>CM002486.1:15554061-15584752 GCA_000325765.3 Leersia perrieri
TGAGAAGGAAGGAAGCGATTTTGTTTCTATCTTTTGTGTGCTCCCTAAATTAAGGATAGCCTTCTATTTTCGGTTGGGCCAATGGCCATATAATCCTGTAATCAGCCCTTTGTGGGTAAGCAAAAAGATTATTATCTCTAATCCCTCTCTCTCTCAACCGAAGCCACCAGCGGAGGGGCAAAACCTCGCGGTGAGGACTGGAGCGCGACTACGAGCTACGTAGTCGCGGTCCGGCGTTGCTGGGAAACGACGCACTTGACAGGGAGGAATAATGAAGTCTAACAAATAATTTTTGTGTTTTGTAGAAAATGAGATTGCCCAAAAGTAATAAAGGGTATATTTCTATCAAACAATACGGATGGATGTTGATGGCTTTGGTGTTCTCTAGAACATATATGCCACTTTAACAGAAACAACATACCTCAATCAAAGAAGAATGCCCTGGATCTTTTCCCAAAGACAATGCCTGCACATGCGGTATAATAAGCATTCAATTCAGAATGGTAAATGTTCCTTTGGGAGAGGAAAGAAGAAAAACCCACCAGTGCTGTTCCAGCAAGAGCAACCAACGCAGAGAGAAAATTGAAAAATAGGGCTTTAGTTACAGTGAAACCTGAGCGCACCAGAATCCCAAAATCTCCAACCTGAAAAAAGCAAATTATGTGGGAAAAAAACAGCTAGTAGTAGCAAACATACTTTGTATGAGACAAACACCACCATTTTGCAATGAAACAATGGATGGATGGAACTATACATAAACAAAGAAGACTAGAGGAAGAAAACTACAAGCACACCTCTGGTTCATCAGACCGTAGAACACTTGGTCCATTTCCCATTTATACAGATCATGAGATAACAAGCTAGATAAGTACATTACCTCAAGAAAATAATTTCAGTTTGACATACTAGCATTTCTTACATATACATTGTGACCTGCATTACCTTTTACACGGGCAACTTGCTGAACTATTGTTAACCATAGACATAAGAAATCTAGTAGTTAAGACTATATCTTATTGGGTCTGGTCCACTTGGATAGGTTCAGCATGTAATTTAAAGTAGTGAATAATGGGAGCAATATTGACAACTCGTTGGGTCACGTCATCAGAAAATTGCTGGTCGTTAGATTAAAGTTTGGACGGTGGAGATTCAGTAGTCAAATACACAAGCAGAGTACGTTAAAAAAAAGAGAGGTTAAAGTACGTGGAACTAAGCAAATATGGAGGACTGAGGACTCTGGAGTCTTCTTGACTCTTGGTCTCGTGACACACATACACATACATCAAAATCATTTCTTAATAAGGGTGAGTCAGGCAAGAAGAGTACTAAAAAGGACAACCCTATTATTACGTGCTCCCTCCGTTCTAAAATACAAGACGTATTATAATTATACACGGTCTTTAATACTATATTTTGACCATTAATTTTTTTATATTACAAAAAACTAAAAGAATTAAATCATATGAAAACACATTCAAATACAAATTTAATAATGTCACAATCATATCTATAGTTTAACTATTAGTCAGAACTTTCAAATATTGACTTTGCGGAAAATAAGGAAACTTTGTATTTTAGGACAGATGGAGTGCCTTTTATATTAAAATTCATATTTATTGTAGTATAATCATTACGATTAAAATGGGATGAATAAAGTTGTGCAAACACGCAACATCATAGACTAGTATATTATATTTTACATCAAACAATCATTATGGTTCCCCATGGGCGTACAATGTGCGACTCTTTGGATAGTGTTAATTGAAACATGAACTGGTATATGAAATAAAGGCTTTAGTCTCACATTGATACTAGTAACATGTAATATTGTGAAGTAATATGAGGATTATTAGGGCCAACAGAATTGTCATAGTACAAGACAGAATTGAAATTTTGGTTTACTTGGTGGAAGGAAAGTAACCTCTTGAGGAAGTTCATGCGCAAGCAGAAATAAAGTTCTTGACCACCCTCCAACAGAACCATGTAGCAGAAATGCACTCCCTAGGGCCATCCCGTCCGTGAAGTTATGCTGCGTTATTCATATATATTTGTTATTGGAACTTCCCATCAAAATACAACCTACTGAAGTAAGAAAATTGTGCAAGAAAACATAGTTTGTCTGTGATGGAAGAGTACTCAGATCATGGACTTACAACACCATCTGAGAAAAGGTTGAGGTAGCCAAACACCATGTTTGAATTTGAAACAGATGAATCTTCATTTGCTAATCCTCTGTCTGGGGCAGGGTCACTTTCAGAGTTGAGAGGTTCTCTATCAGTTGCATTAGAACCAGAAGAAACGCTCCTCTGTTCATCAGAGAAGATATCAAGTCCATAAGCTGGTCACGCGATTATATAATGCTTGATTAAATAAAGCAATATTAATTTCACAAAGTGGTCAAGCATGCAAACTATCTGTTTTACTTTATTTCTGATATCATATCGGTCCTGCTGTTCTCTTAAGGAAGGCCAGAAATCTATTACATAAGAAAGCCACTAAATTTCCAATGAAACACTACCACCCCACAGTTTCCGTTACTGGAACATCTAAACCTTAGGTGAGTTGATCAGTTGAAGCATCCAGCCTCAATGGGAATAATACTCTGAAAGAAGGTATGATATGCACATCAATTTCATTTTAGTGCTCAAATTAGAAATGCACTACAAGAACTTGGTGGCAAATACCTAATATGTTCAATATGAATTAGATATAGAATCATGTATCGGCATAAAGTTGTTCAATATAACTTGCCATAAGTAAATATGATGGTCTGGTTCTGGAAAAGAGCATCAAAAGAAGAAATGGTGACACCCCAAAATGTAAAAAATTAACAAAGTTCATAAATACATTTAACTGTAAGCCTATAAGTACGTATAGCGCCAGAGAAATAAGCAATTCACGTTGAAATTAGGGTACATATATTGATAGAAGAAAAGGAAGATTTCATGTGGACCAGTACAACAACCGACATGTGTGCCTTGAAATGTTGTGATCCCAAGACATGTTTTTTTGCCGAGACACTGTGCCTTTCAGAACACTATTGTAGATTTCAATTCATTCATGGCCTGCTTGAAAGTAGGGCTTCGGATCTAATTCATTAGAATTAAATATAAATTTGAACTAAATTATAAAAATTCCTAGAGTAATCTTTTTTCATCCAAACAGCCTAAGTTTCTGTTAAAATCCAATAGCAAATGTTTCCCTTCGAACTACTGCATCCATCTTCAAATGAGAAAATTGATTCACTAGATACTTTTCATTTTCAAGGCCATGGAACTTTTGTACATCATGATCCACCCATAAAATTTGTTGACACTAAGTTAAAATTAAACTAGTCAACAATAACAGTTATTTGAAACCAGATGGACTATTTAGGAAGTGTGGAAAACATAAGGTGTCCTTCACACTTTGACTGTTTGTTGCATTTACATGCTTAATATCAAACTTCATTGGGTGATGTTCAGTCCACCTTGCATAAATATATTATTTGCCACACTTGTTGCAGATGATTTCTCTACCACAAGCTTCAAACCCTGAACAGCTATGCAAAGGTTCCTCCTCAATTCCTTAGCCACCTTTCCCACACATAGCATTTTTTTGTGCCAAACATTATGAATAGTTTACAGTAGTACAGTACAACCTGCAATAAGATATCAAAGACTTCTGGAAATAATACAAAATAGCTTCGTAACTTTGATGTACCTTACGTAGTGCAGATTTTGAATCAGCACGAGTTCCACCATCTGTTTTTTCAATTGCACCATCATGATCCTCTTTTGTGTCCTCCAACTTGGCCTCACTGCTATTTTCATGCCGTTTATGATGGTGATGATGGTGCCCATGACCCATGTTGTGAGCCCCTTTTTTAGAATTGTCTTCCACATACCTCACAATCTTCTCAACAATAAAGAACAACACAATACCAACTGCATCAAAGAATTGGAAATTTCAAGTACTGAAGCTATATAAGACATTAGTAGTATGAAAGAAATGAAACAACTTAGTTATATGTGTTTAGTAAAAGGAGTCAATCAATATGCAAGAAATAGTGAGTGTGTCTCACTGGAAGCCAATAACAAACAACAAAATTCAGAGTTTGAGCAATAGTAAGTATCAAAGTTCTTCCGAAGAAACTAAAATATGGTTAGACACTGACATAGAACAGACAAGCCAACAGAAAGATCTTCCAGAGAGTGTGCATGTGAATGCTCATGAGAATGATTGTGATTCTGGTGATCATGCGCATGAGAATGCCCTCCACCTGTTTAGGAGCAGATAAATAACACATTACAAACAGGAGTACTGCTGATGCATAATGACAGATTGACAAAATGCTAAGGTAATAGACTTATGACTACATAGGTGAGCAACAGAGAAAAGAGATGGAGCGCCAAACAATATAATACTAAGCCTGTTTCGAGCACAAAAATTTTTGTTATAATTTCATGGAAACAGTATGAATCCCATGTGGATACTACAAAAATTCCCTCATCCCAAACAGGGAATACTACTGTGTTCAATAAGTGTTAGGAGGAACCTTGATGTCAGAACAAGTAACAGTATGTGCTATTAAGTGTTTTTTTATGAATTTCACAAAAAAGGAAGCAATAGTTCAGGGGGGGACAGTGTTTGGATGCTCTGATGCATCATGAAAATATAACATATGGATTCTATTTCAATGCCCTGAAAAATCATCAGTTTATATTTCAGGCAGTTTGAAATGTACTATTACCTCCGTTTCATAATGTAAGATGTTTTGAATTTTTGCTTTCAACGTTTGACCATTCGCCTTATTCAAAAATTTTGTGCACATAAAAAAATAATACGTCATGCTTAAAGTACTTTTGATAATAAATTAGTACTTTTGATAATAAATTAAGTCACAAACAAAATAAATGATACTTTCATAATTTTTTGAATAAGACGAATGGTTAAACGTTGTAAATAAAAAGTCAAAATGTCTTAAAACCGAGGGAGCAACATAGGAGTGAGAATTGCTTGATAATTGATGTTATTTAGTGTTTCGATGGCATTCTAGATGTAACAGAATTGAGATTTTGTGAAACCTTTCCCCTAAAACCTAGGGTTTACTGAAACATATTCAAAAGTTGGGGTTTTGCATCACTCATACTCCAAATTCAGGATTGTGTAAAATTAAATGCATAGAAATTAGACTATAGAATGTATTGAGGAATATACCAAAAGCATGTGGCATTTGATGAAGAAACGAGTCACCAAGCATTGCACCTGCCTACAGAATCATAATAACCAAACAAGAAAACACACATAAGTTGAAACAGTGGCAATTCCTGCTAACACGATTATTACCCAGAGAGTTATGTCACTGACTGCAGGAATACTCCCTAAGAAAAACATACTAAGAAGCAACTTTTCTATTACTTTCCTAAGCTCAATAATAACAGCAATACAGATGGGCTTGTTTCCTGAAGTAACATGTCAACAGGCTTGGAGTTGAACTAAATTACACAATGACAAAATGTAGGACCATTTCACTAGCTTTCAGTCAAACAAATTGTGAAGAGAATGAACTAAATTTCTTGATGCCTAAACTAGAAAGTCACAAAATAAAATCTATATTACCACAAATGGGATGTGATATTCAGTTAGTACAGATGTGGCCATTTATCAGTCTGCAATCGAATTCAACAGCCACCTAAATTACCTTGCTATACCGTAAATTCAAGTTTCATTACTCATTGGCATACTGGTTACGGTACCATAGCACACAAATACATTCAGACTCGAGTTAATGATCTATTCGATGTTTGGGGTCTTGTACTAATAAAAACTTTTAATAACTGATAATTCCACGCTTACCCCAAAGATGGCAAGGCAATCCACCATGGTTTTTGACGGTTTTCCCTGGACTGTAAAATGCAGATGAGAGAAACAGAACGTGAGCACAAGCATATCATCAGTAAAAATATCTGCAAATATTCAATTGAGGGGCACTCACAGAAGATCACTGGGAGGAGGACGAGGCAGACGAGAGACGCCATGCTGACCAGAAGCGAGCATCCCATGGCGCGGAGCCATATACCTATCCAATCCCCAAATTTCTCAATCACGCGGAATCGAATCAAGCATAAATCGACATTTCGCCCAAAACAATCGACTAACCCAGGGGTGATAACTCGGGATGGAAGTCGCCGTGGCCATGGTGGTGTTCGTGGTGGTGGCCATGGTGATGGTGGTGGCGGTGGTCGCCGAAGGCATCGACCTCGAGATCCGCCTCCTCGGCGAGCTCCTCTGGGAGAAGCCGCTGCTGGATCTCACCGTGGTCATGGCCATGGCCGTGGCCATGCCCATGCCCGTGCCCATGGTGGTGATGGTGGTGGGATTCGTCCCCGCCGCCGCCGCAGCTGTGCCCGTGCCCGTGCCCGTGCCCGTGCCCGTGGTGGTAATCATCGTGGGGCTCGTCGTGGGAGTGGAAGGGGCAGGAGGAGGACCCCTCATGGCCACCGCCGCCCGCGACGGCCGCGGCCAGGAGGAGCAGGACGAGGAAACCGCGGCGCATTAGGGATTTAGGGTTAGGGCTATACCGCGGCGGAATCAGGAGGAGGATGAGGAGGAGCGCTTGCAGACGCCCTCGATTGTTACGACGAGGACGAGCACGAAGAGGAGGACGAGTATGCCCACTACCACACCAAATGTTACCACGTCCATCTCTCTCCTAATTTATAACTGCCCTTCAATTAACTCGCAAAAAAATAATTATCCAGCCGCTAATTGCCTCTCCTGACAATTTCGCGATGCAGCTTGGATCACCGATGCGATCGAATCGGAAGCTTCTCCCGTACGCTTTGTGTCAGTGGGGAGCAAAGCGAGTGTTGTTCTTGGATCACTCGGATGATGATCAGACGAGACAGCAAGCTGTCAGATATCTGCTGGTTTGTTGGTGAGATTGGTGTGACCGAATTGGAGTTGTAGGAAGCTGAGATACTACTACTGCAAGGAGAGAGCGTCACTGGATGTCTGAATCAGTGAACCGAGCAAGGCATAAATTCATGTCCATTTCTCTGTTTTTGTAGAGTTCAGAAAAGCTACAAAGTTCAGAGTTCAGAGACTGACCCTGATCATGGCAAGGACGCCCAGAATGAACTCGAACGGCTGGATTAAACAAACAAAGTTCTAGCGGCAGCGGGTGGTAGTGGTAGTGTGGATGAGCGTTCGATCTTTTGGACTTTCGGATCCAAAGTAGTTCGAGCAGCATCGACCCTTTTTCTTTTGCTTTTCGTTTTCGTTTTGGCACTGACAATGTTTTACTGTGTTAGCGAAAGGTGCAGGGCCCTCTCGAACACCGTAGCTGCTGACGAGCTGAGATTAGGATTAGCTGGTTAGCTCCATCCTTGACATCCGTGCATACTAGTATATATGACCATGTCAAGGTCTGCATCACATGTGGACCGGCAAACTCGAAACCTTGGATCGCGCAGGAGTGAATGGAGCTCCCTGAATCATGAATTATGGAGCTTTCTGTTTGTGATTGTCTGTGATGTGATAGGAGGAATCATATCATGAGAAACTGATAAACACCTAGACTGATGGAATCGATCGACAAAGCAATGGTCGAAGTATTGGCAAACTGCGCCTCTCATGTTCCAAACGCTTTCGTTGCCGATCTCGCGTCTGGTTGTGTGGTACACTGGTGCTAATCCACCCTAAACCTGATGTTCTGACTTTGATTACTGAATCACTGAACTCTCAACCTATCATCCACTGATTAAACCACATGACCTACTCTGGTGGTTCGATGATCGCCAGGCGTGTTCTTTCTGCCTCGGATGAACTGGGCGAAACGAAAGACTTCATAAGCCCTTTTCTCGGAGAGCCCATAAGCCCATTGTTCAACCCTCCACCTCCACGGAGCAACCCTCTCTCAAGTCCGGCCCATATGATAGATGGATAAGTCACGATATCATGGCAACCGAGTGCCGATTGACCAAAAAGAGCTCCATTCATGTGCTGTTTCCCTGATACGTGCGACGGCCCTCCTTCGCACACGTGTCAGCACGGCACCACGTGGCACCCAGCCCATGAGGGTGCCGGAGACCAGAAGTCAAGACCTTACGGTCGAAGCCTCGAAGGCATGCGAAGAAACCATAAAGCAATCCGGTCGCTTTAACTCTGAACTTTTAAGAATTGTGGTGCCCTCTCTCACATACAGTACAGACAGCACAGTCACGATCAGGTTAATTCGCGAGCAAAGAAATCCCTGGACGACACGTACAAGCTTGGCATCAGATGCCATTGCCACCTATACACATACCATACACCTGTTACTTGTATAAAGCAGGTCTCCTACCCCCATTTCTCTTTTGTTGAGTTGATCTTGGTGGATCGAGTTGCATTTAGTTTCTCACTGAGCTCTCTTCTTTTTTTCGGCCACACTGTGTTGATCCGATTGATCGATCGGAAGAGCAAGATGGGCAAGTCATGGGCAATCCTCAGCCACGTCCATTCCGTTGCCGGGTATCCATTGCACTTCCATTTCATTTCGTAACTGATTTTGTTCTTCGTATTCTTGGGTGAGCAAGAACTCTGATGGATTTATGTTCGTCCAATCTCCCTCTTCTTGTTTCCTATTTGCAGGCCAAGCATCACGCTTCTCTACCCGCTGTAAGTACGGAGACGAATTATCTACTGATTAGTCATGTCTACTGAGTAGTGCTAATCGACTGCTGATCTGATTTGTGTGCAGGTATGCGTCCATCTGCGCGATGGAGAGCCCGACTAAAGTTGACGACGAGCAGTGGCTGGCCTACTGGATCCTCTATTCCTTCATCACTCTCCTGGAGATGGTCGCCGAGCCTGTCCTCTACTGGTAAATACACCAGACAAAATGAATCAGCTGATGACTGAACTTAAACTGAACTGAACACGGGTGATTTGTGCTTCGCCACTGATCTTGTTTTAATTTCTCCTGTGTGCATGATGGTGGTGGTGCAGGATTCCGGTGTGGTATCCGGTGAAGGTGCTGTTCGTGGCGTGGCTGGTTCTCCCGCAGTTCAAGGGCGCCTCCTTCATCTACGAGAAGCTCGTCAGGGAGCAGCTCAAGAAGTACCGTGCCAGAGGCGGCGCCGCCGTGGCCGCCGAAGATCACAAGGTGCACATTGCCAAGGTGATATAAACGTAGCATTTCTGTGTTCTTTGTTGATTCGTCGACAGTCAGTAGTACCCATGCTTTTGAGAAGAGATCTAAACACGGTTAATTAGCAATAGCCATATGTGTGCCGTGCGCGTGTGCTCTGCTCTGTGCTGATCTGATTTTGATTTGCTGGTGGAAAAAACATGCAGGCTGAGCACAATCATGCGAACTGATGATGAGGACAGGAGAGACCTGAAGCTGGCTTGGTCGGTCCAGCAAATAAGATCTGAAGTTGGCTGCTCTAGATTAATTGTCGAGAAACATTAGGAATACGCTAAATGTGTATTTGAACCCTGCAAGATTAGCTAGTACTAGTATACTGAGATGGTTGGAAGGGTATGTGCACCGGTCTATTTGAGCTGAAGTTCTTAAACAGTTTAAACAGTGTGTTTGTATTGCTTTGGTAGTTTGGTTTGACGACGTTTCCTGAGGAACAACACGATAGAAGGTCTCGTGTGTCTCGTGCATGAGCTCCGCGTGTGTGCGTGTCAGCACTCATCAGCAGTAACCCACTACAGGTTGTTTCCGAACACGGCACGAATCTGTGGTTGTGCACACGGGGAATATGGCATGGCCACAGCCGAATAGCTAGTCAACCGGAATGCAAATTCCACTATACGGTGTTGCCCCTTCGGCCATTTCCTTCGTCTTATTGCTCCCGCAGCCGCAGTTAATTTGATCGTTCTTGGCTTCTTGCCGTGAGCCCGTAGAGCCGCAGTTGAAAATGGATGCGCGGGGCGGCGCCGTCGTCGCAAATGGATCGGGCTCGTGCAGGCCTACGGCTACCTCGCCGCCCTCTTTTGCCACCGGCATCCCTCTAAACCTGAAACAACCCCTCCCCCTTCTTCGGCGTCTCCTCCCACACCCAAACGCTAAATACAACTCTACTCACTTCGTTTCAGATTGCAAGCGGAGATGAGAATGAGGCTAAGCGAGGCCCACTGTTCACGGGCCCATCCTCTCGCATACGGGTGCAGAATAGCCGATTCGTGTGAACATCCATCATGTTGATTGTTGTTTAAGAAGGGCTAGTGGTGGTGCAGACATGGCTACAACAGAGTATGACGGCGAGGATGAAAAAGAAAAAAGAGATACTGGAGAACAGACTTATTAGTCTACCTTATGCTCCGTCCATATCCCTTGTCTTTTTTCTTACTGGCTAGTGTTGTCCTCCTCTAGATATGGTTTCTCTGGTCCTTTTCTTCTCTTTCTTATTCTTATTAGCGTTGCTCTCTACCAATTGTGGCTAGAGGTGGTGAAGATGGAGGAGATGGTTGTCTTTGAGAGGAGAAGGTGGGAGGGGGACTGGACGAAGTTATCGATGATGGTTTTCTAGATGAAAAAGAAAGACAACAGACTTAGACGTTGATAATAAAAAAAACTGGTTTAGGTGTGAAGTCAAGGTCGAATCTAGTCAATAAAATCGTTTATAGGTACTCAGGGGCAGAGCTGCATTAGGTGTGGGGCTTGCCAAGAACCCATTAAAAAAAGCTATAGTTTATTTAGTTTTACTATATAAGAACCCCTTACAATGCAAACTTAGTCATCCACATCAACTTCCAATGAACTAGTCAGAAAGCAAGCCAGCTAGACCTTAAAAATGCCAACAATTTAGTACTATATATTTTGAATTTAGAATGATATATTCTGTCTTCAACCTAAAATACCCATTTGTGTTAGTCTTTACAAAAACCAAAGCACTACATAACTCAACAGGAATCACAATACGAGCGGAGGGGCATTGTCCTATAGAAAATAAAAAATAAGAATTTGTTTTCAGAAAATTATACACTACACTGATATTAAAAGGTAAAATCATTTGATGTGTTGGAATGCTTAGCGGTTAATGTTTTTTATACAACGTACTCAATTCTCATCTCTGGTTGTTTCACCCATTAAGGAGGTAGATAACATTAATTGTTAATGGCATATATTTTATAGTTACAAATAATAAAAGTTTTAATCGTATCTCGAGCTCGTAATTTTATTTTAATTTGGGTATAACTTCCATGTCATCCTCGTCAAACGACCAAAAAGATGTTCTCGTCTAAATCCAAAAACGCTCACAAGTTTACCCCCTTTCACCATATATAAACCCCTCTTCCACTAGCTATAGCGTCAATGCCTTCTCATTTCTGCTTTCCTCTCACCCACCATTTTTTTTCATTTTTTTATCCCTTCACCTCTCTTCGGTTCTTGTATATGTTGACAAATCTTCCACAAAAGACTAGCTCCTTTGACATGTTGAGTCATAGCGCCTCCATATGGTAGAACTTTTTTTAAGAGCTAATATTGATGCCCCTCAGAGATACAACGCATAGGCTAACCGATACTGCACTAGGCAATTGTTGGGCCAACATTGCCTTGCTCGAGAAGACGGGGTGATCTGAGATGCTAGAAGATGGAGGATGGAGTAGTAGCCACATTGGCTCAAACTATATTATTTTCACTATAATGTAGATACTTTATTTGTATTATTGTATAGGCTTATTTATTTTATATGAGGCTGAAGCTGCAATGCCGGTCATGAGCCATGTGAGATGGATGGTTGACGCCGGTCATGAGTTTATCGTAGTCGTGCTTTTTTATTAAAAAGAGATCACTTAAATATATTGTTTTGTTTAAGAAACGCATACACATGTCCACGAACATATGTGCACTCATCCCTCCGAGGCACATACACACACTGTACATATACACCCATCTCTATAAACACATACACGTACATCCTACCTCTATTAATCACCTTCAAATATCTTAAGATTGACAAAGTCACCACGTACACCCAGCTGTCGACGGATATTGAATATTAGCCATAAATACGAGCATCAATGTTAAATATGTAATTTGAATCTAGATGGCAAGTTCCTCATTAAAAAACTGAACAATTGAGCTATGCTCATTTTGTAAATATACAACTTAATTTCATATTGTTTGATGCGTATATGTTCGAAATGTGCCAAGTCAGTTGATTTAGTTTGTTAAATACTAGCAAAGTTATCCATACGTTGCAACGGAATATTTATATTAACTCACATTATACACACCCTATTTTAAACAACCATCAGAATTTGCTCTAGACGTACATACCCATTGATGTCTCTGTCTGGAGCAACCATATTTAGAATCTCTTATTTATGATACCCCGAGATATGAAAGCAAAATCTACTCGTTCATCGATCATGCCACATTAAAATAATGGTTTGTTCTTATTTTTACAATAGAAACTCGTCTCTTAACTATATTGGAGAAAACAAAACATGTGCTTCTAAGGGATAATCTCTAAGATATTAATGATGTTAACAACTGGATAAGCATAATTGATGTGTATGTAATTAGTGACACATCAATAATTCAACCTGGTGAACAACTACCAATCATTAGCCATAGTACATTACAAACAAAATGCACGAGCTGATCTTTTTTGATCACCCCTTCGCTCGCACTAATCTGGCCCGCACTCGCACCGACCCATACCGCTTGAACGGGCCAGGCCCATGAAAACAGAAATGCGTGTGAGTGGCTGTACGAAACGTGAAATCGGATATGGTAAAGTATTGCTTCTGCTCATAGAGAACACCGAGGTCGACGCGAATACGATGCCAGCGATGGACGAAAATCAAAGAATACAGAAATAAGATAGATTCATCTTTAATTATTATGATAGATATAGATATATAATTGATTTATGGGACAATTGCATATCTGGCCCTATCGGCGTGAGCTCATCTAGCTGGGGACCGTGGTACCCTCTTTGTGGTTCGGCACAGGGATACGGGCTGAAGCTTAAAGTGCGGTGATGAAAACACGTGAGACAGTTATTTATACAGGTTCGGGCCGCTGAAAAGCGTAATACCCTACTTCTGTTCTTGTTCTTGATGGAGGATTCTTAGCTAGCTTCAAAGGTTTGGTGAGTTGATTCTCTAGGAGCTAGCTCTCATCCGTTGTCTAACCTCTTTTATGAAGGACCAGTGACTCCTTTTATAGTTCAAGGAGACATCAGAGTGGTCCTACATCCTACCAACCCTACTACCATGTAGGGAAAAACTTCTTGACTTTGATTGACCGTTGCTGCCTTGTTGCATCAAGCGCCTTGCCACGTTCTCCCCCTTGCCGCCACATCAGGTGGGTTGGTGAAAAAAAATAGACAGAGAGAAAAACGTGCAGCTGAGGAAGCATGAGATCAGCCTGCCTAACCCTTAGCGGGATCCACTAGTCAGCGGGCCACCTGCTGGGCTAGGGGTGACACAAGGAATAGGACATTCATCCCCTCTCTCCCACGCGCCCGTCCATCGTATTTAATGCGACAGAGACAGGGCGAGGCGAGAGACATCCCGGGGTGACTGCGTGGTCAGTTCGCGGTCATCGAGGATAGACTTTTGCTTCCCTCTCTCCCTTGAAACGAGAGAAAAAGGGGAGCCATGAAGGCATGGCAACCACATCTCACGTTGCAATTAATGCAAGGGGTAGGCGTCAGGCCCCTCCCATCGCACTGAATGCAATGGTTGGGAGTTGGTCTTGCCCTCCTCGCACTCCTCTCAGCAGAGCAGAGCGCGGGTTGAGAGCAGAGGGGGTTCAGATCACCCGGACACTAGCACGAAAGGGGGTGAACCATCCGGGTGACACCCCGGGCCATACCCCTCGGGGTGGCCACGTGGTCTCCCGGCACCCATACCCTAGCAGGGAAGGGATGAGCACCTGGGTGACACCCCGGGCCATACCCCTCGAGGTGGTCACGTGGTCACCCGGGGCCCGGATCCCCGTAAACCTTGCTGGGCTTAGCTGTGAATGGTTAACAGTGGCGTGTCCCTAGGCCACGTGTCGCATCTTCGTTATCCCGGGCCCATATCATCGACATGCCCTACTTTAGGTCCAATTGCGGATTTTAGCCTTGTTTTTTTAGTTTGCAGATTTAGTCCCGATTTTCAAAATTGAAGTTCCCGTTTGACCCTACTCCGTTAAGTGGGGTTGATGGTGTTAAGTGAGAAAAAATTGGACGGTTTTACCCTTGCACATATCAATCAAAACTGACTCAAATCTGTTAAATACAAGTTTTAATAGAATGTATTTTAAATCTTAGTCAAATTTATCAAACTTTAGTCAAATATCAATCAAAAACTGACTCAAATCTGTTATATACAAGTTAAAAATTATAAATATTTCTTACAGTAGACACATGTGTAAAACATGACCAAATATGCAAATAATACATACAAAACAGAGTTAAATGTGCAAGGGTAAAAACGTTCATTTTTTCCTCACTTAACATTGTCAACCCCACTTAACGGAATAGGACTAAACGGGAGCTTTAATTTTAAAAACCGGGGCCAAATCTGTAAAGTAAAATAAAAACATGCTAAATATTCTAAAACAGGGTTAGTTATGCAATATCACTTATTTATCTAATTTACGGATGGAATCGAAAAGGTTGGTTAGCCCCAAGGCGTACAGCCCTGAACGGAAGCCAGAGAGGTTTGTCCTGGTCCGTTGCGTCGCGGCTGCGTGAGTGCGTGGCGTTGCGATGTTGCGCGCTGCGCATCGCGCGTGTCACCGAGTCTGTCTCTCGCTCTCGCCGTCTCGGCTCCTCAACCGCCACCCCCGCAGGCCGCGTGACTAGAGAGAGGGACACAGACCGGCGAGAAATCGATCTCCCAATTCCCAAATCGATCTCATCGAGGGGAAAACGCAGAAGGCGTTCAAACCTCAAAACCCTAATCCTCCTCGCCCCTTCCACTCCCCACCCTCCGCTCCCCTCGCCATGGCCCCGAAGCGCCCGGACGCCGCGTCGGGCTCGGCCTCCGAGGCGTCCGACGGCGAGGCGCCCCGCCGCCGCTCACGCTCGCGCTCCCGTTCCCCATCCCGGAGCGTCTCCCTCTCCCCCTCCCGCTCCCGATCCAAGACCCCTCCCTCGAATCTCCACCCCAATCCCGCGGCGCTCTCCACCCCCGCCTCCGCCGCCGTCGACTTCGCCGCGGTGTCTGACTCCGACGCCGACGCCGCCGCCGCTGACGCCGACGCCGACGCCGACGCCCGCCTCGCCTCCCCGAGGCGCAGCCGCGAGCGCTCCCCGCGTCTCCACTCCGACTCCGACAACTCCGCCGCCGCGGAGGTCGAGGAGGCTGATGCTGAGGCCGTGGCCGTGGCCGCGGCGTCCGACGACGGTGACGACGAGGGTAACGCCACCCCGCCCCCTCGCTCCCGCCGCTCCTCCCGCGTCGAGCCGTCCAGCATCAAGCCCATCAGCTCGCGCCCGATGGACGCGTCTCGCCGTCCGGCCACCCCCGCCGCCGCGGGGGGCTCCTCCCAGTCCCAGAGGCGCTCCAAGCGCCCCCGCGCCTCCCCCGCGCAGCACTCCCCGGAGTATCAGAAGCGGCAGCCTAGGGTTTGGAACCCTGAGGACGAGGTCACCATACTGCGTGCCCTCATCACCTACCGCGCCAAGAACGGTGTGCTCCCTGGGTCCTCCCAGGAGACGGCCAAGCTGCACAATATGATTCGCGGGCAGCTTACTGTTAAGGCATCCACCACCCAGCTTAGCGATAAGATCCGGCGGCTCAAACATAAGTTCAATTTGATCCTGGCTCGTGTTACCAAGAGTGGGCGGGAGCCCAACTTCCCAACGGTGCATGACCGTGAAGTTTATGATCTTAGCAAGAAAGTTTGGAATTCGAAGACCGGAGGTGTTATTAGTGCTGGTGCTGGTAGTGCAGGTGGAGGTGGAGGTGGCCGTGTGTATGAGAATGTTGAAGAAGTGGCAGAGAGCGATGAGGAGCAGGGGAGCGCGGAGAGTGACGATGACATGGAGAGTGGGTGGGATGACCGTGACCACAGAAACAAGAGGCTGAAGGCCATTGTTGCAAATGGGAATGGGAATGCCATTGTGACTGGCGGTAGGAGTGTCCATGGCAATGGTAGCTGGAAGGGTGATGCTGCTGAGAAGGGGAAGGACATGTACCCATACCTTTGGGAAGCTGTTGAGGAGTTGTCCAAGGAGCACCCGAGTGGGACTACGTTCAGGAAGGCGTTTGGTATGCTTGATGGTTCAAGGGCACGGGCAATGGAGGAGAAGCTGAACAGGTTTAGGCTCTCAGAGATAAGGCAACAGGTGCGTCGGATGGACTTGATGAAGGAGACAATCAAGATGGTGCTTGATGCACTGGAGGGCACGATTGAGTAGGCTGCAATTGACATACTTTTGGGTTTTGGAGGGCGTTATCTGGTTAGAATGCTGCTTAAAAAGGTGACTAGTGCTGCTGCCTGGTGCCTGTAGTACTCTCGTTCTGATGTTATGGATATATAGATCTTTGGTTATGTTAACTTTAGTGGACAAGGCCATACTTGCCTGAATCAAAATTAGATCTGCTGAATCTTATGTGTCATGTTGCTTAGGTGCTAGCTTTTGAGCTATCGACTATATCTTTGCTATGAATGCTTATATTTTGGTGTATATGCTTTTCTAATTTTTCTTTCAAATTACATCTTTAAGTGGGGAGGTTTGCATTCAATAAATGTAGAATCTGTCTTGACGCATGCTTAGTTCCTGCAACAGAATGAGCTGAAATACAGCGTTCGCTGAAATTATGTGTGGGGGTCAATACATCATGTAGTAGTTTATCAACAACCCTCATAATAGTCGGTGCCACTTTTGTAGGCTTATGGCTTGTTAACCTAATTCTTTGATTAATGATGCTTCTTTCCAGAATAGCAATCATCAGGTGGTAGGACTGTAGGAATACATTTAAACTTTCATACTTGAAGTGTAGTGTGTAGTTATATAGGATGATAGTGGCATATTATAAACACTTCGACCAATAACTGCAATTATAGTAGAGGAATGGTTTAATCTGGATAAGAAGTGTGTTATGTGGGATGTTGCCCATAGAAGTTAGGAGTCTTGAACTTAACAGAAACATTGGGACTAAAAGGAATTCTTTAAAGATTGCCCCTTTTTGTTGCCTTTGCTCATTGCATTTACTCTCGCATTCCTTTTTATCTGGGTGAAGTTGTATTGATTGTGGGAAAAACCTGTGGCTCAGGCTACTTATGGCATCAAATGGCCAGCACTTATGCCATGGAACTTGTTGCTCTGGGTGGGAGGTAATTTTTATTGCTTCTAGTATATGCTTATATAAGGCATCCAGACTACCGGGCTAGTAGCTCCTCATCCTTGGTCTTTGACCATGTTTAGTGGCTGTATTTTGGTGATCAAAAGCATGAGAATGTCAGCTCATGAGCTCAAGCTATGCTATTCCATACTTTAATGTTAAACATCATTGTCCTTGATCTGTCGGAAAACAAAACGTGCCACCCCTGTAGTTGAATAGCCCATCCAGACATGTTTATCTTTGAAGCTGTTGATTGAACCTTGCCCAACGACAAATTTGATATAGATATGCATGGTGATGAGATGCTTAGGTCAGCAAGGCAGATATGCATGGTGCTGAGATGCTTAGCTTCAACAAGGCATCTTAAGAACACCATTTACATATCTCCATTCATGAAGATGAAAGTGCTATGTGATGTGTTTATGTATGTTTGTGTGCTCTGTCTGTAAATGCTCCTACTAGCAGGGTGTTGTCATCGCTTTGTTTCTGCTGTTTAAATAATAAAATCATGCTGCGTGTCATCTTGAAATTATCAAATTATGATTAATGTTAGCTTGTGTCGCCAGATTTGATTTGTGGCTGCTATCACAAATTCAGTCTTATGCAGATGAGCAGATCAGTAAGGATGCCATTTTGAACCTCTTTCTTGCTCCTGATCTTGAATCAGGCTGCATTTCATCTTGAAATTGAACTCTTTCATCCTGATTTTGGAGATGGTTGAAATTTTAAAGCTGCATTTTGAGGACGAGCACCAAAAATTACTATGGCCCTCCTTGTTTGGGATTAGGTTTTTAGCAGACTTTTTGGTCTATATGGTTTATAAACCGATGTCTACTTCAACCTAGCTTCCGACTTACAGAAAAACTAACTGTTAGTTTGGTTATACCTTTTGACTTACAAACCGACTTATAAGCCTAAACAAATAGGTCCTATATGCTTTCTCTTGAACTGTTTCCTGATGATGCTTCATGATCTTCCAGAATTGCTCGTACGTCTGATAGAGAGTTCATGCCTTTTTACTTTGGAGGGATTTTGCTACTCACATAGGTCGTGTTCTCTGTGGTGTCAGCCGTCTTTCAGCAGACCCTGCAGAACACCCTGGCCCAAAAACTTCAGGCTTGGGCTCATCCTGCCCAATCTGCAAGGAATAGCAGCCAACAATTTCAATATGGTGCCAGTTGATGCGAATACACAAGCTAAAAATTATAGATGGAACCGGAGTTTGCTATTTGCTAATTCAGCAAGTGTTGCACTTGACATTTGATAATGTGCCATCAACTGCACAATCAGAAAATGTATTGGCCAATCAAGACTTCAAGAGAATCAGTTATATTCAACATCTGATATCGAGTTGTCACCTCATAAGAACTCTAGGCTCTCTTATGACTGCAAATCGGGTTAGCAACTGCACAAGAACAGAACAGATTTTTCCTTCACATGATATATCTTCTTTGAAATGCTTAATGGTGCAGCAGATTAAGCACTTCGTAAAATATTTCAACAAGTAAAGTGTGGTCGAGAACGTTTCTAATCATTCGTGCATTGATGCATGTTATCGGTCCGGATGGATTGTCCATAGCTCGATTGGATCTCGTGTAAACTCTGTAGATTAGATTCCAGTGGCATGCAAGGACGTACGCGGCTAGTCGATCAGCGTCTTGCCCTTTCGAGCATTCTTTCCGGTGAGATTAGCAAGGGGGTGTTTAGTTTGTGAAAAGTTTTTGCAAAAACATCACATCAAACGTTTAACCGGATGTCGGGACGTGTTTTTGACATAAATGAAAATACAAATTTCATGGATAGTCTGGAAACACAAGACAAATTTTTTGAGCCTAATTAATCCGTCATTAGCACATATGGATTACTGTAGTACTTAAAGCTAATCATGGTCTAATTAGACTCAAAAGATTCGTCTCGTCGTTTACAGCCCAACTATGTAATTAATTTTATTTTTCATCTATATTTAATACTCCATGTATGAGTTGAAAGATTTGATGTGATATTTTTGCGGAAAATTTTTTGGAACTAAACTAGGCCTAAACTGGACACATCCGGTGAGATCAGTAAACTGGACACACTGAATCGCTTGTCTAATCTACTACTACAGCACTTGTTAAACCAATTCATCGAACTGTGCACTTTGAAGGTTTATTAATGATTCTTATTCAATCACAACAAAATAAAAACCACTGGCGTCATGGACCGTACAATGAAAAGGTCCAAGTTAGCACAATGCATCAGCACGAGATCCTGGATGGAATGTAATTGGTGAATCTATTGGCATTGCACAAGTCAGGCACGGTGTTTAGAGTTGAAAAATTGTGTTCCAAAGGTTTTGGAAAATGACCCAACTATCAGATCTCTTCAGCTTGGTGCGGGAAGTGTTTTATTAGATTTCTCAAATTCTGGGATATGCTAATGTGGCTAATTGCTTAATATGTTATCCTTTCAAGGCTTCTTTTCGACAAGATATAAACATTGCTCTTCGCGCATCATTTGCATACAGCAATGGAACGTGATTCTCTACAGTAGTGTTACCCGTGATTTGGTCGTTGACAGGTGGGCCTGAAAGGTAACTTACCTATACGTCAGTGACAGGATCCCTCTGCAAATGCTGCAAAAGATCTGGTTCCATGCGGTGATGCTCTTCATCACACGGTCGTTGACGAGTTTTTTTTCTTCTCTTACCATGACAATCAATTGATCACATGACCATGTATGATGTATATATACAACGGCATTTTAGAAAGATTAGAGCGATTTTATAATTTCTGAACTCAATGCATTTTCTGGAAATTAAAGTATCAGAGAAGTTCACCATTTCAGACTTCTGTACAACAGCGTGTACGACAAGAGCATGCAAGAAATTCACTTCATTTTCGAAGATAAAACTAAAATTCTGAATCACCAAAGTCAAGCGCCAACAGATCAGATCCATACATTTCGTACAATTGCAGGGAGTATAACACTTCGACAAGCAACTGCTACCTGGAGAAATAAATGATTAATTAGCCATCCCATGTCATTCTCTAACAGTGTAGTAGTAGAAATTCACTATGTTTGTTTGAGCCGTTTGGCAAGCATGACTTTGCACGAAACGCAATGGAAATTGGAATGGCATTGGCCTCTAAAGGATGGACGCGGCTGATTGTGCAGCTCGTCTCCTGCCCTTTCAGGCCTCCATTTCGGTTAACTGACAGAGTTGCTCTCCACTTGCTATTTCTGTTATTATAGCCAAGCTCTTAAATGCACGAGCAGGTTTGATTCCAAACATAATTAAATACAAAAATACTATGAGCTCTCAAAGTATCTTCTACATAATAAATCACAAAGTATCATCTTGAAGCAGATATATAGATCAACAGGGAGCTCTAGGACAAAAATGGATGAACTTCATTATTAGTTCTCCCCCAATCATGTATTACGCATGAACTTGATAAAAGAAACACTATCCCTTTTTTTCTACACCCAGTACTAATATTTTGTTCCATTTGTTATTTACAAGGGTTTTATAATGACCCTGTTTCAATCATCAAATATCTAAACTGAAATAAAACATTCGTACTGTGGAAGACCCTACTTAAACATTACGTGTGCATCGGCAAAAGTTTCAGACGAGAAAGCTATGGTTGGCAGTTGGCACGGAACCGTACAGAAGTCAGATCAGGGACTGTTTCAAAACACCATCAGAAATTAGGTCATTCCATATTTTGCCACTGATGTCCATATTTTGCAGAAACAGTCCATGTCAAACAAATGGCTTGAGTTCATCTACGGAAATAGAATGCGTCTTTTCAGTTCAAGAGTAGTAGCAGTAGTAGTTTTCTGCAGAATGTCATTATACAACATAAGTACAGATAATTTCTCTACTGTAACGTTATGATATTATCAGCAGAAGGTACTAATATAAGGAGGAATGAATACTATTAAAAGGGAACATTACGTAAGATCAGATAACTACAGAATATTTCAGCTCCCAAAAGTCAAAATTTGTGTGATCTAAGTATATCTGACAAGTAATTTAAATGTTGTTTAACCATTGGAAGATCTCTTCAAAAGTTGAAATATACTACTACCATTGACTCCGACATAACTAGTTCATCACACGCAAACTTCAGAATACAGAACATTTAAAAAAAACTTCAGAATACAGAAAAATATCTGCTGATCTGACTTTGGGTTCTGACATTTACTCCCACAGACCAAAAACAACGTTACTATTATATTGTACCCACTGAACTTTTAGAGCTTCACGGTTTTAAGAGCGGGAATCTAGCATGAAACAATGGCGTAACCCAATGCAAATCGTATGGGCAACATTAATGATTGAGAACGAGATGAAATTAGTATCTCTCGGTACCAGAGATATCGAGAGTTTACACTAGAAATTTTTGATACTCTCGATATTGACACCATAAAATTATAAGATACAATTCGACTAGCATGGTGTGTTCTAAATAGTTTATGGGGATACAGATAATCTATGTCACTCTTTCAAAACAATTTATGAAAATGGGCCCATAAAACGAGAAACATCATTAACCCATAATTAATTAAGCATTAACTACATTAAACTTAAAAATAGATTAATTTGATTTTAAAACAAATTTTCAGTGAAAAATTATTTTATTCAAAAACACATCATTTAATAGTTCGGGAAACGTGCTCACGGAAAATACTACGTTTTCAAGAACTTTCTACGTCATGTTCCTCTGTGATACTCCATCCAGTTCCAAAATACTACGTTTTAGACAAGAACGCGGTCTCAAAAAATAACTTTGACTATATTTTTCTATTATAATACATATAGAAATGCTAACAAATATATGATTTTGTTGAAGTACTTTTCAAGATTAATCTATACAAATGATCTTCATGTTGCTAAAATAAATATTTCTAAAGTTGTTTGGAGTCAAAGCTTAACTTTAGGACAGCCAAAAACATCTAGTATTATCAAACTGAAAGGAGTATTATACTATTTAGTTCATCTCTATGAGCAATTATGGCTAACCTATTCAATTAGTTGGTTGTAAAGTGAATTGACCATCTTTTCCCATCAACTTACAAGAAACACATGAATATAAAGTTACGTGAATATAAAAAACACAAGAAAATATAGAATTGCATATATAAAATAGAGAGATGAAAAATATAGGAAAACAATATAAGATGGATAGTTTGGAACACAAGAATTCAACAAAACACAAGAATCTTTCTAAAACACAGGAATCACAATAAAATTAACCAATTTGTGTTCAATTATGGTTCATTAGAGCTTTCAAATGCTTGATTTGCCTTGGACTTATTGAAGAAATGAAAAAAAGGGTTTTGGTAGATGTTTGAATTCCTATGGAATCTATAGCAAAGGAAAACTTTTCTCTACTTTTTTCTATGTTAAATCCTTCATTCCATAAGAGTGAATTGTGCCAAATCCTATAGGATCAAAAATTCCTACGTTCCAAATGAGTCATTAGGCTTTTGGGTTGAACTAGTCATTCATACAACTTAATATGTTATCAAAGTCTGACATCTCAAGTTAGAATCTTGGCTGACATGTAATTAAATAAAATAATTGCAACTCACTCTAATATTTCACGCTTGAGACTTGAGTGTGCCTTTTATTTTTTTTCCTATCAGCTTAAGGTTTTTGGGTTTGAATTGGTCGGTGTATTCAACCTACCAATCGTCCAGTTAGAATGCACCCTAATGCTAGTTCAGTCAGGAAATTGAACTACTTTTGGATTTTGCCTAGCTCCCAGCCTCCCAACATAAACTCTATCAATTGTTTCTTTTAAAAAATCAAGAGGCAAAATTAGCAAGCACGCTCAAAGCTCAAACAGTGATTCTACTAAATTCAAGTATTCTCGTCTGAAATCCTTGCAATTCTCAATTCACGCACATTCCTTTTCACCTCGGCTAGCTGCTAGTTTATACTCTGTTCAAGCAATGGGGCTATGTGTATACCAGATTTTTGTCTTCCATTCGCTCTTTTGGTCCTACCAAAGGAGGAGGGAGGTATCACCAAGAGTTTCTTTTCCATTCTTTTTTAAGAGGAGACCGGTTGTTAGAATCTTACAGTTTTTTGTATTCCACTTTTTTGGAGGAAGCATCTACAGTTGACAAAAGGGGACAAGCAAGACACAGGCTGAATCTTAGCTCCATGCCAAGAGCACTCGGGCCAAGAAGGCGAAACAACAATTTCCCTGGCACCTACGTCGTCCATACTGGCCACCTGGTCCACAGACCACAGTCCACACATCAACATGGACCAAACTACAAGCTACACTTGGTTATGCGAAGCCGGAGACAGATCGCGTAGTGTACGCCGTTCACAGGTGAGACGGCACACACCACCATCCCTATTGCCCTGCAACACGGCAGCTAGAATCAAAGAAAAAGATAGCAGCACAGCTAGCCATCTATCTGTCACAAGAAAAGATTTAGTGGATAGTCAGCCGCCACGACGCACAACAACGTGCAGAAAAATTGTTGCTGCTATTGTTATATATATGCTGCCCGTAGAAGATAAGCCATGGGCATGTCACACCAAATGGCTGAAATAGAGAGTGTGTTCAGTGGCTTCGGCTAAACTATTTTTATCTGACTACGCCATGTCTGACTCTCTAGCAATGTTCCATATTGGTTTGACGATGCAATTACCCGTTTAATTACACGTATATTTTCAACTGATTCCCTACATTGTTCTTCCAATCTCTCTAGTATATCCCTCCATTTTGTGTCCCTTTCCGTGGTAAATCGATAGCCTAGCCGCCTTAATACCAACCGCGCGCATGAGAGGTACACACACGCGCATGCAGTTTCACCGAATTCACCGGCGTTTTATCCATGGGCTGCTCGCGCGCGCAGAACCGCCCGGTGCAGCATGCCGTTGACACTGTAACAGATTTTGCCCGCATTCGGGGGAGGTGCTAACCTATGCTATGATCCAGCGCCGGCGCGCGACATACGTACGTACGTACGCGCCGCGCTCGCGACCCTTGGCTTTCTTCAGGAGGCAGAGGCCGGCCGCGACGCGGGCGGGCGGGCGGACGCGCCGCGCGCGCGTCGGAGAGGCCGCGCGGCGCATGCACGCACGAGCTGCTACTCCAGCTAGTACTACTATGCTAGGTTGGCCTTGGCCGCTTCGCGCCCCCATGCGCCAACCGCTCGCTCGCGCGCGGCGCTACTGCGAGAGCGCCCTGGCTTTGCAGCGAATCGTGCGTAAACAAATCGCCACTTCTTCGATCCGTCGATCGGGCCGGTGGGTTATTATTGGCAGTGGTTTTTAGCTTTAGCTTTGGGAGTAGATGCGATCATGTAAACCACTAGAACGCTCGATCACGATTCACGCAGCATGATAGTAGTTGCCGGAGTAGCAGGGTTAATTACTATTAAGTGTCCCGTGGTGCTCCAAGGATCGCCTTTCAGGGCTTGATACTGCTATTACTTGTAGTATATTGTTGGAAGTTGTTGTAAAGCTGGCGGCCGTTTTTGCGCCAGCTTTTCTCAGTGGACGAGTTTACTGGACTGGGGGAGGTTGATTGGCTGCTAAGTTGGAGACCAGATGTCCCGTGATTTGTAAGAGATTAAGATGTGCAGATGAGATTCAGTAATGCTAATCTGTCGCCCACGCATATACTCCTAGAATGCACATGTAAATCAGAATAACTCAAACCTTGTGGTATTGGTTTGCACTCCCAATGGCAATTATGAGATGCTTTTTACTTAGTATAAGTATTAAGCCGCCTACTCCAACAATAAAGATAGTTACTATTTATAAGTACTTTAAAAGACAAGATTTTCAATAGTCTAACTTTTAGATATATCTCATAATATAGATGATCCCATATTCCCACAAGTCATCCTTACATAATCTTAAAGTGTGTGCAAAGAGACTATATCTTAATTAAGACATACTACGTCTATTTTACAATGAAAGTGTTTTGACATTTTTGCTTATAACGTTTCACCATTCGTCTCATTTAAAAAATTATATATAGAAGTATCATTTATTTTGTACTTTAAGCGTTACATTATAAAGCGGAGGCTATAATACATATAAAAATATCAACAAATATATGATTTTATTAAAATCCTTTTAAAGATTAATATGTACAAATATTCTCTATGTTAGGAAAATAAATATTTTAAAGTTTATACTTAAGTTTGATTTGACTTTAGTCATGTCTAAAACATAATTATTATGTAACCGGAGGGAATAATTCTGCTTATGCAGAACACTATAACAGCAATGCGTTCAGTTCTTGAACAAGCAGCTGGGTATACTCTTCTGAAAAATATCGATCCGCCGAGCAGGGAGCATGTTCATTGGACGATGACACCAAGACAGGAACTGATGGTGTATCGTACAATAATTTGCAAGTGTGCGCGTGCGTGCGTACGACGCACACACGTCCATTGACCTTTATACACAGAGACATTGCCCTAACAGTAAACCCTGAACAAGTTGCGCGCGGGACCGTGATGATTAACACTCAATCAAGCAAAGCAAGCAACTGCATGCTCGGGGCTCTAAAATTCCCGATATCCAGTGTCGAAAAATCTGTGTAGATCTGTATGTCCCCAGTAGCTCGTGCAGGGATTGCAGTAACCAATGTAGCCAACGTGCATGAACGCGAGGTACTTCCAATCGGCTTGCGCATCCTGACACCATTTGCTAGTTTTAAATATCTGGCATAGTCGCATGCAACCTAGCTGCTGGAAACGGAAAAATCTTAGCATAGATCTATATCAGATTTCTGTGACGACGACTACTGCGAGAGACATCCAAGAAAACGCAACGGCCTGCAGGCATCTGATCTTCATCGCTAGCTACCCTACAGATATTTGGACATCTATCCAGGCATCCATATATGACTGCCTGAATATGCATTGGATCTTGCCTCTTGGTGCCTTCAAGTAGTATCAATATATCGCAATGGCTGTCGCCAGATGGAGCTACGTGGACTCGAGTTCTGAATGGACTGAGCAAGAGGGTATGTACTGTACTATACGTACGTATAGTAGTTGCAGCCATTAGACAAAGCTGCCTCTTCACGTGCCTGCTGCGTCCTACTAGCTCAGACAACGCGCGGCCTTTCCGGCATCTGAGGAGGCGCGACGGCGATCGAGAGTCGGCGAAAGCAATCACAGCGAGCGTGTGGCGGCTGGCGATCGAGGAGCGCCCGCGCGCGTGGCCTGGAATCGAAGAGGAACGTGCGTCACACACTACGGTGGGGCGGGAAGGTTTTCCTGCCGTGTGCGCTAGTTGGTCGTGGCTGGCCGACTGGACGGATCGATCGGGACGAGGATCAGGGGCTAGAGTTCACCGTGAGTTTGGGAGATGATTAAGTTTTCGCGATCGATCGAGTGCAAGGGAGAGAGTGACCGGGATGGCATCGCGGGCGGGGGCAGACAAGGATGGCTTTCCGGTGACGGTGACATGGTTGGAGGCATGCATGCTCTCCCTCGAGGAGTTGGGTTGATCAAGACAAGTATATGCATATCTAAGTAGGATTTGGGGGACGCGGATATATATCCATCCATTACTGTTAAAAAGAGATAAATTGTATCTATATCCATGTTTTAACAAAAGAATTATCAGAAAATAATCCAGTTATCCATGGTGACAGGGGTGGAGCCTAGAATTTAACAAGAATACGGCCCAAGTGATGCAATTTGTTAAATCTTCAAATTCTGCCTAATTTATAGATGAATTAATAAAGGGATTTAGAAGACAAGCCAAGGGCCCAAACCCAAATTATCTTAGCCTTGTCTCCCACTCTCCGCCACTGCATGGTGAAGGTTAGATTAAGTTTCTAGTCACTTAACATACATACAAATTAATTCAATTATTTTTTCATGTCCAGTTTACATATTTTCTCTCTCCTAGTGAGAGGCTCACTCATGCTCGACTCTACATGCCGCCTCTCCTCCCCACTTCTTGTGAACCTCTTCTTGCTACTACCACTATATAGTTTTTAGAGCCTCGATCTGGTGGTCTATACTGCTAGTAGACATTAATCTAAACCATAAATCTATTTTAATCTAGAGGATTAGATTGATTTCTACCGTCGCCTCACTATATTAATAGCAGTAGAAACAGAAAAGGGTGTTCTCACATGAACGGCTCGGATTATTTCAACTGGTAGTCCATCAAAATAGTTAATTGTCCTTTTTTTATAATTTATAGAGTCCCTCTTATTTTTAGAAGTTACTTGACTTTATTACTTGATGCTAAGTTGTTTCTAGTTGTCATAATTATGTTGTCTTTATTAAACACAATACAATCACAGGCGTCATAAACATGTGTACACTCAACCCTTGGGGTGGACATTCGGTCTGACAAAAAATTTTGGTCTCGGTCTTCAGTCTTTAACATAATTTTGGTCTTTGCATACTCGGCCCCGATCGGTCCTGGACAGAAAATGAAGACCGACAAATTTGGTCTTGGCCTTGGTCTTAACCGAATTTTCAGCAAACATGCTTGTGAACCAAAATCACAGAAATTTTTAACTATTTTTTTATTTTTGGAACATATTTTTATGATGAAAATTATCTATTCACCTAATATATTACAATTTCACCAATATGAACAATTTAACAAGAGAATATCATTAATCCATCATCAATCCATCATGTAGTATGCTAGAAAATTAGCAATATAGCATAATTTCGGTCTTTTCAGGTACCTGAGCTTAATAACCGAGACTAGGCCTAAACTATTTGGTCTCTTAGTTCCCCCATCTAAGACTGTGTCTGGACTTTCGGTCTTGATCTATTCGGTTTTGTCTCTTGGTCTCAATCTCGATCTTTTTCTACCCACTTCTATTCACCCCTATAAATATGCATACTACTCCTACGAGCATCTTTGAAGACTGGACTGACAAATCTTGATATTGACGAAGTTACCACAAACACATTGTTTTCGATGGGTACAACTCTGCCTACTTCTGAAAAAATATTTAGCAATAAATATGGGCACTCATATTAAATGTAGAATTGATCCTGGTGCGCAGGTTTCTCCTAGGAACCTAACCAGTTAAACTACGCTCACTTCGCTTGTTATTGTATCGTCTATATATGCACACAATTATCTTTGCTCTTTAGAGTTCTATTACATTTGTTTCATAATATAAAGGTTTTGACCTTTTTTCTATCAATGTTTAACCATTCGCCTTATTTAGATATTTAGTGTAAAGATAAGAAATAATAAGTTGTGCTTAAAATGATGACAAAGTAAGTCACAAACAAAATATATGATACTCATAATTTAGTGTATTTTCAATTTTTCATGCATTACCAGTATTTTTTATGCCCATGTATTCCCGCCAAAATGCTACAACTTTTCCTTTCATAATTTGTTTTAGAAAAAGGATTGTTCGCTGGCTTTACTTGAAAGCTTAACAGGAACATTCTTAAAGACGCACGGCTTACCAGCTTTTGATCAGCCCTGACGAAACCCATACCCCTAAGTCCCTAACTACATTGAAGAACAAGAAGGCAAAGACTTGATGAACGAAAACCTGAAAGACTGTGTAGTATCGCATCACCGCTATAGAGAGGGGGGTGAATCTATAGGTTAAGAATACCCCCAAAATTCCTGCGAAAAATTTCAACCTAGTCGACCATACTTATTCACAAAGACTAGATCGAAATAGGGAGATAAAAGAAGGACAAGAGAAGAGGTAGCTTGCGCTCGACACGATATTTTTAGCCCAAGGCTACACGTAAGTCGAGATTGCAAGATCACGTGAAGATCGCAAGATTAAACCAAAATTGCAAGAACAAAACATGATGCCAAGTTTAAAAGAAGAACAAGTGCCGAAAATAAAAAGACAATTCAACAATTGAAATTTCACAGCAAACTTCTAATTTCATTCATCAAATTTAAGTTTACAAAAGCTCAGTACAAGCCTACCACAAGTTTCCTAAAGAACCGAAGACCTAACATGATCTAGATCAAAACTCTCAGCCGATCTGGGCGGCCCAGATCGTGCCACGTCGCCAGCCATACCGAGGTTCTCAGCCGATCCCGCACAACCGCAGAAGATCCGGAGAGTTCGTGGCACGCGCGCCAGCGAGCCACTCGATGAGGCCACGCGTCGTCGATCTGTGCACCGATCCGTGCCGAGTCCTCCTCGTCCAATCAGTGCGTGCGTGAGCTCCAGGTTCCCGATCCGCGGCCTCGCCTCCGCGCCAACTGACGTGCGCCACGCGTCCCCTTGACCGTACGGGTCCGCGCGGTTTCCCGCTCATGAGCGAAGGAGCGCGGCGCCCGTGTCGACTCCGCGTCTGCCACGCGTCGCCACGCCGTCGTCTCGTGCACGTTCGAGCCGAAGCAGCCGCGTCCGCTCCGCGTGAGTGGTGTGCCGCCACGCGTCTCGCACGTGCTCGCTTGCGCCGGGGCCCACTTGCCAGTCATTGTTGTTGCCGAAAACCGCGTGCACCACGTGTTCGCTCTCCTCGCGGGGCCCGCGCGTCAGTCTCCGTTGCCTAGGACTGGACCGGGCCGCCAGCTGCTGTTGCTGATAAAGTCCAAATTGCATTCTTTTGAAGTCTGATTTCAGTCCTTTAGACTTGTGTATCAAATTTGCGACGATCTCCCCCTTGATGGAAACATTGGCAACTCAAGCAAAATTTTGAAATTTGGTTTTTTGAAAATCAAAGCAAAAGAATTTTGCAAGAGTCAAACTTGGTCAACTTGAAAAATTGAAAATCAAGTCCAAGTGATAAAGAAGATGCAAGGGATGCAAATGTGAAAAGCTCCCTCTCAATCACTAGAACTTGACTACAAGCTCTAGCAGCTACAACATACTCATCCTCAGCAGTTGATTGGGCAATAGAAGACTGTTTGCGAGAAGACCAAGAGACCAAAGAAGTACCAAGAAAATAACAAGTGCCAGAAGTGCTCTTGTGATCAATCTTACAGCCAGCAAAATCAGCATCTGAAAATGCACGAATTGAAAGAGCTGAGGAGCGAGAGTACCATATGCCAAACTCGGTTGTAGACTTGATATAGCGAAGGATTCGCTTGACTGCTTGAAGATGTGAGACCCTTGGGGAAGCTTGGAACCTTGCGTACAGGCACACGGAGAAGTAGATGTCCGGCCTTGACACAGTCAGGTAGAGGAGGGAGCCAATCATGCTGCGGTAGTCGCGTTGGTCAACCATCTCACCATCTTCATCAGGTCCAAGTGATGAAGTAGTGGGCATGGGAGTGGCGATCGGCTTGCACTCCTCCATGTCAAATTTCTTCAAGAGATCCCTGGAGTACTTGGTCTGGTGAACAAAGATACCTTCCTCTGTTTGCTTGATTTGGAGACCAAGAAAGTATGTAAGTTCACCCATCATGCTCATTTCGAACTCAGTGCTCATTGCCTCTGAAAACTTAGCCACAAGAGAGTGAGAGGAGCCA
>CM002486.1:15584852-15640169 GCA_000325765.3 Leersia perrieri
GGCCCACCTGTCAGTCATTGCTGTTGCCGAAGACCACGTGCACCACGCGTTCGCTCTCCTCGCGGGGCCCGTGCATCAGTCTCCGTTGCCGAGGACTGGACCGGGCCGCCAGCTGTTGTTGCTGATAAAGTCCAAATTGCGTCCTTTTAAAGTCTGATTTCAGTCCTTTAGACTTGTGTATCAAATTTGCGACGATCTCCCGCCACAACGTCCGTCCACCGTATACACTTGCGTCCCACCTTGTCATCCAACATCCTTGACCGTGCCAGATCCCAACTCCCCCTGAGTTTGATCTCGGTCCGCCGTTGACCAAGGTTGACCCCAAGTAACACTGCACACAAATAAACCGAACCATCGTCTTTTGGGTACAGATATCGCAACCTGACCCACGTTAGTCAACACAGGCACTTCTTGGACACTTGCCAATTTTTCATTATAATAGACCAAAAGCAACACTTCTCTCACACACTGACAACACCCAAAATGGTGGGTGGCATTGTGGCAACAAATAAATGAAAACATAAGAGAGACGTCAGGCCAAAGGCCTCTATTTGCTTCCTTCCTCGCTATTTCCGTTCATACTCCCTTTTACCATGGATGGATTCAAAAGGGAGCCTCAGAGTACTAAAATGCATTATGGAACGTGTACTTTTGGTTAATGACTATGGAATTTCTTCTCAAAAGTAGTACAAATGCGCTTCAACCTGCTCTAAATAGCCCGTGAAATTCCAATTTAGGCAAAAGAAATTTTTTCACTCACACATGGTCCAGTTGATTATCTCATCGCCGTACATTGGCCGTCATCCCGAGTCCAGCCCCTACATCCCCAACTCGACTGCTGCTGACCGATCGACGAAATCTAGTCCTCCAGTCCCACCCTCCGCCCGCCTCGCTTTCACTCGCGAAGACGAGCTCCCCTGGCGCACGTGCTGTGCCGGTAAAACCCCGCTCGGTTACCTGTCATTTCACCGATACAAAGATGTTCCGATCAATCGACCGCTATGCTATACTCCAGTAGATTACATCATCGCAACATATTCGCATTGCGCGGCGCGGAGGACCCCCGCGCGGAAACCCGCGGTGCAGAAAAGCAGAACACATCCCCCGCGCGTCCGCGACGCACGCACATGGAATTGACCCAGAAACTGTGACGCCGCCCGGCTGCGGATCAGAAGGCCCCACGCGCAGAGAAGTCACCCCGCGCGCCACTTCGCACCCGATTAGCCCACTGGAAGGGCAGTATGCCAGTGCACCGCTGGATCTCGTCGTATAAATCCCGACCGGGTTTGTTTAGTAGCGGTTGTTACACTACTGGTAGCGATCCATGTGCTGGGTGGAAGGTTAAAGAATTGGTCGCGGTCAGTTGGTGGGTGAGCACGAGCAGTGGCGCCGCCCCCGCACGGGATTCTGACTTGGGGGAGGTTTGTGCGTGACTCTGTGGCCGCTTTTTTTCGTGGCTGTGTCGTGCGTGCGGCGCGGGCGTCCGACGCCGGCCGGCCGCGGCAGGTTAGCCGCTATTACCTATGGCAGCAGTATGAATTTGGCCTGTTACGCATCTTGATTCCGCTCGCCCTGCCGATGCCGGTTCATGCCGGTGCATGTGCAGGTAAGATTTGTCGTTCGGTGATTCGGCGGTGGTAGCGTGGGGATCGTGTGCGTATGACAAAAACGGCGCTTGCCCTCACTGCATGCGCCCGTGGCATGCTGCTGAGGCTCGTGCGTGCGTGCGTGCACGCGCATGGCACAAAGCAGACTGATGTAATATGGCGATTGCTTTCACACTGTTGTATCTTATACGTGTACACCGGCGTGTGAATCAACACGGTACGTACGGACGCCATACCCGCTGAACTAATGATCGATCTCTAGATCAGTAGAGCTCGTCCGCGACGATAAGAACACGGAAAGTAGATTATATCGCTTCCTCTTTTGGTCGAAAGCAAAACAGAAATACCGACTCTTTGGCTGAGACACGAAACTCCACGAACATCACACAGAACTTGAAAGCACAAATTAAGACAGAGATACTTAGCATAAGAGGCTATCTAGAATATGTGTTCTTCTTTCAGTTCTATCAGACTAGCATCATCCTTCTAGACCGCTCTTTCTGGTGCTCCATTTATTTCTTCGACCTTTTGCAAACTTCTTCAATAATGCACAAAAGACAGATTTGGGTATCTCAAAGGAGACTTAATCAACGACCCCTCAAACACCCAGTCATTTCTGGTAATCGATATTACGCAATTTTTATCAACTTGAACTGATTAGGCGGAAGCCGAAGAGTGAAATGCAGCAGCACTGCAGCAGGCCACAGGCCAGCAATTTAGGAGTAGAAAATTGACATGTCACATGTGTATATGTGGTCCCTGCTTCACATTCATCCAGTACCAAAGGTCAAGTATCTTGACCTGGAGATGCAGGGAATCTCCGCACCTGTACTGCACGTTGATGCTAGATTCCCTTGTTCATATTGTTGGAAATATTCCGACTTTTCACTGTGGAGTGGCCATCTCTTAAACCACTTGATCATAGGAAAAAAAAAAGGAAGACAGCCTACAGCGGCTGGCGTGCCGCGGATTCATTTGCTAATCTCTGGAGTCAAATCTGCACCAAATCTATGTACTACCGTCTAATTAGGTCAATCCGTGGATACTATCAATGATCAATCCGTGCTAGTACTATACAGTGCACCGGCTTCTATCTGCAAAAAAATAAGCTCCCAGATTTCCGTGGAACGTACTAATAGAGAACCCACATGTTTTGTGTGTTTATTATGTTCGTCCGCTTGTACTCTCTCTTAAAAATACGAGAAAAAAAGTGCACGGCTCTTTTTCTCTTCTTGATTTGTCCTGATAGATAGGATGTGAATGTGAGTCAATATGCATTTGATTAGAACTAGGTGTGTTTTCCCAAGCTTTCTCAATTTTGAGAGTTTAGATCGTTCGTGATACGGTTCAGACTCGACACCAAAAATACAGACCGGCATATTTTCAGTGGATAAAAGGTCTATATGTCGGTAAAATTTATTTTTTGCATGTAGAACCACCATATCATTAGTTGGACAAAATGACAAAGGAATATTCGTTGACAAACTACTGCATCAGTGATTAGATAAATTAAAGCAGCTAACAAAAGTAGACTGATTGGCCTGGTCCCTCCAACAAGACAAAGAGAAAGACCAACAGTAGTGCGGCGCATGCACATACCACGGCAGTGCTGCTGATCCAAACGGTTTTCCAAATGCCAAATCCTTTTCTTGAGCGTGTTGCACTGTCACCTTCTGTCCAGGAGGAAATAATTCAACCTTTTTTCTGCTCGTGGCAATGTGGCATAAACCAACGGAATATCTTGAAGCTTGAAACTATCCATTCCAAGGGAACGAGGCTACAGAACAAACAGAGACCGCCTCCTAGAGCTAAGAGTTCTTTGTTTCAGGTGCACGGTATCATGGTATGCGGCCTCTTCGTTCTTAATTTCAGGTGAACGGTATCATGGTATGCGGCTTCTTCGTTCTTAATTTCAGGTGCACGGTACCAGGGCACAGGGTGGACAGGTCCCAGGATCGACACAAAACGTGTGACTGCGTCGTCACACGCCCTACTAACACTACGGCCGACATGCCTGTAGGTAGACAAGGTGGCTGTCCGCCATGCAGCTAGTAAACGCAGGATGGATCAGAAAAATAAGTGCCAGGGGTCCGATCGTTGGCCTAAACGGCCAATACACAGAATATACATATTTGTAGTAAAAAATAATTTTTATATATAATTTTTGTAGATGTGTTATTTATGGTTTAAAAGACAAAGTTATAAAAAACTATGATGAAAAGCCTTTAAAATGAATTACAAAAATAGATTTGAACGATCAAAATTTAGCCGGATGCAAAACGATGGGAGCCTAGATTCACTTCATCACTGTGGCTGTGGTAGATCGTACTGTTGTTTGCTATCTGGCAAGTTGGATCATCCATTTAGGCCTTGGACTTTATATGGGTGAGAATACTGAGAATTAATATTGAGAAATGTCCCGGATGCAGTACTAGCATGGATCGATGTCCCTCCGCAGTCCTCACGTACTCGAGCTTACTCCAGTCACAAGTGCGTGCCGTTTTAGACTCTTCAAAAGGATAAAGAACAGTACTCAAAAATTACTGAGAAGTATCAAAATTTAAATTTTTATACCTCTCAATACCTACTCAAGTATTGAAAAATACTTTTTTTATTATATTTTTTTCACAAATAACTAGTCACATAAGTGCAATATTGTAAAATCTTAAGTCACAACAGAATTTGGCGCCTATGTCATGATTTTCTAGAGTTAATTATATTTATTTAAGACTGGAGTGCAAGCACTTTGTATGTTGGAGTAATAGTCAAAATTGATTTGTTACACAATTTGACCAATTAAACCAGGGAAAAAATATCTCTATGATCATAATAATTCACAACAATTTACATTACCTTTGCGAAATAAGAACTTTCAAATGGACATCCCCATCGACGCATTATAATTCGTCTCCAATAAAGTTTGGAAGACGGCTCCCAATTTCCTTTGACCATCTGTATGTTCCTTTTCCAAAGCTACCAAGCAAATTTAGCATTTCATTGCAACCCACTCTAAGTATTTGAGAACACTATGGAATTGTAGTGGTTTTTCAAAGTAAATAGGATTAATTCACACTTATAGTCTTCACTAGTGGAGAACCCCTTTTAGTCCCAGTTTGTAACCTTCTTTAGTCCCAGATAGCAAACCGGGGCTATCATAATCCGGCGGAGGGGAGGCCGTCGCCCAACTGGCCACCTCCCCTCTCGGATCCGGTGGATTGGGAGGCCGCCACCGGCCACCTCTCCTCCTGGATCCAGCAGAGGGGAGGTCACCCCCGCCCTTCGGAATGGAGGGAGGAGGGGGAGGACAGGGAAGGGCGGAGGAGGAGAGGAGAGAAGAGATGGGGTGAGAGGAGATAAGGCCAAGAGGAGGAAGGAAGGAGATAGGGGTAAGAAAAATTGAAGGAGTGGCAAGGGGTAGTGGGGATGTGACCGAGGTGTCTATTTTTTTACCCGGTTGCTTAAAAGCCAGGAGTAATAACAGGGACTAAAACTAGTGTAGGGGTTTGACAATGATTTTTAGTCTTGATTGGTAATACCAATCGGGACTAATGATCAAAAAGTGTTGTCAGGTTTTTTTTAACTGAGACTGAAGATAATTTTAGTTCTAGTTCATACTCAAACCGGGATTATTGTGGATTTTGGTCTACCCAGCAAAGATCATTTGTCATAAGTAGTGCTTATACCATACCAAATCAGAAAGATTTATGAGTATTGAAGAAAAAAATCGGCAAAATCTGTGGCCTTGAATTCTCGAAGAGCACAGCTCAAAATTCCAACCAAAGCTCCGGAACAAAAATGCCACGTGTAAAAAAGTTGTGGAGCCATGCTGGCTCTTTAGGCCGCCACGTCACACGGCGTTCATAGGAGCAGCGTCTCTAACTCTCTATATAAACCCACCATATTCCTGCCTTGCTTGCCACCTATCCCAGCGCCTCTTCCAGGCCACTACTTCAGCGAGTTCTGGCTACTCAACGTCGACGCCGCCGCCGTAGCTAGCAGAGCCGAACGCTAGAACCGGTTGAACACATACCTCTCCACACCCCACCACACCATGGCCGCTTCCGTGCAGCCGCGGCAGTTCGGCCACCTCGAGCCGGGCTCCACACCGGTGCGCGTCGCCCCCAAAGGCGGAGCCAAGGCGTACCCTCCCGCGAACGGCATCCCGCGCCGCGCCGACTCGCCGGTGCGCGGGTGCGGCTTCCCCCCGCTCGTCTCGCCGCCGCCGCGCAAGCCCCGCGGCGACACGGCGTCATCTGACGACGAGGACGACGAGCAGGAGGACTGGCGCGAGGTGTACGGGTCGCACCTGCAGCTGGAGGTGGAGCCGCCGGTGCGCGACCCGCGCGACGAGGGCACGGCTGACGCGTGGATCGAGCGCAACCCGTCGCTGATCCGTCTCACGGGGAAGCACCCGCTCAACTGCGAGCCGCCGCTGGCGCGCCTGATGCACCACGGCTTCATCACCCCCGCCGCGCTGCACTACGTGCGCAACCACGGCGCCGTGCCGCGGGCCGACTGGTCGACCTGGTCCGTCGAGGTGACGGGCCTCGTGAAGCGGCCCATGAGGATCACCATGGACGAGCTCGTCAACGACTTCCCCGCCGTGGAGGTGCCCGTCACGCTCGTGTGCGCGGGCAACCGGCGCAAGGAGCAGAACATGGTGCAGCAGACGGTGGGGTTCAACTGGGGCGCCGCCGGCGTGTCCACGTCGGTGTGGCGCGGGGCACGACTCCGTGACGTGCTACGCCGGTGCGGCATCATGCCGGCCAAGGGCGGCGCGCTCAACGTGTGCTTCGAGGGCGCCGAGGATCTCCCCGGCGGTGGCGGGTCCAAGTACGGCACCAGCATCACGCGCCAGTGGGCGCTCGACCCGTCACGGGACATCATGCTCGCCTACATGCAGAATGGCGAGCCGCTGCTGCCCGACCACGGATTCCCCGTCCGCGCCATCATCCCCGGCTGCATCGGCGGCCGCATGGTGAAATGGGTCAAGCGCATCATCGTTACCACCGCCGAGTCCGACAACTACTACCATTACAAGGACAACCGCGTCCTCCCGTCCCATGTCGACGCCGAGCTCGCCAACGCTGATGGTAACAATTCATTCAACCGATTTTAGTTAACAACATTTTCAGTTTTTTTTTTACCGTGCACGTGAATACTGACATGAACATACACTGCTTGGTCTCAGCTTGGTGGTACAAGCCGGAGTACATCATTAACGAGCTCAACGTAAACTCGGTGATCGCGACGCCGGGACACGATGAGATCCTGCCCATCAACGGCTTCACCACGCAGCGCGGATACACCATGAAGGGATACGCCTACTCCGGTGAGCACACGGGCTTTTCCATAACTTCTCTCTGAATTGCGCGCCTTGGTTTACTTTCCGCTGTAGTACGTGGTTTCATAAAGTCTACTAGCTAGTTGTATTTTGCACTGTTCCTTTTTTTTGTTTGTTTGACATTGACTAACATGTAAACAAGGTTATGTTGCCTGAAAAATCTCTAGCGCTTTTAGATGGAAACTTACGGTCGACGTAGAACACCACTTTGCAAGTATCAAACCCACCAAATATCTTGTGATTTTTCTGACAGAATCATAGTCTATTAACATATTTATCTTTGCTAAAGTACTAGTAGTAATTAAAGAACACCTTGGCCCAGTTAGTCATTTGTCAAACATAAAGGTTGAACATGGCTGCTACTATGCATGGCTAGTGGAATCATAAAGGGCCATTTTGCAGAGAAGGACCCCATTTCTCTGTTCTTTCTTTTTGACCAAAAGAACAGATATATACAGGAAGACTGTATTATAATACATCTTGTACAGACAGTTTTTTTTTTTAAAAAAATCAGAACCTGTTCATGAAATAGTATAAATCTCGCCCTAAAGCCACCACTAAGAACTGTATCTAACACATACGTCAACCCTGCTTTGGTAAACACTTGGCAATGGACTGCTGAAAAACTAATAAAGTAGGAATTTATACCAGTGAGACAGTCAAACCAATTTAAGTAGCCAATTACTAGCAACCATTTTGTGATAATTACGTTTCACTAGCATTGATCATACAAAATATATAACCTAGAGTAGTGGTGGTAGCAGCAGCTTGGAAACCGGGTGTGTGAATCGTGATACCATTTGCAGTTGATAGTTTGTGCCGTTTATGCTGCGCTTTCTGTCCAAGAAAGCAAATAAAGCGGGCCAAGTTGGCACTTCGTGACCTCCAAAGGGTAGTAGTGCTAGCCTAGGACAGTACTGATGTGCTTCAAGAGCCAAAATGGATTCATTTTTTTGTCTGAACCTGTGACAAGCTATAGGTTGGACCTGGTGCCGGTTTGGTGAACATAGGACAAACCGATCCATTTCGTGGTCAAAAAGAGCTGCAAATCGTGTGGCTAATCTCAGCTGCAAAAAAGATTTTTCTTATATCAACAGTAGGCTTTAGTACTTGGTACTAATTGGATGAGTGTAAATTGGCAATTGCCAGCGTGCAAATTAGAGGGGTCTATCATGCATGATGATTGATTGACCTTATAGTCACCGATGATGCCACTATCTTCAGTCTCATTGGACGAACGTGAAAGTGAGGAATAAGAGCGATTAAACAGAGCACTAGTCATCTTCTCCCATACAACCTCGTCATCCTCCGGAGACGTTGGAAACCAATCATCAACAACTTAAGAACAAGTTGGCTAGCTCTGTCATTGTTGGATTGCCCCATTGGAATCCAGCAACTGTGTGGTCAGGTGTCAAAACGTGTCGAATCTAAAATGTTTAGTTTAAATTTTGGTATCTCTGATATTAGAAAATACCAAATTTACACTATAATTAGTACTTAGTACTAATTGGATGCGTGAAAATTGGCAATTGCCATGCTAGTCCTTAAGTGTACTAAGATGTACTCCAACTTTACACTAAAAGTTTTGTTACTTTCAGCTGCAAATTCTTTTTACCACTAGTGTGAATTTTGGTACCTTTCTATCACTTAAAATCCTTTTCCACTTCTCGGTATCAACTCAACAACTATAAGAGCGGATTTGACAGATACTAAATAATATGAATATTGAAGGGCAGTGAATAACAAGATTATAGCGAGGTCAGGAAGTTACCGTTTGTCTTTGTTTCGACTGTGTTTTTAGAAGACACGTTCACTGATACCTGAACAGTAGTGTTCGTGCAACGTGCATACGCGCCTCTCTGTTTAATCGAAAAAGAAAAATTAAGGGGCAGCGAATGATGGAGCAATGCGCCTGACGGTGATCTTTGTCTCTGATTTTGGTAGGCGGCGGCAAGAGGATCACGCGGGTGGAGGTGACGCTGGACGGCGGCGAGACATGGCTGGTGTGCGCGCTGGACCACCCGGAGAAGCCGACCAAGTACGGCAAGCACTGGTGCTGGTGCTTCTGGTCCGTGGAGGTGGAGGTGCTCGATCTCCTCGGCGCCAAGGAGATCGCCGTGCGCGCATGGGACCAATCTCACAACACCCAGCCCGAGAAGCTCATCTGGAACCTCATGGGGATGATGAACAACTGCTGGTTCAAGGTGAAGGTGAACGTGTGCCGGCCACACAAGGGCGAGATCGGTCTCGTGTTCGAGCACCCTACGCAGCCGGGCAACCAGACGGGCGGGTGGATGGCGAGGCAGAAGCATCTCGAGACGGCGGAGGCCGCCGCGCCGGGGCTGAAGCGGAGCACGTCGACGCCGTTCATGAACACCACCGACGGGAAGCAGTTCACAATGTCCGAGGTGCGGAAGCACTCGTCGCAGGACTCGGCGTGGATCGTGGTTCACGGCCACGTGTACGACTGCACGGCGTTTCTGAAGGATCACCCTGGCGGCGCCGACAGTATCCTCATCAATGCCGGCAGCGACTGCACCGAGGAGTTCGACGCCATCCATTCCGACAAGGCCAAGGCGCTGCTCGACACGTACCGGATCGGCGAGCTCATCACCACTGGTGCTGGGTACAGCTCCGACAACTCCGTCCACGGCGCGTCCAACCTGTCCCAGCTCGCGCCCATCCGCGAGGCGATCAAGGCGCCGGCGCCCGTCGCGCTGTCCAGCCCGCGCGACAAGGTGCCATGCCGCCTCGTCGACAAGAAGGAGCTCTCACGAGACGTCCGCCTCTTCCGCTTCGCGCTGCCGTCCTCCGACCAGGTCCTCGGCCTCCCCGTCGGCAAGCACATCTTCGTCTGCGCCAGCATCGAAGGGAAGCTCTGCATGAGGGCGTACACGCCGACGAGCATGGTCGACGAGGTCGGCCACTTTGACCTCCTCGTCAAGGTCTACTTCAAGAACGAGCACCCAAAATTCCCAGACGGTGGCCTCATGACGCAGTACCTTGAATCGCTCCCCGTCGGCGCATACATCGACGTCAAGGGCCCGCTCGGCCACGTCGAGTACACGGGCCGCGGCGAGTTCGTGATCAACGGGAAGCCGCGGCACGCGCGGCGGCTGGCGATGATCGCCGGAGGGAGCGGGATCACGCCAATGTACCAGGTGATCCAGTCGGTTCTGCGCGACCAGCCGGAGGACAAGACGGAGATGCACCTCGTGTACGCGAACCGGACGGAGGACGACATTTTGCTCCGCGACGAGCTCGACCGGTGGGCGGCGGAGTACCCGGACAGGCTCAAGGTGTGGTACGTGATCGACCAGGTGAAGCGGCCGGAGGAAGGGTGGAAGTACAGCGTCGGGTTCGTCACGGAGGAGGTGCTGCGGGAACACGTGCCGGAGGGCGGTGACGACACGCTCGCGCTCGCCTGCGGCCCGCCGCCGATGATCAAGTTCGCCATCTCGCCCAACCTGGAGAAGATGAAGTACGACATGGCCAATTCTTTCATCGTTTTCTAATTATTAAACTTCTAAATCATCCGTCGACACATTTTTTTGGTGTACCGTGTACGTACCTACGTGCCGATCGGCCGTATGGTGTATATACGTGTCGTGTTAATTAGAAAAAGGAAGCCATGCGTGCAAGGGTATGCATGGCGAGAAAAAAAAACTGTGCCTAAGTTGTAGTGTTGTACTCTTGATAATATCCTAGAGTACATACTGCATACATATGGCCATGTTTTTCCCTCAGAAGAGGCTAGCTGTTGATTTCTTCCTGTATACTAGTAGCTTGTAATTAGCAATAACTATTGTTGTTAGCCATGAGGGGGCAGATCTGGCTATGTATATTGTTCATTGTTTGAAGAAAGAGAACGAAATGACTATTGAGCATTGTACTATTTTTATATTGCGCACTGTAATGTTTGAGATGTTTAGAGAAAGACAGAAACATGATGAAAACTTGAGGACAAAATTATGGATCAGGCATCTGACCGCTGCACAAGAATCAGGTTGTCAAAATGTTTCACTGAAACATTCTAAAACACCTGCTATTTTTTTTTTGATTTTGCGTATAAAACATAAAATTTTAACGGTGAAATTTATTTTTTCTTGTAAATTAGTTGCTATCTATAAGCTGAGTAAAATACATACTAGTATTTTTTGAATAAAAATCGAAACTACACTTACCAAATAGACACGCCCGTAAATCAAAGGAGAAAAATCAACGCGTGAAACTGGACCATCGCCGAAATCGCATTCGCTACTTCGGCCCACGATCTAATGCACCTGCATTAGGCCCACATACTAGCCCAGTTCAGTACAGCCCGCACCTCACATTCCCAGTCCAATTGGGCCCTAATTATTGCCAAATGCGCACCTCCTTCTTCGTCAGAAGTCCCCAAACCCCGCAACCCCGAAACACTCGATCTTCCGCTCTCCAATTTCAAAATCTCAATTCCCCAATCAACTCCAAACCCTAACTCCGGCGACCCAAAATGCGGCGCGGCGGCGGTGGCAGGCGCCTCCCGGCGGCGCCGGATCGCACCCCAATGCAGGATCCCCACATCCTCTACGGCCGGAACCTCGAGTCCGCCTTCTCCCGCCGCGACTCCGACGCGTTCAGCCTCTGCAGCAGCCGCCCTTCCTCCATCGGCACGGCGCCGTCGCTCGCCGCACCCGTCACCAACTTCTCCGACAAGGCATCCCAGGCTGCCGCCCTCCGCGTCGTCAACGCCTACCTCGCCCCCACCATCAACCTTCGCCACCCTTTCCCCGCCGCCAAGGACATCCTCGCCGCCTTCCGCCACTTCCTCGACGTTCTCCAGTACCGCAACCAGGGTGCGTTCGAGGACGACCTGCTCTATATCCTCCGCTTCCTCGGCTGCCCGTACAAGCTCACCCGCTCCGCGCTCAAGGCCCCGGGCACCCCGCACTCATGGCCGCCCCTCCTCTCCGTCCTCTACTGGCTCACCCTCCTCGTCCGCTGCGACGAGAACGCCGATAACTCCACCTCTCAATTCGACGCCATCTCCGACGATCTCACGCTCTACTTCACCAACAGTTACTCCTTGTTCATTTCTGGCGAAGATGACGCAGTCGCGGCTCTGGACGACGAGTACTTCAGCAAAGCCCGCGTCCACGCCGAGGCAGACGTTGAGGCCACGCAGGCGATGGAGAAGGAGGCCCAGGATCTGGAGGCCAAGAGGATTAAGCTCACCTCAGGGCCCTCAACGTTGGAGAAACTGCAGACAGAGAAGGAGGCCTTCACAGCTGACATACAGAAGTTTGAGTCTGTTGTCAACACTTGGACAACTAAGATACAGGAGAAGGAAGAGTCATTAGCTTGTTTGGACAAGGAATTGGAGGCCAAGGTATTGGATGGACAGCGAATAGTTGCTGAAAATGAGGAGCTGATGAAGAAGGTGGATACACAAAAGCTGAATGTGAGAGATGTGGAGCGAATGCAACGGGAGATACAGGCAGTAGAACATGATATCTCCAAATCGGATAATGGAAAGGTAACATTGGAGGAGAAAGGCTGGGATCTTGACACTGCTATCGTTAGAAAGTTGGAGGAGATTGAGGGATCTATGGAGCAGGTCAACCAGGCCCTCAGAAAGTAAGAATGCTCTGAGAAAAACCTTTGAATTTACTGTTTTACCAACTTTGTTCATTTTGTTGCAAATTAACTTGTGGTTTAAGCAATGTGAAACTATTTATGTTAACCGTAACAATTTTTTTATATGCAGAACTATAAATGATGATATATCTATGTATTCTACTAATAAAATACAAAATAACACTCATTAGGTTTGTTGTTAAAGTATTACTTGAGTACTTGACACATACTTGCTTGACCAGTTACCCAAATAAAGTATAGTAAGACTAATAAGCACCATGATACCTTCCTACTGTTTCTAGCGAGGAGCGCAATAAGCATTATTTTAGCCCACCTTGTAGGTTGCTGACACATTGAGATGCACAATTGCATTTGACACCATTTTGGAAATTGGGATAATGTGGGATCAGGTATTATGGGCTTATTCTGTGATATTTGACTTGAAAACTGATAGATGGGGTGGTTAGAATTGTGGTATCACTTATAATGAACCATTGCGTGGCTAGTGCATTGTTTTTTTCTAAAAAAAAAAATTAAAAACTTTTACTAACGCATAGTTGTATTAAATGTTTATAATGTCTCCGACACTATATGCCAACGACCAACTAGCTTGGTGAAAGCGCTATAACAAAATTAAGATATAATACCCTTTTTATTGTGATTCTCTTGTTTAAAATTTTGCCTTAGAAATTCTTTCTGTTATCTTGATGCTTCAATCCATATTCTGCGCATGCCTCATTGTCAACCTTTGCTATGCCATTTTGCAGATTGAATCTTAATGTTGAATTCCATTACACGGTAAACACAAAAGGGTCTTCCCCAGTTGAGGTGCTAGGAACTGGTTACAAAACCATTTTGAAGCCTGCACTCAACTCTCTTGCTGATGAGATGAGAATGATATCTGTCTCAAAGCATGATGACGTAGTTGATCTAGAAAAGCAGTCACAGCGAAATGCTAAAGTTCTGGAGGAGAAAAGGAACTGTCTTTCTGCTCATCAGGCCAATTATGATAAGGTCAGTCCACCTTATATTTTGGATCACAGCCAAAACATAAACTATGACCTGAAGTATGTTTTCTTCTATTAACCCTGTTACGTGCTTTCATGATTTAGCTGTTAAGCATTAGCATTCTCTTGGTAATGCTGTAATGCTGGTGTGTGAATTGTTCTGTTGCTCATTTACTTAACAGAATCACATGAATGGTATTCATTTTGTAAAATGTTCATTGATATGCCATACTGCTATGATAAAATTGGATGGGTGGAGATGCCTGGTTTATGATAAAAATTTAATACTGGGAATGACTTAGCATCTATTATTGAGAGAATAAAATCGGTGAGAAAACCTGTGTCTATGTGTAATCTAGAACACAGGCTATGATGCTGTTCCCATACCTGGTTTATGATAACGTGGCACATTTAGATTTATTTTATTACTTGCGTTTTCATGCAACTGGTCTTGCCCATTTAAGATAGAAATTTGATGGTGGATACTTTATATTTGTCCAACATACAGCTGAGCTAAAAGCAACTGAAACATTGTGCTTTTCCTGCCTCACTATACCCAGAGTTGGCTAAACTTGATAAAGCTTATGTCCTGGTCATGTTACGTACTTAATTGCTAGAAATTGTGTTATATCTATTTTCATTACACTGGATTTGACGCTATAAGAATTCTAATGCATATAGTGGATTGTGTGATTTGATGCCGTTAGACTTGAGGCTGGACTAAGTTTGTCTTTTTTGGAATCTGTATTGAAGGGATTCCTATCTTTGTCTATGTAGTAACATTTTGTTTTTGTGTTCCTCTGATTCACACTGCTTTTGAGCTGTTAGCTTGTATCAGGGAGTTTCCTGTAACTATATGATAATTGTAATAACTACCTACCCTTCTAGAAATAGTTGTATAAGATTGGTGTCGTTTTACTTTCTTTTTTTCTTTTTCTGTTTGACATTTCAGTTTTTTCCCAGAGTGTTGCTCTCATGGACTCACTGGATGTTGAGATTGAGAACCATGGTTCAAGATGCAAAAATGATGCTAGACTGATAGAAAATGAGTTGGAGAAAAAGGAGCACGAATTGAGTACCGTTGAAAAGGAGGCACACGGGCTTTTAAAGGTATACTCATTTTATCTTCTGTTGTGTTTAAGTGTCTTTCATTCCTAGCCTTAGCGAAGATCCAAAGATGCATGGCAATCGGATGATGACATTGAGAAATTTTGGTTCCGCAGAACTCTGAAAACAGGCTTCAAGATGCAAAACAGCAGAGTGATCAAGAAACTCAGCTGTGTGCCCGCCAGCTGTTGGAACTGATAGATTCCGTTGCAGACTATAAGGAGTTCATGGAGGCTACCATTTCCGGGATGAAGAAGGAACTCTACGAAACTGTCGATTACATTTCTTCACTGCCATCCAAGGCAGTACCTACTAGCTAAACCCTGCTCGCTTCTGAATGTGATTTATGTGCAATGGACCTCATGGTTGTACTTGCTCTGTTGTTTGATACTACTACAGTATCTGGCATCACTGTATGTTACCCGATGGATGTAAATATATGAATCCCTTATCAGAATTTGTTTGATTTCTCTAATCTAATTTATTAGAGCACCCCATGACGAGTTCTCACTGTGCCGCTACCTTTTCGATCTCTGATATAGGCAAGTTCTGGTGATGGGTGGTAGCCAGCAGGGGTTCCTGAATATTTTTGTGGCATCAAGGCAATTGATGGAGGGGTAAATGGTGTGGAAGCAGAAGAAACTGTCCGGTGAGAGTTTACACGTGAGGATCGTCAACCGCCAGGCTCCTTAGCTTCCAATTTCTCATGCTGCTCTTGGTCTTTTGATCTACTGTTCTTCGATAGGTATGGAATTTGATCTTTTGGAGTGAAATTTGCTGATCGTTTGTTTTACGATTTGTCAATCATTTTGTTCTGGAATGAAGCTCTCATAATTCTTTCCCCAGATAGACTGATAAAACGTTATGTGTTTACACGAGAAATGAGAAATTGTAGGTAACGAGAGATTATAGATGTTTTCCTATTAGCAAAGAAAAAATTATAAAGTTTCCAAAAGAGGCCGTAAAGGGGTCTTATATTTCGCTAGTATTTCCAGGGCATGTAGATTTACAAATGTATTTGCAATAAAGAGAAAATATATACAAGCATTCCAAATAGGCCCTACATTTGAGGTCATTTTAAGGACAGAGTAAGTAATATACATTACGAAACACATTTCGGACACAAAGATAGGATGTTGACGATGTTCGTGTAGGCGCACTCTCTAAGGCGTTTCACAATGGGGGTTACACAGGCTCAGTATACCATGCAAATTTTGGTCCGAGGCAACAGATAACTCGCAAGGCCTACAATGCAAAATGGTCTCGTTGGGTCCACAAAATCTAAAACCATACAAAATATGCCACCAAAACCCAAAATGGGTAGCCTCATCTCATTGAAGTGGGAACGCGAAATTCCACATATACCCCTGGATTTCACCAACAGAATCCCCCACCGCCTAGATCCGCTCGTCCCCGCCGGCCCCCACCTCTGCGCTGCTCGCCGCCAGCCGCCTCATCCGCCCAGGTCGCTGCCGGCCTCTCCGCGCGCCCGCCGCCGTGCCACCCAGCTCTTCGCGGTCTTCGTTCTGACAAAGTTTCTCGTTGCCTCTGCTGACTGCAAGGAACTCCACAGACACGGGCAGGAGGCCGAGCTGGAGGAAAGAGAGGGTGAAGCTACGACGAAGGAGAACGACACGTAGGACCATTGTGAAAGGCCTAAATCTCACTAATCTCGTATGTAGCGGCCCATATGCTAAAACCACAACTGGTCCATTAAAGTGCACAAATCATAAAGCATACCTAACATTCCAAATTTGACTATATCTTCAAGAGAATGTGTCGCCACATTAATAACAATCCCAACATTTAATTGCATTGCGAACAGGCCCCTAGTGGTTACGAGAGTCTCAATAGCACCTGAGGTCCTGGGTTCGATTCCCCGTGGGAACAAATTTTTCAGGATTTAACGGCTTTGTGCTTTCAGTGGTAAACGACGTACCCGTCGACAGCGAGGCGCTCGTGGTGTGCGTGCGTTGTGAGTGTCTACGTTGTGTTATTCTAAAAAAAACATTTAATTGCATTACTAGGAATTTTGTAGGGACCGGAAAACACAAATATTGTATCTGTCCTAAAATAGAGTAGATTATACATATCCTACGACAACCAACTTGGACAGAAATATGCCCAGATTCGATGTGTTAGGATGCGTTATATTTTTGCAAAAGTTATTATATTTTGAAATGATGAGAGTAGGTTGCTACGACATGATCAACCATTCATAACAAAAATCGAGAAAGAAGCCCGGCCTGGCTACAGGCAGGGATAATTAGACCTCAGGAGTTCAACATTTTAGGAGATGTCACTTAGCCTCTTCTTTTTGCGGTGTACATTTTTAATGTACCCTATAATTATTATTTATTTACTTTTACTCTATCAATATATACGAAATCAGAGGATTTGATTCCAGACTAAACCTAACACAAAACAACATTGTCCAGCATAAAAAAACCATTATGGTCGTCTGATGGTAAACAATAATCCTAATACCAAGGAATGCTAAGCTTTGTTCCTACGCTTTTCGGATCCATACAAACTGGTCTGCACAGGTTTCTTTTTTCCGCTTGCCTCGGTATGCAAGTAGAGCTACCTTGCACTTTACTCGTCACTTCATCTTATCTTGTTCCTAAGCTCGTTTTAATCAGCATTCTCGGGAACTCCTAAACATGCTTACGACTTGCCAGGCGACTACCGAATGTCCCTGCGACAACTGACTTTCTTGAGCCGATTATATTCCAGATTTCCTAATCTTGCATATATGTGTGTTCAAAAGGGCTGGTATACATCTTTTTTACTGTATATATGGTGATAATACATCAACCAATCTTGTCAGTCTTCAGAAACCTAGCAATCTTGTAAAAAAAAAGAAAACAGTGATCAAACAAATTTGTCACAGCCTGATGCAGGAATGCAGGGGTGTATATGGATCACATTTTAGTTTGTGCCCCGAGGTATGATCACAGATCTCTAAACCTTGTGAGTTTGCGTTGATCACCCGGTACTGAAACCCAATCTAGTTTGAATTCAAAAGCCGTGCATCGTTTACAAGTTTCCACCTTGATTTCACGTGCACAAATTCTGTGCCGCTTGACTCCCAAAGATCTGCACTGCTCACACAGGTGGGGATAGACAGTGATCAAATCATTGATGCAAAGCAAGAGCATGCTTTCATAATATAAGATGCCCACAGAATCTTCCAAATTGCCAAGTTACAACTTCCGAGGCCTAGCAAGCAGCAAGTTGAGCACTGTGCTACCTACGAACTACTCCAAAATGGCAAGTCCAGTGTTCGTGCTCGTGCTCGTTCTCGTTGCAACGACCCTATTGCCGGTCTCACATTGCAGCGACAGCGACGGCGTCGGTTTCCATCTCAATCTTAGACATGTCGACGCACACGGCAGTTACACCAAGCCGCAGCTCGTCAGCCGCGCCATCTGCCGGAGCAAAGCCCGCGTGGCGGCTCTGCAGGCCGTCGTCGCCGCGGCGGCGACGGCGGCGCCATTGGTGGACCCGATAACCGCGGCGAGGATACTGGTCGCGGCGAGCCAGGGGGAGTACCTGATGGACCTCGCCGTCGGCACGCCGCCGTTGTACTACACGGCCATGCTCGACACCGGCAGCGACCTGATATGGACTCAGTGCGCTCCGTGCGTGCTCTGCGCCGACCAGCCGACGCCATACTTCCGGCCGACGAGGTCCGACACGTTCCGGCTCGTCCCGTGCCGGTCGCATCTGTGCGCCGCGCTGCCGTACCCGTCCTGCTTCCAGAGGTCGGTGTGCGTGTACCAGTACAACTACGGCGACTACGCCTCCACCGCCGGCGTCCTCGCCGGCGACACGTTCACGTTCGGCAGCGGCGCGGCGCCCAACTCGACAAAGGTCATGGCGCCCAACGTCGCGTTCGGCTGCGGCAACATCAACTCCGGCGAGCTGTACAACAGCTCCGGCATGGTCGGCCTTGGCCGTGGCCCGCTCTCGCTGGTGAGCCAGCTCGGCCCGTCCAGATTCTCCTACTGTCTGACGTCATTCCTCTCGCCGGAGCCGAGCCGGCTCTACTTCGGCGTGTTCGCGACGCTGAACAGCACGAACGCCAGCACCGGCGGCGGCTCGCCGGCGGCGCAGTCCACGCCGCTCGTCGTCAACGCGGCGCTGCCGTCGCTGTACTTCGTGTCGCTCAATGGCATCAGCCTCGGTGACACGCGGCTCCCCATCGACCCGCTGGTGTTCACCATCAACGACGACGGGACGGGCGGAGTTTTCATCGATTCCGGCACGTCGCTCACCTGGCTGCAGCAGGACGCGTACGACGCCGTGCGCGGCGAGCTTGTGTCCGTCATGTCGCCGCTGCCGCCGGCGAACGACACCGAGATCGGGCTGGAGACGTGCTTCCCGTGGCCGCCGCCGCCGAACGTGATGGTGACGGTCCCAGACATGGAGCTCCACTTCGACGGCGCCAACATGACCGTGCCGCCGGAGAACTACATGCTGATCGACGGCGCCACCGGGTTCCTGTGCCTCGCGATGATACGCTCAGGTGACGCCACCATCATCGGAAACTACCAGCAGCAGAACATGCACGTTCTGTACGACGTCGCTAACAGCCTCTTGTCGTTCGTGCCGGCGCCGTGCAACATCATATAGGTATAAGCTAGAGTCTTGACAGTTTGCCTGTATGTTCGATTGATTTTTCCGTTTCATTTCAATCCTCAATAAGTACAGGGTGTTGAAGGCTTGCAGCCGCAGGTTGGTAGTCAGTAGTCACGCTATTGTAGTACCATGTTCTTGATTGGAAAAAACAGAGTATATTTTGAAAAAAAGGAACCCTCATTTTGTGGTCAAAGTTATATAAAATCATAGGTATTATGGATAGTGACATAAAACTGTATGTATTATGGTTTTATATGTCATAAAATCCCACCCTATATATATTTGAATGACATTTACTAAATTTTTTTAAAAAGAGTATAAAACTCGTTGATTGGTGATTTCTTTATTAAAGATTTTATTTAACTCTTTATTGTATCAGATATTCTGAAATAAGTTGTAATTTAAATAAAGGTGAAGTTTAGTCAAACATTTACACCATAAAACATGTGGCTATGTTCCACCAATCGTGATACCTATGGTTTTTGGAACTTTGACCATATAAATATCTCTATATGCTACTTAAAAGTTTCCTTTCTGTCGGGTTAGCTAGCCGATTAAACTTACTTCATTTTTTAGACTTTATTTTTTCTTAAAAAAGTATTGCCATGCTATGGTGCCTGATATGTTGGATATTCTTTTGGCAGTGAAGTGTTTTTTGAAGCTTATAATCTCTGGTACTCGGTACCCTGGATTTATTTGGGTTCTTAAGAGCACCTTCAATGGGCTCTCTATGTCTGTGTCCCTATGTAAGAAATGTTCTCGTTATCCAAATTACCTCCCTATTTTGTTACGCCCTACAATGCAATCCTCAAATTTAGTTTTTATATCCTGCCCATCTATATTTTAGAGTTGTCTCACAAGACTACAAATACTTTAAACAAACGGTCACAGAACAACATATTTAATATATTGCATCAGGGAACTACAGATTTATCATATATTTTATCACCAAACTACATATGTAACATGTAGTATCACAAAACTTCATATATATAGTAAAACCCATTGGAGGCTATTTTCAACCTATTTTGCTGAATCTATTTGTCGGATAGTGACAACTCGAATACCAGATTCGTATGTCTGGGAGATCGCTAATACTAAGAGATGTAAGAATACACAAAAAAACAGATAGGAGAATTTTTATACAGGTTCAGGCCACCAATGTGTGTATAATAGCCCTAATCGTATATAGAATATCCTTTAGAACAATGAGGGTCAGTGGATGATTGCCTAACATGTGGACTAGAAGTTATGGGGTGTGTGGTTGTATTGTGGGCCCCCAATGTGGGTATAGACAGGTTGACAAGTCGCTTCTGTAGGGTTTCTATATCTTTGATGGATTAGTGTCTTTAGACTTACTGTCACCTATTTTTAGCGCCACACGAGCCTATATATTTATACCATTGAGGCAAACTATGTCGACCTAGTCAAACTCAGGAGTTTCGAGAAGAAAATATGGCCAAACAAAAAAGGAATCAAACATATACTGTCCAGATTGTACCTTTCATGCTTATCCTAGTTTCCTAGTCTAATCTACACCATGTTATAATCGGTGAGTCTTTTTTCTATACATAAAGGTGCCCATAGTACACGTTACCGTATATATGTTAATACTGGGTACCCGATACCGACTTCTATGACACTATCATATTGTAAAACAACCTTGAAAGAAGGTTCCACATTCAATCTCGAGGGTAGAAGCTCCCACATTAGTCCATATAGAAATACAGTTTAGAAAAATAGAAATTTAGAATTGAAAATAATAAATTTTTAATAAAAGTTTGTAGCCCATAAAACAAAAGAGGAACAATAAATTAAATCAAGAAATTGATTTCAATACGAAATTGAAAATAAGCTCAAAGTTCATATAGAAATAGGTGTACAATATATTAATAAATAAAATAAGAAAAGTTTGTAATGCATATAGAAATACAATTTCTAAAAATAACTAAAACTACAAATTGAAAACTTAGTGAATAAAGAGTCTAACCAAAATCCAATTGATACTCGTGGCACGACGGCAATGATCAAATTTGAGGATAGTAATATCTAGAGCGGCATGTGATCGCGTAGAAGGTAGCAAGTAGCAATGGTAGGATAGCTCAAGCACGATAGCAGGAAGCAAGAGGTAACAATATGGCTGTCTCGAAGTGAGCTTGAGGGGTGGAAATCGACAAGCTCTTATGAAAAGCCATAGTTGTAAGCTTTTGGCTACAGTGCAGCCGTTGTAGTTGTGCAACCGACAAGGCCTTTGCTTTCTTGTTGAGGGTATTGTCTGGAGACCGTAGCATCTCTACGGTTAAAACCTATGATCTAATCTTAAGATCTTTGATGATTGGGTTATTGTAACGGTGGACCGTGTGCATGTCATTATCTTCTTAGAGGTATTGTTTTAAGAGAGCCTAGTTCGTAGTTCAATATTGTTTGGTAGTGTATGTGGATTATCTTAATGTAAAGGTCGGAAGTGGTTTTGGAACTTACATAGTATCTTATTGTAATGGTCCAACATATATAAAGGTTCTTTTATTAAAAGATGTTGCTATGGACTTATGGGTTGAATGGCATATATTTTTATTTTCTCTATGTGATTGTACAATCTAACAATCTGTTAGCCCTCACCAATTCTGTGTAACATCTAGCCCGAAACTCATCCATCTACAAGCATATAATCATCATGTCTCTTAGTAACTTTTGGGCCCGAGAATATGACTAAAATAAACTTTTTCGGCCCATATAACCATCAATCCATCATGGTATTGGGCTGGGTGTTGTTAGGGCCGCCTTAACCCGTCACCAAACGATCGCAACATCTTCTTTCATCAGTCTCTCTAAAAAAAAGGTCCAGTGAGCATGTCGCACATGTATTGTACTAACTCATCCAAGAGTTCCGTTAAAAAAAAAACTCATACTAGAGTTTGTTAATCAAAAGGTACAGTATTTCTTGCACTATAATTAACACCACCTTATGAAAATATAAAGCTATAATACAATAACACAAGGACCATTAAGCAACTCACTCGTGGGGGCAATATGATGCTTCGCACTGAATTGAATCGAATCTAGTCTTTGAGCCTATCATTAGCCACTCACGCAACGTATCGGCCGTATTCGTCGTGCGCACGCCGTCACACCGGGAAAGCGGATCAAGTCAACAATCAACAACCGCTGCTACTCCCTTCGATAACTTTTGAAATAATAATTTTGTACAAAATAAATTGTAGAAGGAAATGCTAAGCATTGCGAACCAAGCGAGTAGCAACGATCACTAGCTACTACCTAAGTACCAACGATCACTAGCTATTACCTACCCAGGGTTCGCAATTTTTGTCAAAAGCCTTTTGGAACTACCTGCGTCGGTGCCTTGCACCCAAAATTGAATTCAGCGGGAAAAATATGTAAATTCATCGGAAATGACCAAATTTAAGAAATTAGCATTTGCAATTTCCGAACTCTTTTGCATCCCAAAATAGTGAATTGTGAATGCTTCCTGGGCTCCTGGCAGCTGTCTACTAGCATACCGGATTGTCCATTTTGCGGAATCGAGCAGCACAGCACTAATGAAAGCAAATGCTTTACACGGCGAAAAGCACCGTGCACTCGTACTCACCGTATAACATATCGGAAATTCCCTTGCGCTTTCATGAAAACACAATGATTACCACGCTTGCCGCGAACCAACCACCGTGAGAGTTACCCGAGTGGCCTCTTCTCTTCTCCAATCGACGAACGACGACGTAACAACATGTCGCGCTTGCTTGTTCTCCTCCATCTCCTCGTCGCCGTCGCCGTCGCCGTCACCGACGCCGGTGGTGTCCCGTTCGACTTCCGAGGTGACCTCGACCACCCCTACGCCGGGTTGCCACTGTCGACGCACGACGTCGTGCGCCATGGCGCCCGCGCCAGCAAGGCCCGGGCGGCGTGGCTGAACTCCAAGCTCGCCGCGGGCCTCAGCAACAAACGCGGCGGCGTCTCGTCGGCCGACGTGCGCCTTGCGCCACTCAGCGACCAGGGCCACACTCTGACCGTCGGCGTCGGCACGCCGCCGCAGCCGCGCAGGCTCATCGTCGACACCGGCAGCGACCTCATCTGGACGCAGTGCAAGCTGGCGTCGTCCCGTCGCCACGCCGCCGAGCCGGCGCTCTACGACCCCGGCGAGTCGTCGACTTTCCAATTCCTCCCCTGCAGCTGCAGGCTGTGCCAGGAGGGGCAATTCAGCTTCAAGAACTGCACCACCAAGAACAGATGCGTCTACGAGGACGTCTACGGCAGCGCGACGGCTTACGGCGTCCTCGCGTCGGAGTCCTTCACATTCGGCGTCCACCGCGCCGTCACAATCCCCCTCGGCTTCGGCTGCGGCGCGCTCTCCGCCGGAACACTCGCCGGCGCCACTGGCATCCTGGGTCTTAGCCCGGAATCCCTGTCATTGATCACGCAGCTGAAAATACACAGATTCTCCTACTGCCTCACTCCTTTCGCCGACAGGAAGACCAGCCCAATCCTGTTCGGCAAAATGGCCGACCTGTCCAAGCACAAGACAACCGGGCCAATCCAGACCACGTCTCTATTGAAAAACCCGGTGGAAACCGTCTACTACTACGTGCCACTCGTGGGGATTTCTCTCGGGAACAAGCGGCTCGCCGTGCCGGCTTCGAGCCTCGCGATGAGGCCGGACGGCAGCGGCGGCACGATCGTCGACTCGGGCAGCACGGTGGCGTACCTCGTCGAGACGGCGTACGAGGCCGTTAAGGAGGCCGTGATTGACGTGGTGAGGCTGCCGGTGGCGAAGAACCGGACCATCGAGGACTACGATGTCTGCTTCTTGCTGCCGCGCGCCGCCGCGGCGAAGGCGGCGGTGATGGAGGCGGTTCAGGGTCTTCCGCCGCTAGTGCTGCACTTCGACGGCGGCGCGGCGATGGTGTTGCCGCCGGAGAACTACTTGCAGGAGCCGAGAGCCAGGTTGATGTGCCTGGCGGTGGCCAATTCGACGGACGGCTCGGGTGTGTCCGTCATCGGCAACGTGCAGCAACAGAACATGCACGTACTCTTCGATGTGCGCAACCAGAAGTTCTCCTTTGCGCCTACGCAGTGTGATCAGATCTGAGGTGCTCTTACTAACAGTTGATTTTAATCATTTTCCTTTTTTTTTCTTAAAAAATCATTAGCCTTTCGGATCATTAAGATGTACCGTAATGTCTATGTAAGAACTCTAATAATAACAAGGAGTAGCCAATTGCATGCCACCTCTGTATAGTTCCCTATGGCTATGGCTTGCTGCCTCTTGTCTACTTCCTCCGTGCTAAAATAAATCAACTTCTGAGATTGAATTTCGATATGCTCTATGTTCATATTCATTTCCAAAGGTTAGCTTATTTTGGGATGGAGGGAGTTACTCACCTTTGTCATCTATTGGGATCATTATCTCCTAGGCCTCCACATCTCGGACCACCTTATGTGCAACGCACAAATTACAACAACAAAATATTCATTGCAAGTTAGCCTATCGATAGATAGCGTTTATACAAACCCCAACCAAAAAATCACGGACCATAGAAATACCTTTCACTTTTATATTAGTAGAGATTTCTATGTGAACTTTTATTTATAAATTCTTTTAATCTCCAGAGCAAATGTATTCTTTTCTTTTCAAGGCTGTTTTAATAATACAGATTTGCTATGTATTAAATGCACAATGTATCCACGTTTCTAAACGTGAAAAGAGAATAGGAGAAAATGCACGACAAATGAATTTGAAATCGACCCTTACACGGTCGATCAGGCACTCAAGCATGTGCTCAGAGAAAATACGCCACAAATTAATGTAAAATCAACACTTACATGCTTTATCAAGCACGCAAGCAATCTGCTCAGAGAAAATGCACCACAAATGAATTTGAAACCGACACATGCTCGACGGGGCACTCTGGCAATGTGATCTATATAATAGAATGTTGTCTAGTAATTACTATATATGTAAATATATTTTATAACGTGGTACTCCATCCGTTTCAAAATATATGTACCTAAGCAATTCAAATTTGTCTCAAAATACAACTACATCTACACCCACCTATCCCATCTCCACTAATCACAACCATCACTCCTACCTACCCTCTCCTCTCAACCAATCATAACACTCCATTTACTTAACCTTAATTTCTCCAAAAAACGGCATAAGTGTTTATATTTTGAGACGGAGATAGTAAAGCTATAATAATATGATGGTGTTTCTAAGATAACTATACCTATACCATTTATTAGAGTATAGGAAACTAATCCTATCTGCCACAACATAACCGAATACGATACGATTCTATCTCTATACTCTAACACCATTTTTATATAATCTAAATATTCAGAAAGACATAAATGAACAATTAAATAAAATATAAAAAACATATTTTATATCAACAAGTTTGTTCCAATTTGACTTTGACATTGTCACTTTCTATAATGTACCGATGGGTTTATCCATTTTTCTACAACATGCCATCGAGCCATTTATCTATTTAAATATACCTAAAATACACCTGTAACCATAAAACTTTAACAATTGATTTGTCCCATTGTAATTTTGCAAAACAAAATACGAAACTTTTTATGTAGCCGGCTTACAAATCATGGAAGTTTGTGTATTTTTTATTTATACAAGATTTTTGCATTTACACTTATACACATAATAGAAATGCAAAAATCTTGAAATTTATATGTAAACTTCCATAGCTACACAAAAATTCTCATAATTTTTTAAAAAACTTCTAGTTGGACAAATCAATGGTTGACATTGTATGGTCATAAGAGTATTCTGGGTATTTTAGAATAATAAATAGCTCCATGGTATACTGTAGAGTAATATGCAAACTCATCGTTATATTATAGAAAACGGCAATGCTACTAAGAAATTGTTGAGCAAGTGGTATATAATCAACTCCATAAAAAACAATAAAAGTGTCTTGAAAAAAACTTCATATTCGGCTTTGGATTTGGATGTCATCTTTCATGTTCCATTTGCATGACAACCTTCTAAACTTATGTATTTCATATTTACACTTTGTGCAGTATCTGCAACTTTGCATAACCCTCAGTTTGCAGGTACCCCAGTTCAAAAAAAAAAAAGTTGCAGGTACCCCCTTCAATTCTTTACCAGAGATGAAATAATCCATTTGATTCGGGGTTGATATTGGGCCTCGTTTGTGAAGTTTCTAGGAGGTGTAGCTTCTCCCAAAATCTATAGCCCCCCTCACCTAGATTTGGAATCTGTAATTATAGAATCTACACATTGGACTATAAGCTTTTGCAAAATCTCATCAGCCGGATTACCGTTAATTGCTTTATAATGTGAAGCTTCCAAACAGGGCCTTAGTCAAACCTCTTACTATTCTATTTGCTCTGAAGTTTGTATCCCTTAGGGCATATACAAAGGTAAAGCCCACTACGATTTCTTAGAAATACATAATTATTAGAGACTATCCTCGTACAATTGTTGAGACAACAAGAGTCCTCAAACCATTAATGCACCAAAATAGTTTTATTACATTTTATCCCTTTTTCCACCTTCATGCAATGAAATTTTCTTTTATGAATGCTAAGAGTCGATGTTGAGCTATTGTCATCCAAAACAACGGTGTCTTTCTCTTTTCTTTCCTTCTCTCTATTCCACATCATCAATTTTTTCCACATCACAACAACAAAGAGAGCCCATTAATTAATATCGATCTTTGTACATACCCTTAGGCGAAGTTGTGTTTTCTATTAAATTTTTGAATTCATATGATTTGTATACATAGATGAACTTTTTTTTTGATAATTGATTACCCATCCTTGGTTTCAATGAAGCTACAACATTTATTTTAAGAGTTTAAAAGTTTACAACTCCAGATACATAGATGAACTAGAATTCTTACTACCACCTTTTAGGTTAATATTCTAGATTAAGGGTTACATTTTGAGCTTAGCATGTGGTAAATAGCTAATGAAGGGAACACTACTATTTTCGTAAGTTTGGCATCCCGGTTTTCTTGGCAACTTCATATGTAGGAGTAGCAATTTGGATGACTAAACCATGCATGTCCCATCTAAAAATAGAATGACCATTTCCCGCCTTCCCAGCAACCTCGTTTAGGTGGTGGCGGTTATGGCACAACGGAGCTTGGTGTTAGCGGTGGTGCTATGCTGCCTGGTAACCAGCGGCGAGGCGGTGTGGCTGGAGCTATCGACAACAGCGACCAAGTGTTTTTCGGAGGAGATCCAATCGAACGTCGTCGTCATCGGTGACTACTCCATCCTCTTTGAGGGATACCCAACGCGCCCTGTACTCTCCGTCAAGGTAATTTTTGCATTGAGGTGGATCATATTGGAACATTTCAAGCAGGGCCTTCTGTTTTGAGACCTAAGCTGAAGATTAAATTTAGCTATGGATAAAATGCCAAATCATTGAGAGCAAGTATGTTCATCTAAAAAAATTCGTTAAAGAATGTGTTATGTGTTTGGTGTTGTGTATTGCTCAATTCAATGCTTTTTAATTTTGATAATCTAAATATCTTCCTGGATTGGATTGCTCGGTTCTTTGTTAAGGTTATTGTTGGATTGCTCTTGCAGGTGACATCTCCTTATGGAAACGTCCTACACCACAAGGATAAGGTTGACCAGGGCAAGTTTTCATTTAACACAAAAGAAACTGGAATTTACATGGCCTGCTTCTCCGTGGATAATAACGTGGATAAGGAGATGGGAGTAAACCTCAACCTTGAGTGGAAGATTGGGATTGCAACAAAAGATTGGAATGCTCTTGCTAAGACAGAAAGACTTGAGGTGAGCACATCGAACTTGGATATTTAAACATCTTGCATGTCCAATTTTACATTTTTGATTTGATATATTTTATTCAATTTTCTCTTGAACAGGGAGTTGCACTGGAGGTTGCCAAGCTAGAAACGGCTGTTCAAGCAATCCATGAAAACCTGTTGTACCTCAAATCCAAGTAAGTACACCAGTTCATTCTATACAGCGATGATGATCTATCTAACAACTTTGTTCTGAATGCAGAGAAGCATACATGAGAGATGTAAGTGATTGGACAAATTTTAAGATCACATGGCTGAGCCTAATGTCCCTTGCTGTCTGCATCATAGCCTCAATTGTGCAATTGTGGCATCTCAAACGATTCTTCCGAAAGAAGAAACTCATCTAAATGACTAGATGAATAATGTCATGAGATGAAAATTCTCCTAGTCTGCCAAGAAATGTATGTTCAGAATAAACAACATTTTGGCCTAATCCTTAACTATATGTTCTCAGAAGAACACAAAAGGATGAGCTATATGTTAATTTTCCTCAGGTTTCTAAAATTGGTATGATCCTTTGCCAAAGAGTTTAATCTCTGTTTAATGCCCTTCTTATTTGACAAATATTATGCTTGCTTGGGTTAGCAAACAACTACACTACTTTTGGTGTGAACTTCAGAAAATAAAAACATGATACCTGCAAAAAAAACTGTGCAAATGAAACTCCAAGGATACCGTAATTTAGTATAATTGCAGGTAATGTGGATCTATTTAATGAGTTTGGCTGTTAAGTCCATCCTATTGTCTTTTTGTGTTTTTCCAAGTTGCAAGTTAGCAACCGGAGGGTGACAATCTGATAGTGTGACAGTGGTTTACTACTGCAGTACTGTACACCCTACAATGAGGATTTGCTTTGCTAATTAAGAATTCCATTTGTTTGCTAGATTAAGGTTGGCAAATTAACTTCCGGTAAATTGTACAAATCAATTTGAGTTTATTCCCATGGATTGCATTGTCATATAAACATGTTAGTTTCGGTTCTAGGATCTCTAGTGATCAATCTAGGTGGGTAATCTATTCTTTGCAATATGAATCATCAAGAACATGTAGGTATACTAGAAGAACAAGTAAAACACAATCAAGGGTATGGAATTAGATGAAACCAGTGGGATTCGAGGAAGATGAAGACCCGTCCATCGCCATCACGCTCTCCCGTGCGGTGGTGATGTCGATGCGGCCGCCTTGGCTCGGCAGCGTCGGTGGTAGTGTCGCTGGCATCGTGGTCGGTGGCGGTGGACTCCATTCCAGTCACTGGCTGCGGCCCCTCTCGATCGGATTAGGGTTTTGGGTGAGGGTGGTGGCAGTGAACCTCGTACCTTGTGCCATCGACCCCCACACCTTTTATATGGCGTAGTGTGACAGGGGCCCACCAGCCTTCTTGGGCTGGGCGCCACCGATCAGGGCGCATCAAGGTTCCCGGGGAGGAGATCAACTCTAACATTCTCCCCCTTGATCTCTTACTGTTACCCCTAACCTTTTTCTATTTCATCACAAATTAACGCATAAAGCATGTCTCATCGTCATGGTCAATTGCCGATGGATTTAACAGTACCGCACACATCTTTGTTTAGAAACAGATACTTTTTACTTTAACTTTTGGGCCCTTAGTCTAGAATCATAAGGCTTCCCTTAAAACCCATGCGCGCTACATGTTCCTTGAACAAGTTGGGTGGCATGCCTTTCTTTAGCGGATCCGCGAGCATCTTTCTTATGTGCTTGAGACTTATTGTGTGATTCCGGACTTTATCCTTCACAAAAAAGTACATTTTGCCAATGTGTTTGGCAGCACTGCTTGACTGATTGTTGTGAGTGTTCATTACTGCAGGTTTATTGTCGCAGTATAACTTTAGTGGTTTCTCAATACTGTCAACCACTTTTAAAACCGGCTACGAACTTCTTTAGCCAGTTCACCTGCTCGTGACCTCATAACATGCTATAAATTCGGCATATATTGTAGACCTTGCAGTGATAGTCTGTTTAGAGCTTTCCATGAAATAGCTCCCCCTGCAAGAGTGAACACGTATCCGGATATTGACTTTGTATTATCTTTGGCAAAATCAGAATCTGAATATCCAACTATTTGGAGTGAATCAGATCTTCTATATGTCAACATGAGGCCTTTCGTTCCTTGTGCATATCGCAAGACTTTCTATATCAATTTCTAGTGCTCTGGGACTGGATTGCTTTGAAATCTGCCAAGTTACCCAGTTACAAAAACTAGTTCAGGGCGTGTGCACACTTGTGCATACTATAGGCTTCCTAAAGCAGAAGCACATGGCTTCGCTTTCATTTCATCGAGCTCGAACTTATTTCTGGGGCATTGCCATTCCCCACATTTTTTACCCTTCGCTATATGAGCAGGTGTAGCACTGTATTTGGACATGTTGAATTTCTTCAAAACCTTTTCTATATTTTCCGTTTGAGACAATCCCAGTGCATACTTTCTTCTATCTCGGTAAATCTCTATACCGAAAACATATGGTCCTTCACCAAAGTCTTTCATATAAAAATTTGAGGACAATAGCTCTCTTTTGTTCCCTATAGAAGACAAACATCACTACTAGCCAGTAGAATGTCATCCACATACAGAATCAAGAAAATGAATTTCCCATTCTTGAACTTTGAATATATGCAGTTGTCCTCAACATTATTTTGAAAACCAAATTTCTTTATCGTTCCGTCAAACTTCAGGCACCACTGTCTCGAAGTTTGTTTTAACCCATAAATGGATCTCTTTAAATGACATCTCATATTCTCTTATTCTTTTACGATAAAACCTTTCGGTTGTGCCATATAGACTCTTTCTTCTTAATCTCCATTTAGAAAAGTCATTTTTACATCCATTTCATGTAATTCCAAATCACAATGTGCCATTATTATTCTAAAGGAATCTTTAGAAGAGACCGGAGAAATTGTCTCATTGTAATTAATCCCTTCTCTTTGTGTGAATCATTTTGCCACAAGTCACACTTTAAACTTTTCTATGTTCCCTCTGGAGTCACATTTAGTTTTTGTAGACCCATTTACAGCCTGTTGTATTGGTTCATTTAGGAATTTCCTCTAAATCCCAAACATCATAAAGTTTGGGACGTTCTCTGTTTGAGGCTCTTGCAGAGTCTCCTGATTCGGCACATTTTCTGTTTGAGGCTATTGTTGCTCCTCCTCATGTGTGGCACTGCTTTCTGATGGATCCTGAAGAACATGTTACTCATTTCTATTTATTGTCACTATAGGAGAGGTAACAATAGGTGTTGAAGCCACAACGTCAGGCATTGCAAGCGTAACATCAACAGGTAGGGAGAAGAAAGGCTCCTGAATCGTGGAAGTGGGTATAGATGCCCACTTCTCCTCAAAATCAATCACTCGAACTACCGTGTTCCCCCTTATCATTTTGTCTTTCAAGAAAACGGCATGTCTCGTTTCTACAAACTTTGTATAACTGTTTGGACAGTAGAAATGATAACCTTTTGATTTTCCAGGATAGCCAACAAAATGGCAACCGACTGTTTTGAGATCCAATTTCCCAAGGGTTGGGTTAAATACTTTCGCCTCTGCTGGACTCCCCCACACGCGGAGGTGAGCTAGCGAGGGTATTCTTGCTGTCCACAGCTCATACGGTATTTTGGGCACCGATTTGCTAAGTACCCTATTGAGAATATGAATGGCGGTTTTTAACACCTCCATCCATAAACCCAATGGTAGGGTGGAGTAGCTCATCATGTTGCGCACCATATCCATTAAGGTATAGTTCACTTTCAGCCACCCTATTCTGTTGAGGCTCGCCCGGTGTAGAATATTGGGCGACTATCTATTTTCCATTAAGAACCTTGCAAAAGGTCCTGGGACTTTTCCATAAGGTGTGTGCCAACCATAGTACTCCCCCACGGTCGGATCTTACTATTTTAATCTTTAAATCATGTTGATTTTCAACTTTAGCTTTAAATATCTTAAATTTATCTTATGCTTTCGATCTTTTTTTAATTGGATAAATATAACCGTATCGAGAGTAATCATCTGTGAATGTTATGAACGAGTCATAACCATCCACACTCTTTATAGGAAATAGTCCACAAATATCTGTGTGAATGATCTCTAATATTCCTGCGCTTCTATTTGCACCTTTTCTAATGTGCTTTACATATTTTCCTTTGGTGCACTCTATGCATTGTTCTAAATCTAAGAACTCCAATGGAGGAAGAAGTTTTTCTTAACAAGTCTCTCAATTCTCCTCCTCGAAATGTGGCCTAAACGACAGTACCACAATCTCTCAGTTCTCTTTCTTTTCTTGTTTTCTTTTGCCAACGAGGACCCATCATTCACATCATTTGTATCAACAATCGCATCATTGCATACAACATTCACACTATCATGCATAGACAACATATAAAGTTTGTCTCGTCGGAAGGCGAGACCCACACATTTTTCATTATGAATAATGAAACATTGTACTTTATCAAATTAACAATCATAATCATATTCTGTCAAAGCACGACACACTAATCAAATTTCTTTGCAAAGAAGGGACATAAAATTCCATTGCGGACTCTAATGGTGTTTTCCCTTCTTTGTGTAGTCCTCGTCGGGCGGTTTGATGTTCTTTTCCTTGGAGCTACCAACATAGTTGATAGTGCCACCATTCTTTAGCTTTATTCTTTCCTCCTCCTCGACACACTTCTCAATAAACGTATCGAAGGACCAGTTTTCTGGGTTCACATTGAAGTTGACAATAGAATCATCAAACTCTTTTGGCAAGCGTGCCATAATCAAGTGAACCAAGAAATCTTCCTTTAAAGCCAAATTATAAGGCTTCAGTTTTGAGTTCTGTTTGCACTTTTTGAGGATAAAGTCTTTAATGCCACATGCAGTGTACTTTTCTATCACAATATCCCTCATAAGCTCTTTATGTTGCTCTGTCACACGGGAACAAAAATTATCACTTACTTTTCCTATACATTAAGTCTACATCACCGCTGGGCAGAAAATAGACACGAGCATAGAACGTTGGTCAAAAAATAGCAACATCATATATACCAAAAATAAAATTCTTAAAATTGAAAATCTCTCATTGATTCGAAATTCAATTTTAGAAACTATCAATTTGATCAATTTTCATCAATTCGCAGCGGAAACATTTCTTTATCTTTATCTATTATCTGAAAAATGATCACTTTGATGCAAAATCTATCAGAGATTTAACTTTAACAAAATTCATTGTCAAAATTATCTTTTCTGTCCTTTAATTAATTCCCCCGTTAGTTCGAATTTAATTAAGGTCTGAACAATTCGCAGTGGAAAATCATTGAATAAATACACTTGGGCAGTGGCAAAATTCTCTTATAAAATTCCTAAAATTGAAATTCTCCCGTTGGTTCAAAAATCTATTTTAGAAATTATCAATTTCAACAATATTTATCTATTTGCAGCGGAAACTTTAAATAAATATCCATGAACAGTAGCAAAAGTCTCTTATTCACTCTATGAAAAAATTATCCCGTTGGTTCAAATTTTAACGGAGGTAAAACTATTCAAAACTGTAGAAAATTGACTGAAAAACAATCAAAAATCACATAGAAAGAGCCCAATTCATTTTCGCGCACGCGCGCAGGCCCAGTACATTGAAAAACGGCGCGGCCCATTACGGCGCCCTACTCCATGCGCTCGCCCTGGCCTGCTCTCGCCCGCGTTGATCTCGTCCTGCTGGCCCATTTTCTCCTTTTCGCGCGCGCTACGGCCCAGCACCGCCGGGCGTTGCGTCCTGCTGAAGCTGTGGCGGGGCTTGGCTGGGCTCGGGGCCTAGCAACCGATGGCTGGGCCGTCGAATCGGCCCACGCCGCCTGCGCATCTCCCTCTCTCCCGCACAGATCTCAGCCGTCGGCTCGATCCGACGGCTGAGCGGCCTTTACGTGGGGATTAAAACCGCCACCGGCGGCGGGGAAACCCTAACCCTAGGGCAACCGTTCTTCCTCCCGGCCGGCTTCACGCCGCCGTCTCTTTCGCCGCCGGCGCCAAGACCGGCGAGCCTTGGCCGGCGGCCTCTCTTCTCTTCTCTTTTCTGTCTCTCCCTCCCCCCACTTCACTTCACTCTAAAAAAAATTATCATGGTACTGGCTGAAACTTTGACAGTTCCAGTAATTGCAAATTATCATGGTACTCAGTCACATCACTCTTAAAACAACATCCATGCTACTACTACGGCCGTAACTGTCAACGATTCTTAACAAAAACCAATATTTACAACATAGGTTTCTATCTAGTTTCATAGTACTGAATTCCATTCTTAAAAAATCATCCATCAGATATTGTTTTCGACAAATCATGTTTACAGACATGATTCATTGTAAGACAGAGAACAGAGAACAATGCAATTCCCAAGCACAAAATTTAGACTGGTACAAACTACAGAGCACAATATAAGCATGATGATCTGATAGCGTTCACTCACTCTAGACCAGATGAATAACAATAAACAACATAGCACAACTTGGATTAAAATTTAAATGAAGAACATAACTCAATAAAATTATTGTTGGCGCCGCTGCAACTCACAGTCGCCAAACCAAGCCTCAAATCAACTTCAGTTCGGAATTGGCCTTGTTCCTTTCTTTCATTCAATCCGCACTGTCCCGTTATTCATATGCATGAACTTGAAAATCTCTTCAAAGAATCCATCTGCAGACCCATGGCAATTCTTCATCTGAGAAATCCTGATTACCATCCTCCGCATCCTGGGACTATACTTGATAAGGGACTCGAGAGTGTCCAGCTTCTGCTCCGCGTTCAGAGGTGAACGCACAGTGATCAGAACCTCCTCCAAGCAAGGGGTCGAGAACCTTGAGTCCAACTGCATTGGCAATGCAAAAGTTAGCCAAATCTAACTACATTGACAGTAAAATCAGCGACCGTATACGAATCTGAAGTGAAAGAACGTGATTACAACGCACATTTTTCAGGCTGTTCTTCTGGCACATGGCAGCAAACATGGCGCCATGGATCTCAAACTTTACGAGCTTCGGGTGGCTGTTGAAGAAATCAACAAGATCCACCTCCGGGAATGGCTCCAGAGTTTCGTGATTCCCGCAGAACTCAACCTTCATCACCAGATACTTCACCTCTCTCGCGCACTGCAGCGCCGAGCTGACGGCTCCCCAGCTCCACTGAACCCCACGCAGCGAGAGCTTCTCCAACTCGGGGAGCTTCCCCATGTCTATACTGTACACGCTCCCTGAAATTTCCCCCGAAATGTATCGCATCAGACATTTAGACCATGTTAAATTAACCGAATCTATCGCTAATTTTAAAACTAAAAGCATCAGTGTTTGTGATGTTACCAGTGTTCTTGGCAATCGTTAGGTGTTTGAGGCGGTTGCCTCCCTGCAGCGAGATCCAGCAGAAGCCCTGCACCTCAAGGGACTCGACGCGTGGCGCGGCGAGAGCGAGCGAGCAGTTGGCGGAGCCGACGAAGTCAAGACGGCATCGCTCGAGCAGCGGGAGCGTGATGGCCACCGCGCCGGAGAACTCGCAGCCGATGAGCGCGAGGATGGTGAGGTTGGGGCACGCGGCGACGGCGCCGTTGACCGCGGCGTCACGCATCACCGCGCCGATGATCTCCAGCACGCGGAGCCGCTCCAGCCGCCCCCACGCCGGTGCGCGCGTCATCGTGAGCCCCCACAGCCTCAGCTCCTCGAGGTTCGCGACGGCCGCGACGCAGTCCATGTGCCCGGATCCCGCGCCGGACGCCGACGGCGGCACGGCGGAGTCCATCCTCAGCTCGAGCACCCGCAGCGTGGAGCTCCTCGCGGCCAGCCAGCGAGGGAGAAGGGCGGCGGAGAAGGGACAGTAGATGACGAGCTGCTCCAGCCGCGACGCCGCGTCCACCATCCGGCCGATGGCCTCGTCGGCCGCGGCCGCGCCGCCGGCCGCGTCGAAGGCGCCGCGCGGGAAGTAGAGAGACGGGAGGAACGGCACAAAGCCGCGCAGGCCGCGGGAGACGCCGGCGCACGCCGCGACGTCGCGGGCGCTGCTTAGCTGCGACAGGATCTGCTGCACCACGCCGTCGGGGAGCGCGTCCATGCCGCCGCCGCCGCCGCCGCCGTCGCGCTCCATGCGCACCGGCGCTCGGCGGGATTGGGGATTTGGAGAATTGGAGGAGGGGAAACAGGTGGGGAGCGTGTGTGATTTGTGATGTGAAGATGTGGTTGCGGTTTCCTCCCCTTCTTATTATTTCGATTTGGCGCTCGGCCTCGGCGCGGCGGACGCGCGGGGAGATTTCGCTTTTCTTTTCGGGAGCCAGCGCCGCCCATGCTCGCGCCGCGTCAGGGCAAAATTCGGGGAATTTTTTGCCGCGGAGCAGGAGCGCCCGGATGGATTTTGATGGGCCGGCACAGACAACAGCCTTGGGGCCTCTGAGGGAGCTGGGCATACAAGAGATTCATCTGTGCTGGCCCTGCTTGACCTAGACCCATTGCGAATTTGACCCAATTCTAATTTGCCTGTCCGCCACGTCGACTACTAGTATCTTCAGGTCAATCAGCGTGACTTCCGCTCCATTTGATATGTCGATGGATTGTGATAATTTTGTTTGTTGCAACAACTTTAGCCTTTGGGTGTTTTGTAAATTCTCTCTCTTAAAACGTATATATTATTGAAACAATAGGAAGAGGCATGAAAGTTGGACAATTGTTTGTTAAATCTTAACTTGGTAGTAGTGATTATAAGGTTCGGTTTTCACAGTATATCCGTCCTACAATGTAGCTACATTGTACAATAAATCGAGACAGTTATACTACGAAGTGAAAAATAATCACAGCGTAGCAGGTCACATCAACCACAAGCTAAGCCTCATCATCTCATAAAACTTGATGGTGCCTCTTGAACGATAGAACCAAACTGGGAATTGCTAACAATTGCCATTAAACGAAACAATCTTTTGACATATACAGTACATCCCTTATTTTTCCACGGAGCGATGATTGCCGCCGTGACCTGCTTCGGTTCGCACCTCAGTGTTGGAGTGTTGGTTGGGACTGATCGATCCGGCCATCGCAGGAGGCGAAACGGCGATGTAGTAGTGCCGTAGTGGCAACTTGCGTCTGAAAACCGATCGGCTTTGCAGATTCTCTTGGGTTTGTCAGTCATGTCGCCAGATGAGGAGAGAACATCTGAACATGGCACATGGCAAAGGATTCTCTCTGAATTTTGGACTGCAAGGATATGTGTAGAAGGTTTTGCATTGCATTTCTGCATACTTTCACTTCACTCACCGTTTTTTCCCTCTCTTTTTTTTGTCGCTACTGGATGAGGCTTAGCCTAAACGAGTGGATCGCACAGACTCGAGTTTACGCAGTGGGCCGTTCATGGATTGCCTGTACTTGATCGGTCAATCTTTTCATCCGTCTTTTATGTGGGAAAGTAATTTGATAGATCCGCCATGAAAATGATGGGGTGTCGCTGTATGTATTCACATGTCTCCAAATTCACCACCAGCGAACAAGATGGGGTTGGAAAGTTTCTGCCAATTGCGAACAGCCCATATGGTTTTCTTCTTGTTTCAATATTATCTGAAATTCATAGAACGACCAACTAGTACATGAGCGCGCAATTCATTCGAAACATGTTACTCCAAACATAAGGTTTAATTATGGATGTTAATCACTTTCTTTCGAGGCTAAGATTTCTCCAAAATCTTGTGCTGTCTTTGTAGACCTATCTTACCTTCTTCATCTGGATGGTCCGTTCACCATTCCATCAACGCGTCGTTGTAGCTCATTTCTCTCTCTACAATATTGTTGCTCTAAACCTCGCCATCTTTGCAGCGGCGATTCATTGGTCTCTTCGCTTTCACCGTCTTAATATTTTCTTGTTGTATTGATGTCTTTTTCAACTACGACGAGATGCCTCTATGTTTTCTTTCCTGTCTCGTCTTCGCTCCGATGTTAGATATGTCACGATACTAACCACTCAAACGATGAGTTACCCTACCGCCAACACTGGCCCATTGCACTCTTCGTCTCATGACACCACTAGCCCACCACCAATCAATCTCAGACAACCCTAGGGACATTTTTTTTCTCCTGCCTCAATCCCCCTATCATGCCTCAACGATACTCTAGATCCTAATATGATGAATCTGTCACCATCTCTTAGAGACCAACATCAAAGCCGATGAGCATAACATGAATTTCCAATTAGTAAATTTAACTAGTATGTTTCATGTTTCTCGTGAATTAACAATAATGAAATATGAAAGTAGAATAAATTCTTGGCGTTGCTAAAATATGCCTTTTCACTTCATTTGAAGAGAGTATGTTTTCTATATTGTTGACTAGGGCTTATAAAAAGACAACATGCAGTTGCTTCCCATGGGTCACTAGATCCATAGAACCAAACACCTCATAAAAAAACATGATACTCTTACAAATACAACTCTTATCAGTTGTCATTGCGACATTGCCTTTGCCTCTCGAGAATTCACCACAGATGGCCTATCGCCTTCTTTTCTCATGTTCTATCACCACTCCATTAGCGATTGATCACCACTGGCGATCAGTTTAGTTCCCTTTGATCTCTAGTTCAAAGTCTTTTTTTTTCCATTTGGAAGTTTGAACTATTCTCTATTTTAAAAAAGGTCAATTTCCATTTGAAAGTTCCTTTTATTTACATTTCAAAAGTTTGATTTCTTTTCGGTTTGAAAGCTTGAAAGGGATGGATCATAAATTGTTCACTCCATAGATTTATAATATCACACAGTTAACACAGTAACCTTGCACACTAAGGGCTCTCATAGTCGTCCTACGTGTCGTTCTTTCCCAAGGTGCTAGCTCAGTGGAAAAGTGTCATAGGTGTGCAGTAGGCTTTTCGAGGCTCCTTGCGTCTTACAGAGGAGACGAGTGTCTTTGTCAAATTCCGTCAGAGCTGGGAACGCACTAGGGAGTCGGTGCCTTGGCGAAAAGTAACTTGGCGACGAATCTCCAAATAGCCTTCCATTCTCTTCCATCTCCGGTGAGAAATTTACCAAGGTTGTTGCTCTATTACCCATCATCATAGTGGAAAGGGATAGGCCAGCCTTATCACCCTTCGTCGTTGGGAGGGGTGGTGCCTGGTGGTGGTAGAACCTCCTCTGCCGCTTGCGCCCGAAGCTCTATTACCTCGGGGGTGGGGGCGCTTTTTGTGTACGGGTGTATGCATCCGAGTGGAGACGGATTCAACAAGGAGATGGAGCGGCTAAGAGACATAGGGGATTTAAGTAACGATAGGACTATGTGAGTGATAGGGCAAATGATAATTTTAAGGCCCCAAGTCACCGCGCTAGGTGTCCCTCGCCGTGGGCCTGAGTGGCTGCTTAGTGTCTGTTTAGTTCTTTGGACCCGTTAATACCATTTTGCATTGTGGACCTCATGTCCTAGCCCGGTGTTTCAACAGTTTTTCTTAGAGCTACGAATCCGGATGATCTCCATCGTGATAGCCCTAAGCCTCCAGTTTTAAGTGACAATGATCATACAATAATAACCCAGTAACCCACAATAATAATGCAAACCGAAACCCTCTCCCCCTTAACAACATCACCTAATCACTAACTACTCACTACTCCATCCGTCTCATAATATACTACCTTAGTCCTTAAATATTTAATGCCGTTAACTTTTTTGACATACATTGACCATTCATAGTATTTTAAAACTTCTATAAAATATATAAAACTATATGTACGCATAAAAGTATACTTACAATGAATCAAATGGCAGAAAAAGAATTAATAATTACGTAAACTTTTTGAACAAAATAAACAATCAAACATGTGTAAAAAAGTCAACGGCGTCAAATATTGAAGGGCGGGGATAATAGCAACTTAGGAAAGATTTGACCTCCCTTAAATTAATGTATCTGAATATAAACTGGTAAATTGAATCAAATTCTATGCTAAATTGGTATCTTTTGGGATAGAGGTAGCCGATAAAACGTCTTTTGCATGGATCGAGCTCAAAACACACCCCGATATCCCATCCCCAAAGACGTGACACTGTGGCGCTGCGCTGCCAAAAGCCGCCGTGCACGTCCGAACCCCGACGCAACTCAACCAAACCCAACACCGTCCGTCCAACCAGCGAGACGCGACGCGACTCGTCCGCCCTCTTCCTTCCCGCGGCGGGTCCCGACCGATCCACCCAAGGCCACGGCACGTGCCCGATGCCTTGATGGACGACTCTCTTCCCGTACTACGCCGGCCTAGCCACGCGCCTCCCCAGATCAGGCTCCCCCACACCTGGTCCCACCCAACCCCTACCGGATCCACCCCACCCACCACGACCAGCACCGGGAGTGTACCCCACCAGTCAGCGGAACTGGTCGTCGTCTAACCGGGTCGGGCGTGCGTTGGATCCGACACCTCACGGCGGCAGTTCGCTCGCGGCGGAGGAGAGAGCCCGCGAGGAAGCTGCTCACCGCCGACTCGGCGGTTACAAGAGACGCCTCTCTATCCCCTTCCCTTCCCCTCTTCTTCTTCCTCCTCCCGCCGCCTTCCCAACCCCCTTCACCTGCTTCGATCCGAGGCCTTGAGGACCAAAAATTGTTCAGTATTGTGCGTGAGAAATCGATACGGTTATTACGGAGAGAGAGAGGTGGGAAGCTGACGAGGCGAGGCGAGACGGCGAGGAATGGACGGGCACGGCGGCGGCGGCGCCGGTAAGCTGACTCGGACGCCGTCGTCGCTGCTCCGGTCGCCGACCATGCGGACGCCGTCGTTCGACGACCCAGAGCCGGACGACAAGAAGGCGCAGGGGAAGAAGAAGCTGCTCCGCCCTGCGGCGGCCCACCTCCACCACCGCCTCCGGCCCGGCCCGGCCAAGTCCGTCCTCATCCTCGCCCTCGCCCTCGCCCTCGCCCTCCCTCTCCTCGCCCTCACCGTCCTCCTCCTCCGCCACGACGGCCACCACCTCGTCCTCCTCGCCGCCGCCGCGGGCGCCGCGCTCGCCGCGGCGGCGGCCGTCGCGCGCCTCCGCGGCCGCATCCGCCGCGCCGCCCCCGCTGGGCTCCCCGCCTCCGTCCGGTGGTTCATCGGCGAGGGAGAGGGCGACGACGATGCCGGGGCTCATCGGAAGGGGAAGGGGAAATCGGATGAGCCCGTGGTGCGGGAGGGCGTGGAATTCTACAGCAACGGGGACTGTTACGAGGGGGAATTTCACTGTGGCCGCTGCAGTGGCAGCGGCGTGTACAATTTCTTCGGGAAGGGGAAGTACGAGGGCGATTGGGTTGACGGCAAGTACGACGGCTATGGCGTCGAGAGCTGGGCGCGCGGCAGCCGCTACCGGGGCCAGTACAGGCAAGGTCTCCGCCATGGCCATGGCGTGTACCGCTTCTACAGCGGCGACTGCTACGCCGGCGAGTGGGCCGGCGGCCAGAGCCATGGCATCGGCGCTCAGACTTGCTCCGACGGTAGCTCCTATGCCGGCCAGTTCAAGGGCGGCGTCAAGCACGGCCTAGGCTGCTACCATTTCAGGCAAACACCATCACATCGCATAATTTTTCTTCATATTCGGGTGTCCATTACATCATTCTTCCAACGCCCAAATTGTTCGATTTCTTTTCTTTTTTTTTTGCGAGACGAAATTGTTCGATTTCTAATTTGACTCAAATTGATTGCAGAAATGGTGATCGATACTCGGGGGAGTACTTCGCGGACAGGATCCATGGCTTCGGCGTGTACAGCTTCGCCAATGGCCATTGCTACGAGGGATCTTGGCATGAAGGCAAGAAGCAGGGGGTGGGGATGTACACTTTTCGCAATGGCGATAAACGATCCGGGGAATGGGACTCTGGGGCTCTCAAGAACCCATTGCCTCTGTCCGATCAGGCCGTGCATCGTGCCGTGCTGGTACACACCGATCTTACTTGCACACATCGGGAAGCAATTCATTTTGCTTGATGAATTCTAACTCTTGCATTGTGGATTCAGGCGGCGCAAAGGGCGGCAGATAGCGCCTTCCATCTGCCAAGAGTGGATGAGCCGGTGAACAGGGCGGTCATGGCCGCGAACAGGGCGGCCACGGCTGCCCGGGTTGCTGCAATTAAGGCAGTGCAGAACAGAATCGATGGCAAATTCTCCCACACATATGTAGATGTGTGAAATGTACAATAGAGTAGTGAAGAAGTGCGATGGCGAATCGCAGAGTTTCGCGACCGGGGCGGCACAACCGCTTGCACCGTGTTGGAGAGGTCAGTAACTCTGTATGAACGGCAGCCACCAAAGGGCTGAGCTGCTGCTTGTTTCCACGAATTGTGCCACGTTTTGGTGTCCACTGATGATGGTCATGCTGTAAAGATGTACATAGCTCCAGTTGTATCAATGGTGGGGATGATCTTTCAGCTCAATGTGTATCAATGGAAGGGGCTGATCTTTCAATGAAGGTGAGTATGAGCATTGTACTTGTATGTGTGTGCTATTTTCCTCGTATCTGCGTTCAAAATCGAAATCTGGTCGGTTTGGGCCGGTGGCGCCATGTGCTGTGATTCTCTCTCGGCAATTCTAATTGGTAAAATGCACATGGGTGACTGTAATTTTCTTCAGACCCTGCAGCTCGTAGGCTCGTAGCAACTTGAATCGCTGTGCTTTTGGACCCTTTGCTGCCATATCTCACTGCATCTTATCTGCTGAAGCCATTTTCTGCATCCTTTTTTCGTCATTTTCAACATTTCAGTGCATTCCATCTCTCCGAATTCTTGCAGCAAACTAGTAGAGGGCATGAATAAATGGACTCTGCAAATGCTAATGCTGTGATGTACGCTGGGGTCCAGGACACCGATATAAATTGTATTTTTGTGTCTCAGGGACACAAGTGCAGAGGTGACCAATAGTAGTACGACAGTGCCAAGCCAATCATCCTATTGTGTTTATGTAGTGGAGTACGTGATAACTCGTCCTTTTCGGCCCTATCATGATAGTGATAGGTCATAAGTCCTCATAATTTGATTTGTTCATTCATTCATTGGGTGCTTGTTCTTGTCGAGGTTCCTTTTGTGCTATGCGAACATGAAAGGCTGATCGGGTAACACAACAGGGAGTCAGGGACTATGCTTGCTTTCACGTGTGAAATGCCCAGCATCGGAATTCAGGATCTCGTCTGGAAGTTCAGCAGTTTAAACTGCTTCCACAAGTCATAGACTGGAATGATCTAGTTATTGGGTGTATTATCCCTCTTCCAAGGAAGGTTAAGGTATTCCTGATGACTGATTGTGTTATTGTAGCGTTCGAAATATTTATGTAGCTCTAAGAAAAAAAGCGTTGCCCTTGCATTTGGTTTAGATAAGTTCACGTCTTGTTTATGCTGATCTGTGAAGCTGTTGCTTGTGGGACATGCAGACTACAGAAGAATTTCTGGATATATCTAATTACAGCAGTATCTTGTATTTTTCAACCTATAATCTTATGCTCTGATCTGATGCCAGCACTGATCATGCCATACTCTACTAGTAGTATATGCTTATGTCCTCTCACATTTAAATATGAAGGCCCTGTTTAAAAAATATGATTTTTTTTACAAGTATCAGATTAGATTCCCACATTCCAAACAGTACCTAACCAAACGTATTAATATCCTTTGATTTCAGCAAGGAAATGGGAAATTTTACATCCCAAGATCAACCTGGCCTGCAATTGTACTCCAAAAAGATGACTGCACCGAGATGTTGCTGAATAACTACTCCCAAATTAACCACCTTTCTCCCCGATTGCAACAAACCCTAGGAACAATAGACAGCATTACATACAATGATTGCTCGCATATAAGCCCATAAACCTAGTGCTTGATGGGGGCATTTTTGCTAATTCCATTCATAAAGTGTCGTACTTTGACGTCCTAGATATCATTCTAAGATGGATGTTCTAATCTGCACAAGAAAGAAACCCTATTTGACGTCCCATCACGATGACATGTCAAAGGAGAAAACAGCAAAACCTGTGGAGTGCGACGTGTCAAAGGAGATAAGCACTGGGATCAATGTGATCCAGTCATCACTCGTCCATTTGTGGCTTTTCGTTGAGGCGTCGCTTCTCTGAACTCTCCATTTCGCTTTGTTTCTCTTGCACAAGACGGTATGCACCATTAAGGGTACTGTGGTAATTATGGACCTGTTCCTTTTATCGGCTTGATTGTCCCTGTCTTTCCCTTTCCTTCTCTTCGTCTATCCTGGTGAACCAAGATTGCTGCTGCACATGTTGAGCACTTTTCTTAAATGCAGAGCAGCCCAAAATCATAATAGGATAACTACAACTCCCTCCCTCTGAATACTCGTTGGTTTTGACTTGGAAGGATATGATTTTGACAGTTAATCCTTGAGCAGTAGAGAAAAGAATAACTCTAAATGTAGAATAGTAGTAAGATACTTTTGATTACAAAGTTAACTATACCACTTAGATACAATATATTGAAAAATGTTGTTAGTCAATGGATGATTATTATAAGTCACAATTGGTAAGTGTTTCTAAACAAATGCAGAGTAGTTGTTAACTTGTTATAATTAGCAATTAATGTATCTACTTATGAACGGGTCAGGTAATGCATCTGCCTGTCGACAGACTATTGGGAGATAAATAAGATTGCTACCACCATCTTTCTTAAATCCTTTTTCCTGACTGAACAATTCTGTGTTGCTACAGCTGATTACTGAGACCGTGCCTGCCTACCTGGCATTGCTTGTATAGTTAGCTCTCGTTGTATCACTGCAAAGTGCAAATGCAACCAAACTCTACTCTGCACAAACACCCTCTCCTTTGCCTCCAGAAAGAAATCATGAACCAAGCCTATTGTTGTATTGTGTCACCTACTCACCTCATGGTTTAGGTGCAACAGGTTCCAACAGTCCCAAAATCTCTTCCACTTTCTGGCCATGCGCTAGAGTGCATCTTGTGCGGCACGCTTGCTAAAGGCGTCACACATCTGCCCCAGCGAAGTCTATTCTACTGCAACTTTGGCGTACAGACTACAGAGTACAATCCACTAGATCGATGGTGAAAGTTGAAGCAGGGAAAGTTGAGAGGATGATCTCGGAGCTCTAAACTTTTAATTTCAGTTCATGAATCATCAGTGCCTTTTGAAGGTAGAATCTGGTATAACTGCCTGTCCGCTAGAAAGATGATGAAAGTAGAAGGGGGTGTTAGATCATTGGTTTTTCAGAGTTCTAAATGTATAATCAGTCTGACCAATTTCAGTTCACGAGTGCTTTCTGAGTTCTGACGATATAACTTCAGATGATGTCGTAGTTGCTGGAAACCCTGAGTCCTGAGATGTTGAATAGTACTTTAGTATTACATCCGTGTTGAATAGTACTTTAGATAAGGGTTTTGATTTTTTTTGCGTGTAACGTTTGACCATTTATTTTATTTAAAAAATCATGCTAATATTAATTATTTTGTTTATGACTTACTTTATTACAAAATTACTTTAAGCATAACTAATTCTTTTTTCGAATTTGTACAAAAATTTTGAATAAGACGGATGGTTAAACATTAAAAAAAGTCAAAAACTCTTATATTATAAAACGGAGGGAGTGCTAATTAGTACTACTCCCTCTGTCCTGACTTTTTTGCGTGCAACGTTTGACCATTTATTTTATTAAAAAAATCATGTTAATATTAATTATTTTGTTTATGGCTTACTTTATTACAAAATTACTTTAAGCATAACAAATTCTTTTTTTGAATTTGCATAAAAAATTTTAAATAAAACGAATGGTCAAACATTATAAAAAGTCAAAACTATTAAAAAAAGCAAAAAAAAGAACATGTTTGAATTCAAAATTCTCTATATACGAGGACAGGGGAGTAGTATTATATCAAAGTGCATAAGTACAATTCTGTCTTTGTTTAAAAGTACAGTTCCGTTACATAATGACATTTGGAGGAAAACAAGGACATGAAGCTTCTAATGAAAAATAAACAATACTTTATATCATATGTACTATCAGCACACCGTACAAATATACCAGATGCAGTCATCGTCTTGCTGACAAATGACTTGACAATTCCATTATGTATTTCGTAATGCCGTAATGGCAAATAGTAACGGCATGATCCAATTAACCCTTGTGTACTTCGTTACTTCTGTCAAGCATGGCCACTTTTATATATTTAAGTAAAAGAAGTTTTTATTAAACTCAGACGGTTACAACAAATTAAGTGATAAAAATCGCGCTAACAACACTCCTTTGGTCCACAAATATAAGAGATTTTGGGTGTTTTTTGAGAGATTAAGATGGAGAAAAGACTATGATATCAGTCAGGATAATGGATAAATCGTGAAGAAGTTTGAACGAACAGTAGTTAATAAGCAATAAGTAGTTTATTTTTATGGACAAATAGAGATGGTCAAAATCGTGGATAAAAGGAGTAACTAACTGCTGTGGTTATCTCACCTAGTTCATTACAGTACATCGATTTTCTTAAAAAAGAACTTATTACTATCGGTTTAACAATACAGTGATGTTGTGCTGCATTAATGACGGACTACGGAGCGACGACCGACGAAGTGTGTTTCTTGATCGTCGGAGACAGTTTATCAACATTTTCGTTAAATGAACAGTGAAGATTCCAGCGATGGAGCTAGGCAGCTGTCGTTGAATCTGAAAAGTTAAAATACAAGTTCAGGGTGTATTGCTAGACGAGACACAGGAGACAAATTGAAAATCATTTGGGGAAAAAAAAAGGGTTGAGAATTCAGTCACTGGAGTGGTGTATGCTAGACGAGACAAGTTGAGATTCAATGGGCACCCCAATCCGTGCGGCTGCCAGTCAAACTTTGGGTCCAATTAAGAGCCGAATTGAGAAAATCGTGCGTGGGCTGCAAAATCTAATCAAGCAGTGTGTGTGGGCTTTAAGGCCGAGCGGCCGAGATCCATTAACTGACATCTAATCTAAGTTGTGAAAAAAATAAGGCCCATTTGGCCATCCCATCCAAAATAACATGAACCGTTGGATGTACTAGTCAAGTGAATAATAGACGTCAGATGAGCCAAGACAAAGTTATATAGAAAGGGCCTCTCAAGAAACATCTACCAAATGGCAACGTATCCAGTGGAAATCAACCTTTTCGTGTAAACTATGAAAACTTCAATCTGAGCCACACGATGTTGATCCAAAGGGTGCGTTCATAGGAGGTGGGAGGGGTGATTTGCAAAAACGCATTTGTAAATCATCCCTCCCACCTCCCTTGAGTTTTGCAAATCACCTTTCCCACTTCTTCCAAGCACACCTTTGGATCAACATCGTGTGACTCATTGAAGTTTCCATAGTTACATGGAGAGATTGGTTTCCACCGGATATATTTCCCTATCGAATTTCTTTTGTTTTTCCCTTTTCTGCTCTCGTGAGTTTGGATGCCTCAATTTGTCGTGTCAGTGGCACCATGCCTCCGCCAATCGGCGACTGGCCGCCTCCTCCCACGCGCCTTTTCCTCCCCGGCTTCTCCATCGTCGCTAGCCTGCCACTTCCTCCTCACCTCCTCATGCATCCCTGCCACCATCGCCACCTCGTCTTCCTTGTACCCACACCGCTAAATCGTGGAGGTGCCGGTGGAGAGAGATGATGAGGAAGCATGGGGAACAACAGATTGGAGACGGGAGAGGCCGAGGCGGCAAGCCTTCCTGTCCTATGTTGCTATGCAACTCCAACGCGATCTCAATATTGATTCCACCTTCAACAGGACCACTGATGAACAAGTTTTTTTTAGCCGGGTCGGCCAAAGGAGGCTGACCAAATTTTATTAAGATTTGGGGAAAATACAGTTTAGTTACAACCCGATATTATACCGTCGGGAGCTGGGTGTTGAGCAGACTTAACCCCCAGCTAAAGCTAAGCCGGAAAAAAACATTGTTGATGAGCTAGTATTACATAGACACTAGTTCACTGTTAAGCACTCCAGCCATCTTCCAGATGATTAGCTCATCTTGCATCGCTGAAAACACTTTGGTTGCTGGGGAAGCAACGTTGTTGAAGACTCTCTGATGGACAAGTTTAAATGTACGGTGGCATTCAATCATGTTTGGGTGTTAGATATTTCATAAATATTGGGGTGTGAGTTCTAATAGCGTATTAGGTTGAATACAAGCCAGGAAAAACAGCTTCAGAATCATCTGTAACACACCAACATTGCACACCTGTCGGTCGCTTTTTGGAAAGAAAAGAATTTATAATATCCGAATATAATTGCAGTGTCATTCTTCATTCCGTTTGTAGCACACCTGTAGTTGCTTAACTATATTATTGTACTCCTCTTATTTGCTTATTTTATTACCATTGCCTTTTTATACTGTGCAGATAGAGATAGCTAACTAAAGAATATTTTCTTTGTGAGGGGTAGCTCGGTGATAATAAACTATTGACAATCACCTTTTGACATGTATAAGCATATGCAATGTTCCTAAATTCTGACGAATTCTCCACGATCTTTGAAGAAATTTTGCGTTTCTTCAGCTCTGAAGTATCATCCCTTTGTAGACAAAGCAAAACTCAAAAAAAATACAACATCTAATTAATTAGGATGCTTAGAATTGCCATAGATAACTAATTAGAAAAATGAACATAAGTGTAATATGGATTTTCAAGCACTAAATATAGATAATTACATTGTTCTTTACTAATAAAGTATCATTTTTTCACTATCAGAATTGTATTGAAGCGAGGCCTTATTCCAAGTGGTGCGACCCAAGTAGTTGGGATAAGAGGCTTTGCAATTGCAAGCAAGGCAAAGAAGACTGGAAAAGGTGCAGCTGATGCTGCTAAAACTCCTGTGCTCAGCAAAGAACTTAAGATTACAACAATGTTTGGAGCCAACATTCTCAAGGAGGGTTCTGATCCAAAACTCTAACCAGATTCTAAATATAAAGAGTGGTTGTGGGCTTGTGGCATGTGCTCGATAAGCGTCCCATACTGAGTGAGCTGCGGAGGAAAGATGCCAAGACACTTCCCTGTGAAGACCTGAAACGATTCGTCAAGGTTGTGAACCGAGCTCGCATCAAGGAGCATAACAATTTCACTGCAAAGAACTGATCTGGAAATCTGGATACTCTCTGGAGGTTTCATTGTCTGTTTTAAACTACATGATTTACTGGTGAAGATGCTAGTAGTCCGTTGAGCATCATTTCCTCCCTCTCGCCCAGATGCCGACATCTTTTTTTATGTATCAAACGGATGATTTTGAGAAAGAAATCACATAGTTTTCTGATTGTACGATTTATTCCTGGAGGCAATGTAAGCCATGTGGTCCTCTCTTTTCTCCCAATGTACTAGGTGAAAGACTACGAAAAGGGTGATAAGGGTTGTGGCACAGTGCTCAAGTAGCATCGCTAGGTCCTGGGTTCAACTAAAAAAACGAATTTCAGACTTGAATAAAGGAAAAAAACCTATACCGTAGAAGCCTCTCCTGCCGTTCTGTTTCTGGTAAAAAAAATATCAGCTACTTCCCTCTTCCCTTCCCACCCTCTCCTGCTTTTGGTAAAAAAAAGACTACAAAAAGGAATATGTTGGAATTAATAGATCGAATCAGCTACTCCCCTCTTCCCTTCTCACCCTCTCCGCTGCTCCAACCAGTGCCCTGCTGTCTTTCCAAGACAACACAAGCAACTCCGGCAGGTGTGGGGCGACTCTGGTGTGAGGGGATGCTGCTCCAATGAGGCTCCGGTGAGGCGGTGAGGTGGCTCTCTGGGAGTGCCGCCCAGTAAAGGATGGCTCCTTGCAAGGTGTGGCTGCATGGGCGAAAGCAAAGCGGCGACGCGACAACAATCGGGAGCCAGCGGGTGGAGGTGATGTGATAAGAAGTGGGCAGCTCGATCTTGAGGCTGGAGGACAACGGGAGATTACAACCATGGCAAGGATCCGACGACCGCGACAAGGTAGGTTGGTATGGCTTTGGCGAGGTACCAGGTCTGATACCTACGGTACCAAAGGTGGTACCTCGAATACCAAGTCGGTTACACAGGTTATCAGATCTGATACCTTGACATGACCACCTTCACGTGACTAGGGCGTTGGCGAGGTATTAGGGCTGATATTTGTAGCTAGTGTGACGACGTATCAGGGCCGATACCTATGTTCGGCCATTGCGTTGGCAAGGTACCAAGTCTAGTACCAAGAGGTACCAGATCTGATACCTCCGCGTGTGGAAGGTCGACGCTGACGCCAACAAAAAGAGGACGATTCGGGCATGTATAGTGCAGCATTGAAGAGAAAGACCGCAATGCAAGCGAGGTTTCGTATGCTCTTGCGTGCGATGACAGTGTAGAAGAGGCGTGGATTGACGGGCAAAGTCACCGGCGAGATCCGGAGGAGAAACGCTGATGAGGAAGGTGGGAGTAGAGTGGGAGGAGGTGCAGGCGAGGGGGCTTGGGGTCGAAGGTGTCAAGGAGACACAACGAAGGTATGCGGAATCAAAGCGACGATAATTGTGAGTGTGGTAGCGTTGCTTCGTGAGGAGCAATGCGAGGTGGAAGACAATGTCCGTTGAAACGGACATTCGTTCTTTAGTTATATTCATGAACTATGTATTTTTTAATTACCTGAGACTTGCGGTATAGGTAAACTCTAGTTGCATTTTAATTATATGCTGGTTAAACTGAAATTATATCACTCTTCTCTCGCCGTTCTATGAGCTTCTTTTATTTATATGCGAGTTACATTACAGTTACACTAGTTGTGTTTTAGTTACACATTCGTATCATTTTCGTGAAAAATTCGACTTTTGAATTACTTGATGTGCGCACGTACCAGCTTATCCCTGTGAGAGACTGCCATCATATCTGTAGATTGACAAGTTAATTACTTGAGGCCCCTCACCGTTGATGAGTGTCTTGTCTGCCTCTGAAAATGTAGTTATAATTGCATGTACGTGTAAAAAGTACAAAACTTAAACCTGGGTATAAGGTCCACTTCCACCACAGACAGCCTAATTAGCTGAGTTACTCTCACTTTATAAAACTAGATCATGTTAATTGTTTGTTGCAAGATATGGAATACAGTACAACGATTTTGCAGGTGATATGGTGGAGATTGTTCCTTATACTAAAGGAATGGCGTATGATACTCTGATGTGTTCAGATAGGCTGATGTCGAAGAAGAATTCCTGAAGATGATGGTAGAATCTCACATGACTGGATGGGAACGAGGGACTCCAAAATCTGTTGTCCGACTTTTGAATTGCTGGCGGCTTGGTTTCTAGAAAGGATCTGAACTTTTATAGTTCCTTCCTTTGTGAATTGCTGGAGCCAGAGCGACGGTGTTTCCATGACGATGAGTCTTCGGAAGAATCCAGGAACCAACCTTATTATGCCGCTTTATGTTCCTATGAGCTGTACGCTACCTAGATGATGAACATTAGCGGCAATTTTCTCTCGTTAAAATTTGGGTTGACTGCACTGGTCATATATAGGTAATTCTGTTAGATCTTATTTTAAAAAGTAATGAAAGCTTTATTGAACTCAACCAATTTATTTAGATCAACAACCTCATTTGCTTGTTGCCCTAACAGAGTTATTGAGATTGGCTTCTGGTGATAAACCATAGAAAAATAGGTGGTGCAATAACAAGGTATTTCATTAAGACATGACTTTTATTTTAGTGGTTTGAAAACCATGACTAATTGACAAAAGAATTATCTTGTGCCCGGTACATTCTGATGGAGGACTTGATTAATCCAAGTGGTTGTTTAATTTATTACCAATTTCAACAATTTCAAAATTAGGTAAAAATAAGTTTTGGCACATTTTGGCGTTATTAATTTTTGGTAGTGTTAGATTCTTTTGGTGTTTTAAGAGAGGGAGATTATGTTTTAAGAGAGGGAGATTATGAAATTACAATAATTTAATACGGTAGTTAGCAATGCTATGTTTATTCTGTTATTCTATATTTTGGTATTGACAAATTTTGTTAGGGTTGAAAATATCACTAAAGTGAACATGCCCTAAAGTCGTGGTCTGTCCCCATGATCCCATGCATCTTAGCCTACGACTATGGATCTCTCATGACTTATACGGGAATGTCATCCATTCAGTCAAACAACCCGCGCGGATCACATCCCTAGCCGGCCGCTTGGTCAAATGTTTTCCCCTGTTCTTGTTTGCTCTCCTCGATTATCTCGGCGTCGCCCTGACCTGATCTCAGTCCCGATGTGTTGGCCTCTAGCTCTTCTCTGCTTCCACTAGAGGAACAATGTTCTTCTGGAAAAAAAGAATATCAAAAGGTATTAGTCACCGGCTCATTGCCTAGCAGAAGCCAAGTCACAGTGGTCTACAGTGACGATTGACGAGTTTGACGGTTTTACCTTTGTCTTCCGTTTTCTTCTTGATGATGCTATCATGCAACCGGTTTTCAATTATCTTACTTTTTACCTTTCAAATCGCGAGGACTTCAGAATTCAGATTGCCTACAAAGTACGAATACAGGCGAGTAATTTGACGCGGTGTGAGTAGCCGAGTTAGTACGGCCATTCAGTGTCAGTGAACAGAAATTAAGTTTAGGCCAGTCGTTAAAAGGCATCGTGATTTTTCATTGCCTCACCAACCGCAAGAAATTGTTGGAGAAACTCACGCCTTCTCCGAAATATCAGCGATTCAATTCACACCTCTTCAAGAAAATAATTCATACGTGCTGTTCAAGGGAGCACCATCCTTTGTCTGCTACCGCTCCTATGATTAATGAAAAGTCGAGGACAGTGTCACTTTGATGTTCACTCGGGCCGGTTTGTTTGGTTTTCTAGGGACTTATTTTTAAGTGTCTGTCAATTAGATATTTGGACGCTAATTTAAAGTATTAAAAATAGACTAATTATTCAATCCATTTCATAACCTTGGACTAATTCGCGAGTTGAATATATTGAACCTAATTAATCCATAATTAGCCTCTGTGATACTATAGTAAACATATGCTAATTATGGATTAATTAGGCTTAAAAGTTTATCTTTATGAATTAGCTCTCATTTATGTAATTAGTTTTATCATTAGTCTATTTTAATACTTTAAATTAGTATCTAAACATTCGATGTGACAGAGATTAAAAATAAGTCCTTGTTCCCAACTTTTTTCTTTAAACTTTCAACTTTTTGTCACATAAATATTTGGACATATGTATAGAGCACTAAATATAGACGAAAAAAATCAATTGTACATTTTGCATGTAAATTGCGAGAGAATCTTTTAAGCATAATTATGTTATGATTAGTCATAAGTGCTACGGTGACTAACATATGCTAATGATGTATTAATTAGGTTCAAAAGATTCGTCTCATAGTTCAGAGTCAAAATCTGTAATTTGTTTTATTATTAGTCTACGTTTAATAATTTAATGTGTACACACATTTGATGTAATATTTTAGGCCAAAAAACATTGGATCTAAACACAACCTCAGTTTTTTAACACAGGAAAGGTAACTGTTGATCTGAAAAGTGCCCTGGACTACTTGTTTACACTGGGTTCCACCTAGCGTCTTTCCACGAAACAGAAGTGGATTCAAGCTGGTCTATGGTAAGCTGATTCACCCATTCACAGGTCTGATGATATTATTTTCATTTTCGGGGACAGCAACCGGATGTTGTCCTATGTGTTTATCCCTATGTTTATGTAGTGTCTGACGGCAACAGTGTGCGTGACTAAACAATAACTTGTATCCATATGGACTTAACCATTATGTTCTTGTTTACTGTATTAGCAACATTTAAATAGTTATAAATAATTTTGTTTTAAAAACATTAATTCATATGGGATGCTTAGTAAGCACTTACACGTACAAATTAATACTTTAGTATTTACAATCACAATTTTTAAAAGTAAAATGACGACTTATATAAACTTATAAGGTGAGTGTAATTTAATTATATAAGCTTGTGAAATACTCGTTGCGGTGCAATCATCGTCGTGCAAACCAATAAAAAAACAACATACTATGATTGCTCTGCACTTAATAGTTTGTTTTGTTCTTCGTTTGTTTTCTATCCATTGCACATTCTTTTTTTTTTCGGGGGCTATCCATTGCACATTCATCCTCCATATATAACCTTGAGCAATTGAGGATATGCATGTCTACTTGGCATCCTCCTAACATGCGTGCATATGTGGTCTCCTAATCATAGTTAAGTGATATTAGCCGTGACTTACTGTTTTTATATTATATTAGTTCACACTTCACACGCACTGGACGAGTCCAAAATGGCTATTTTGTAAATTCATACACTAAATTACAACTACCTTACATATTCATGTGTCGTCCGTGCAATGTCACATACTATCTCCGTCTTATATCCTAGCATTCAAGTTTTGTCCGATATCTACATGTTAGCGGATCACAGTAGACTCTTATTTAAACCTTTTACATAATTTCTCATCTCAAACAATTTCCACCTCAACCTTAATCCTTAAAAAGAAAGGTAAATGAGCTTGTTTAGTTTGCCACTAAAATCAACCATAGCAATGTTGAGATGTTGAACAAACTTTACCGTCACAAAATTGTCAAACTAACACCTTATGTTTTGGTCTTATAAAAAAATTGACATTGCTAAATGTTGGCTTTTAACAACAAATAGTGATGTTTATTTTGATAGTAGTAATGAACTGAATATGCCTACAGATATAATATACACGAAAGAGGTCATATTATTCTGTGTTATAGTTTTTTTTTTAAAAAAACGGAACTATCTTAATACCCTTAAGGAAAAAAAAAACTTTCCACACTCTTCATAGAAAATACAATCGCTTCCAGTGTGACGCGGACATGGCAGCAATAAGGGACATCAAACTAAACAAGGATCAAACATGGTGGTTTTCTGTGAAATAGTTTAATGGAGTGTTTGTACCATTCTTGGAAGAAGACTATGCCACTTGGCTAGTCTTATCTGAGTCTCTAACTACTTCCTTGTTTATCTAAAAAAAAAACTACTTCCTTGTTAAGACTTACGAGTACCTGTAATTTGTGAACAATGATCAAATCATTAACCTTTTCTTCCTTTCTACAAATCAAATCTCCACATCAACGGATGATACACAGCATGTTGCACATGGACATGAATGAACAGTGCTTTATTCAATCCAATGAATAAGTAACAGTAATGGAAAGAATTACAAAAAATCTCAAGCTATCAAGATGTGATACAAGCCATCGCAAAAAAGGAAAAAAGAAAAAAA
>CM002486.1:15640269-15658932 GCA_000325765.3 Leersia perrieri
CGGGGGAGGGTGGGGTTTGATTTTAGCATCAAACGGATGACGGATGACACAATGAGCCCTACGTGTGCTGCTGAATGTATATCTTTATTCTAAACTATACAAATCCACATCAGGCGACAAATGAGCCTCTAATTAATAGCGTTTATGAGGGATAGGCCGGAAAATGGAGATGTCTCTGTGGTTCACCGCCTGAAGAGGCCTGGCGTTGTTCTCCATGTCCTGCAAGAGTACGGAAATTACTTGAATCATCAGCATAAGGTTTTAAAAATCAACCAAAAAGTTAGTTCTTATAGTGATTGGACATTTAATTATGTTGAAATTTCAACCATCTCTGCTAGAATTTCTGTAGGTCTACTGCTTGCAAGTCTACTACTCGTTACGTATACCAGGCGGCCCATTAGTCAGACAACATCACCAGCCTGAAGACTCTAGGGCGGTCGTTGTCATGGTTTCAGACTGTGTTTCATACTGGAATACATACGGGTTAATAATATAGTGGTTTTGGGGTTTTCATGTCAAAATCATAAAATTCGCATGCTTTTAGGAGGAAGAACGGCAGAGAAATAATGCAGTTTCTCCATGTGACCATCTGGAAAGGAGGAAGAAGAGAACGAAAGCTTACATCGTGCACTGCTTCCCTGAGAAGCTCGAGCTGGTACTTAGACACGGTGCGGACCTGCAAAAGTAAAAGAAGCAACCTTAAACTTCAGAATTCAGAAAACCTGTTAGTAGTATAGTTGCTAGCAGACTAGAACGGAATATTAATAATGTAACATTGCTTTCGATAAGAATAAGAAGAAATATATCATCATCAAGAAGAAGAAAAGAACTCAAGAAAATGACAATATAGGGAGCCCACCAAACCCAACCGACAAGAAGCCACCACCCTATCATTCTATCAAGACTAAAGAATTTGACAATACATCTTTATATTTCTTTGTTTACCAATTTTGCCATGATCAAATCTTATAAACTTCAGAAAGAAGAAGAAAAGGGATTCTTGACATGGAACAAAATTCATTGTTTAGTCAAACCTACCCTCCTGACAATCGTCCAGATCACTCCTTCCGTGCAAGGCGGCGTGGTGAGTGACCCCATGTAGCGGTAGTACACGCTGGCCCTACCCCTTGCACCTCTCGGATCAATCACCCCCACCTTCTCCTCCCTATCCTGCTTGTCTGCAATCATCCTGAGGTATGGCTCCATCTGAAAAAAAAAGATCATTTTGAACTCATCAACTACTAGTCAATTCCCCAGCAATAATAGCTCGCAGCAACGAGCAGGATAACTCGTGCTGCGTGTTCGAGTGGAGCAGTGGAGCGACCCGATGAACTAACCTTTTGGAGGAAGCGGTCGGGGTGGCCGATCTCGTAGAGGAGGCCGATCACGGCTGCCTTCTTCTCGGCGCTCTCGTGCACCATGTGCAACTCCATGTCATATCTGTGTCATCATCACGGAGCTAGGACAGGTTAACGGTTATGCTGCTGGCTCCCGCTGACACGGAGCATTTAAATCGCGGCGTTGTCAACGCGACTAATTAATTAATAACTAATTAAGAATCACAAGCGGCATCACGGCCGCGTTCGCCGGCGACGCACCTGCGGCCGTCGACGCTGTGCTCGGTGGGCGAGTGCCAGTGCAGCTGCCGGAGGTAGTACGCCGTGCCGTTGATCACCACGCTCCCGGCGTCGCCGTTGAACCTCACCTGCACGGACGCACGATTAATTAGTCAATCAAATCACTGTCCAGATTTGTGTAAACGTGCAAGGGTGATTGATTTGGTGGTGAAAGCTGTGTGTTTGTGTGCGCGTACCATGATGTCGTGGCCGCGGTTGACGATGGAGGCGTCGGCGGCGCGGTAGGAGTGGTTGAGGTAGCCGAGGCCGCGGACGAGGGTGACGCGACTGTGTGTGAGGTCGATCGGCGACTGCATCTCGCCGCCGCCGCAGTGAGACCACTCCGGCTTGATCTTTCCCCAGTGCTCCGGCCCGTTCTCCTCCCCGACTATGTAGCTGAACTCATCCTCGTGATCTACCACAAAAATCAACCAAAATATCACCCACAAATTCACAATGACCACATGTAATAGAACAGAGACTACAAGAGCATCCAGGTAAAGAGTAGGCTAGTTAATTACCGGTTTCTTCCTGTGCTCTGGCAGCCGGGACGGCGGCGGCGAGGAGGAGGGCAGCGGCGGCGATGAGTATGAGGAGGCGAGTCGAAGCCATTTTCCGCGTGGTTCTTGCCTGTGATGTTGCCGTTGGTTTCAGCTTTGGAATGGCTTTGTAATGGGAGGAGCGTGTGCGTGTTCGATTCGTTCTCCTCGAGCTGAGTGTGGTTTGGGATAATTTAGGACGACGAAGAGGGTGGCATACTCGTGCTGTATATATACACGAGGAAGGCGAGAAGATGGCGTCATCCATCTTGGAACGCTTCAAACAAAACCTGCTACTGCTTGGGGCAGGTCCGTACATGCGTAGACGCGTCAAGTAAAAAAGTTACTCCTATATTTTTTATCGCGATTTTAGTTTCAGACTTTCGATCAGTACGGATATGAAATGGAGGCCATTTTGTTTATCTGTTTTTGTTACTGTCATGTACACGCAGTATTGCAGCTGGTCAACTGGAAACAGAGTACTGTGATAGCAATTAGCATACGTGAGCAATGCAGGTACAGCCCCCTCTCCTGGCCGTGTCAATCGATGCGTTCCATGGCTGACGTGCTAGAGAGTAGAGACTGCTATCTAGTGATGTACGGCGTACAAGCGGTAGAACACGAACTCGTCCGTATTTTTCTTCGTGTTGGAACGCGGGGGGGTCAAGTTGTCAACTTGGAACGCTGTTCCTGTTCCGGTTTATGACTCGACCGATCGGTATAAGTCGATCGATTGGATGATCGATCAGATATCCAGATCAGCCGTGAGAAAAACGAAGAAACGCGGCAGGGGATTTCATTGGTTCGAGCATTAGCCGAGGAAGACCTTGGACGCACGCATGGGTCGAGAAATTGCAGGCAACCGTTTACTCCAGCAAAGATGGCACGATGGTCGCAGTTGCTGTACCACGTGCGAGCTTATGAATTTGCAACACATTTTCTGGTTGACCACATGCGTTCGCCGAGCTCGCCCGTCGATTGATGCAAGTGACCGCGTCTGCATCACTGCATGTACGTATCTGTGCACGTACAAGCACTGTTGGTAAGACCGTGTGTGTATATAAATGCTAGCTCTCTTATATCGGCTTGTTGCCACGAAAAAGGTGAGAACACCGGTAGATTAATCGTCTTTTCATTTTAGGTGGCGGAGACCATGTATCACCCGGTCGCTTCAAGCTACGTTTTTTTTTTTTTTTGACGATTTGAGAAGGATGGGTGGGTGAAATGATGTAATAATATTGATAAGAAGCCTGAGAGCCAAGGAGGCATCGTTACTTTGTACTTAACAGGTGAAAAGCCTCACCTTTTTCTTTTGACGAGGGTATGGAAATTGAAGCCTTTTCGTGTGTGATCTCTGTCTTGTGTGTGATAAATTCCAACTTTGATGCGCGTACTTCATGGTGCAACTAATGTTAGGACGGACGATTTCTTTTTGTCCGGGCAATTGACAAAATCGGTTCGGGTGACGTGCTGCTTGCTTTTATGTTCTTTTGGTAACATTCAGATTGCTGATTTACACCGTCCATTAGACTATTAGATTTTGTAAAAAAAAAAGGTAAAAAGTGTTTTGTTGTACATAGGTTAAAGATGCTCCGTGGTTCAAATGAACATTTCTTCCCAAACTTTTGAAACCTTCTGCTAATTAAGAAAAGAAAAAAAGTTCATTCTACTCCCTAACAATTTTATTGGTTCACTCAAACTCCTTAATTATTTTTTGCCTCACTTTACCCCCCCCCCTCCTAAGCTGTTAAAATTGGTTTACTTTACACACAACTTTAGTAGCATTTCTCTTTATACAACACATATTTTAAGACCAAACTTTTTTAGAGCCATGAATGACACTATTACACAAGTTTTAAAAATATTTTCAACCTTTTATAATCGTGTTGCTTGAAGATCAAAACCTCGATGTTTGTTAAATCATTTTTAAGTGGTTCCAACCTGTGCAAATATGACAAATAAATGCAAAAAAAAGAGATGTACTCCCTCCGTAAAAAAAAACGCATTCCTTTGAATCTACCGAATTTGAATGCATTTTTTTGAATGGAGAGAGTAAGTTGTTAATGCATATATCAATTCTACCGAATTTTAGTACAAAACACGACTTATATAAAGAAACAAAAATATTTTTAAGGTGTAAAGTAAACTGTTTTTAATTGTATAGCGGATAAAATAAAAAAACAGTTATAGAAGACTAAGTGGACAATGAATTGTACTGCTAGAAGATTAAGTTACCAATGAAATATTTGGGTGTGCGGTAAAGTAGACTTTTTTTTTTCAAAGAGAGGAAGTCTATTTTACTCCCTCAAATACTCCTGGTTCATAGGGTTGAAACATTGTTTAACTTGGATAACTTTACACCTATTGTTGTTCAAATTCAAATTCAAAAAAAATCCCCCATTATTTTTTTTTCAGGGTGGCATAAGGTGAACGTGATTTCCTAACGTCAAACAGGACATGCCCAATTTAACTTGGGTAGGTGGAGATGTAGGCTTCAGCATTTGATAAATTGATGTGTTTGAATAAAATAGAGCACACAGGGGTGATTGAACAGTCTGAACACCATTTTTTGTATGTCCTCTGGCAATCTGAGATCTAAGTTGTCCACAGATAGGTATTGAAAGACCTACTAGGCTACTAAGGCCTTGTTTAGTTCATGAAAAATTTTCGTGAAAATATCACATTATACGTTTGACCAGATGCCGGGAGGTATTTTTGGCACGAATGAAAAAACTAATTTCACGGATAGCCTGGAAACCGCGAGACGAATTTTTTAGCCTAATTAATCCGTCATTAACATATGTGTGTTACTGTAGCACTTATGACCAATCATGACATAATTAGACTTAAAAGATTCGTATCGTCGTTTACAGCCTAGCGGTGTAATTAGTTTTACTTTTTATCTTTATTCAATGCTTCATACATGCAGGGGCGAAGCCAAGGAGGGGCGGGAGGGGGTTTAGGGTTCCCCCATTAGCAGCGTAATTGTTACAATGAGATTGATTAGCAATATTTGATCTCATCAAAGAAGCAACAATTGTGCTCATTCTATGCTTGTGTAACAGCCATTTTAAGTGGAGCTAATGAGGCTTTTGGAGTACCACTTTGAAGTGCCACAATGGGGCATATAATGTGATGTTTATGCAGCCATTTTCATTAGCATTCAATCTAATTTTCAGTTACACATTGTACCCCTATATATATGAGCAAAAGATCAATAAAAGGACATGTGGGTTCACCTACACTTGCGTCACTCTATTGTGTTCATTTTGTCTCTCTCAATTTCACTTCACAACACGTTATTATGTACGCTCTAGTACTGAGCAAGAACAAGATGAAGAGGTAAGAATGACTATCTGCGATTACGATCACGCTGCAAGGCACCGGTACCACCACCTATCTTCGTTCCTGTCGTCCTAGCATCGCCGGTACCACCTCCTCCCTCGCCGGAGTTGAGGTCGCAAGTGCCGCCGGATGATGTCTGGATCAACATTGAGGACTCCTCCTCAGATGAGTCCTCAACGGCGTGAGGACAAAGTCGGCAGGTGGCGCGGTGTCGGTTCCTCTGAACCGGCGGCTGCAGACGGCGGCGTCGGCGCCGGTCGAGGCAACGGCGGCCGTGGCACGCATCGCACCAGCCTCACTGGTAGCGGCGATTCGGTGTTGGCAGCCGCCCCGGCGACGGCCGTGGCTCGGCCACGTTGACGTCCCGGCGCCTGTCTCTAGTACGGCGTGCTCCCAATGGCGACGGCAGCACGCGGGCATCCCATCCCTGGCGGCAGCCCAGCGGCGCACCGCACCCACATCAGTGGGCGGCGGCGATGGCAGCCTTGCGGCGCGCACCCACCCGCGTCAGCGGGAGACGCCGACGGCTACACCGGAATCGGCGACGACTTGTGGTCGGAGGCTGCGCCCGATCTGCGACGGCGACGGAAGCTACCGCGTCTGGTTGGCGGTGGCCACGGCATGCCGACGCGCAGGCACCTCTAACGCATGCGGCGCCGTCCTGGTGGCATGCCCGCACACGCGGAGACAACAGATCCGCGGACGATAGCGGCTTGCGGCCACGCTGACCCACCAGCAGCAGCGGCCGGCGACGCACCCGTGCCGCGCGAGTGGCTTGTGCTCGTTGCGCGCCCGCGACGGCTCGTCGGCTAGTGGCGGCGTTGGCTGGCCGACAGCGATGGCCGGCTGCGGCGGCAAGCCGGCGACGGCGCGGGAGGCGCGCGCACCCGCGCCCCTACAAGCGGCGGCGGCAGAAGAGGAGTGGGGGAGGAAAGGCTAACCCTAGCCGGTCCCCCCACCTCATTTTTTCCTGCGCAATTAAGTAGGCCAGCCCACAGGCCTTGTCTAGTGCTTCCCTCCTGGCCCAGCCGAATGGGCCTTAGCCCATTAACACATGTGCCCACGCCCCTCTCTCCCAGGCTCCCTGGACCTCATACGGTGGTGGGCCAAATATTTCGGCCTACCGTCCAATTATCTTTGTATTTTCAGATTTTAAATTATAGCCCCTGTTTTGGTTAATTTCAATTTCTGTAAATTACAAAGTAGTCTATAAAAATTTGTACCCATGCAATACAATTTTAGTTTAGCCCTTGAATTTTGTACAATTCTATGGCTAAATAATTGACATATTTTCTATCAAGTATAATATAGTCCTCAGGCTATATGTTTACACTGTAATTTATTTGCCTCATACAAATAAACAATTTTGACCCATTGGTCATCATTTTGTTGTACCCTCAGGTTCAATGCAATTATAGTGTACTCCATACACATCAGTGTACTGGAAATTATGTAAATGTTTAAACTGGGTGTCCATCGGCATTCCCAGTAACATGTACATATTTTGGATTAATTTCCATTATTGCACTGCATTAATTCTTGCACTTTAATTTCTTGCAATTTTAATTTTATTACAATTAAATTTCCCGCAATTCAATTTCCTTGCAATTTAATATTATACACCTCTATAGTCATATTGAAATCATTCAATGAGTATAAAACAAAATATGTGGAGACTAAGACACATTTTAGCAACGAGTTCTCTCACTCATCCACATCTTGTATTTACACCATAATTGGTGTTTATGCACATTATTATACTCCTATATGAGGTCCTATTATTATGCATCATTTGTATTCAACCATATTGAATTCTTGAAATTCAACTATATAAATTTCGATTGATTAAGCCCTATGTGCTTAATTCCATTATTGGAATTTATATGCAAAAACTTGATAATAAATACCTCTATACTATATTGAATTCATATCATGGATGTAGTCTAAGGCATCTACTACACATTTTGTGTATATTATGACCTTAGCAATGATGTTCTCATCCACCAATTTGGTGTTTACCATCATAACGTGATTATTCAATATTTTAAGAATATAAATTGAATTATGGAGACTAAGGCATCTACAACATTTTGTAGGTTACGTCCTTAGCAATGAGCACACTCGTCCATATAATTATATTCCAAAGAAAGGTATACAATATCATCGTATGTTTACAAGACTTATCTTGTTTACATATTTTTTCACAATATTGAAAAATTATCATACAATATTAATTTACCACATGTAAATTAATCAAATTTATGGTAATCACATGTTGTACACTGGGCAAAGAATTCAAAATTCTTGTACCAGATGGTCACACGACTATCCAACATGTTAAAGGACTTAAGGCCAACCTTTCGTTCCATGGATTACATGCGGCATTTCAACCTTCTTAAGAGGAAAATCTACCGCTATTAGATCAAGAGAAGTGTATCTTGCTCAAAGCAAGACATGAACCTATTAAGAAGGAAATGATGCCATTTTCTGCTAATAGGATCTCAAATGAGAAGAGGTTTTCTTTAGGACAAATTTCAAATTTGTCATAAATGTGATTCATAAAAATCACATCACTAGGAAATGCCGCACTTCACTACATCCCATTGATCTATACCTTATATCCGTGGACAAGGATAAATCTGCTCAAGAGTAGTGATTGGAACTACATTCCAGTCCATTTCCCGTAATATCGGGAAACCTAGTTGTTCACAAAGGTTTCCAGATGGAAGCAAACAACAACAACACATTCCTTCCTCCGAAGGATAATCTCATGAGCATTGATGATATAATTGTGAAGCTTTATTCACAGTATTTTTGGAGAACCATCAGTTTTTCAAAATACATATACTTGTTAGCCATGTCCTACTATGGGATTGCAATATTAATGGTTGTCGTCAAATGATAATATCGAACACATACAATTTGTATGAACTCTGTATATCTGAAAAGAATTTCATATAAAAGTTATTCAATCTATATATAGAATTTCTCCATACTTGGCATCATAGTCTTGGTCATCCTGATATAAGGATGGTATAGAAAATTATCGGTAATTTTGTTAGTCATGCTTTTATTCTCGTAATCTTCGGATATCAACACTATCTGTGCCTTCGAGAATTTGATTTTAAGATCCTCTTATCTTAAAATTGGAGCTTGAATCACTTAAATTCCTTGAAATCATTCAAGTTTGATATAAGTGACACATAAAACCATTTTGTGAACTTGTTCAGGTATTTCATGGTTCTAGTCGACGCATCTACACGATGCTCAAATGTGTGCCTTTTATACACACAAAACAATGAATTTACTAAGTTGATTGCTCAAATATTAGCACATCACGCTGAACACCGAATCCATTCAATTTGAATGAAAAACATTGTTGTATTCTTCTCCTATGCCTTCAATGACATTTGAATGGTACATCGAGTTTGAGATCAGCACTATGTTCCAAAATGTTCATACACATAATTAATGGTTGGTTGCACTCTCTTCTAGGAGATAATCAAGCTCATAGCAAGACCCTTAAATTGCATATTTTACCAATATCTAGTTGGTAATACGCGGCTTTACACACCGCATAATAAAATCAAATTCATCATATTGCAAATATATGGCTCCCTCCGTTGCAGTCAGTACGTGGAAAATTGGCCTTAGCCAAAAGATTTCCTATCTGCGAATCGGTAATGTTTAGCACATACCGTATCACCACCATAGCATACATCGATGGGCATCGGGGGATTCATATGAGGTATTATTATCCGTCTATCATAAAATACCTTAGATCCTTTCGAAGGGTATTATACATTGCCCGTATGCTACTCACATTTGAGGATGTTCCAGTCATTAGGGGGAGATTCATAACACATAAAGAATGCCAGGAATTAAAAGTGAATGTTACACATTCCATCCTCATTTACACGTACCAAATATTTCGAACCAAATCGTTCGGAACAACTTTTATTTGCATCACATTGCAAATAGCCTGCCATAATATTTACTGCTCATTATGGTGTCATACAAATTTCATCCATAAAGTTGTACCACAAAGAGTGGAGGTACCTTGCAAAACCACTCAACTCCCATGTAAGAGGGGGAGAGGTATGGTTATAACCTAATTCAGCTTATTGCAAGCATCCGCGGACATTGAGAAGCAATATTCTCAAAAGCAGTAAATGTATATCAACATTAGTTGATAGACACCATATGGATATTTATTATCCAATGCCTATGAATGTTTACCATCCAAAAGACCAGCATAATTGCGCATGAATTTTAGGCGCTGGGTCACTGGAACGCCCTAACTTTGTTGTGTGAAATAACATAGAGTACGAAAGGGTTGATATTTCCACACACTATATTGGTTCCATTGAATCATTATACAAAGTCTACAAAATGTCGACATCTCCTAAAAAATTATCATATACCTTCACTGGATCCAGACAAAAAGTCCTATGCAGAGTGTTCATTACACTCAAATCGGGTCAAATCAAAAGGTGACAATTAAGGAGTATTGCTTTTGCTCGATAATGAAAATATTACCACAGTAATATATTCTTCTCATAATGCCTTCTTATGGAAGCGTGGTGGTGAGATAGCAAGAGCTTGTAGCACATGGTTTCTCGCAGAGACCTAGCATAACATACCCATTGGTATGTGTGGAAATCAAGTTCCAATATTCAATCACGGCAGATGAAATGAATTTGATAGATTCGGACAACCTAGTCCTGACAGACTTTATATTCTGAATCAAACATGGTCAAATTATTGTGGTATTATTGGTTGTATGAGTTTCTTCCATAGAAGGTAAACTCCAACCATGTTAATTGCTATGTGTGTTTACAAAGAAGTCCAATCTTGGATTTTCTATCATCTCAACTTATCGATGGTTTTGAAATCATCAACAGCATACAAACCAATTGGCAATCATTTTAGGTATAATTTCTCATCAGAGCAATTAACCTTAAGGACGGATTTTGAGATGATAGATTTGTGTAAAACCAAATCATGCTTAAAGTTTATAACTTAAGCACATAAATCAGTTTTCCAATATCTAAATGATATTGTATAGCCATATCCATGAATACTTATGGTCATTTTACCATAAAAGATGGATCAATATCCACTGACCCTGGGACGAAACTATATGCCATTAAAGCGCTCATATATCTTGTAAATTGCAATCAGGCCTGATATTGCATATGCAGATACCTTGCTAGCCCATAATAGCGCATATCTAATATTACCATCTGGTAAGAGTTAGACATGATACTAACAGATATCTTTATGGCAATAAAATATTTTGATTGAAATCAAGATAAACCATAGTGGGATATGTATATCTTGGCAAACTAATCCCCGCAAAGCCAGATTACATACTGATTATCATAAGAAGTGATTAAATATAATTACTTCCACATATCATTCCGAAGTTCACAACCTTGTAGAATGATCAACCGCATAATTATGTTATGCGGTATTGATTCCACTGAATCACCTATCATTATCTAGAAAGATAATGATATTTGTGTTATTTAATTGCAAAATAGGTTATCTTGCAAACTAGGTCCCTGCCAACTTCATGTTAACCTCACATTATGAGAAATTGGTATGTGGTCAATATGTGTTTGCAAGTGTCAGGGAGAGTAATCTTTTAGAGCAAACCTGTTCAAATGCAAATATTGTACTCTTTTTCATCTTATGAGTTTTTTCTATCGGGTTTCTCATGAAAGGTTTTTAATGAGGCAATATATCAACACAAATATATATCGTATCCCTATTTTTCCTCACAGGGGTTTTCGAGGGGATACCAAAGATATATAATAACTTCTCATATTTTTTCCTATATGGTTTTTGGAGAAGTTAACCTAATTATGATCCAATGGTCATAACCATTGTCCTCAAAATTCTCATATAAGTTTTTCCTTTTTTAAGGTTTATCAGAGAATTCATAAGACGATCACATATATATGTCATACCATTTTCTCCTTATTTTTCCCACTAGGTTTCAAAAGAGTTTTAATGGCATATATATACCATGGTTTCTCCTCAAATTTTTCCCATAGGGTTTTAGAAGAGTTTTTCCCATGGATGCATCAAAAGATGGTAACAAGAGACAAGCTTCAGGGGGAGACTCTGAATGATGGTCCTTGTTAAACGCTTCACATTGTACTCTTCTCTTTTATAAGTTTTCACCATCAAATGTTCTCATAGAAAGATTTAATGAGACGATGATTGATGCAAGCATATATCATCTCATGTTTTCCCCCACATGGCTTTTTCTTGAGATATAACAAGACATAGATTACTTCTTAAACCTTACAGGTTTACGATAGAGTAATCATCTAGTATATAATTCCTATTTTTCCCCGCAGGGTTTTTCAATGGAATTCAAGAACATATTGATCTTACGGACTCGATCAAAAGGGGGAGTGTTACAATGAGATTGATTAGCAATATTTGATCTCATCAAAGGAGCAACAATTGTGCTCATTCTATGCTTGTGTAACAGCCATTTTAAGTGGAGCTAATGAGGCTTTTGGAGTACCACTTTGAAGTGCCACAATAGGGCATATAATGTGATGTTTATGCAGCCATTTTCATTAGCATTCAATCTAATTTTCAGTTACACATTGTACCCCTATATATATGAGCAAATGATCAATACAAGCACATATGGATTCACCTACACTTGCGTCACTCTATTGTGTTCATTTTGTCTCTCTCAATTTCACTTCACAACAGTAATACCCCTGCACCATATAGCTAATCTGTATGCTAACTACTAATCAGCCATGAGCCAGTTAATACATCTACACGCTAGCTAATACATCTTTATGCTAACTACTTCCTGGGTATATAATGTGTTTCTTCACTTCAATTTCAAAATTCTAAACATCAATTTATTTATGTTTTTCCCAAAACCTAGTATTTTCATATTATCATGGTTTATAATTTATTTGTTCAATACTAATAAGGCCAAATTGAAATGAACAAATATATATTGTAGCTGCTTTTATATCTTAATTATTATCTATGAGAACCTTTAAAACTTGAATAAACAAGATATTTTTTATAACATGACCACTTATCAAGTTGGCCCCCCTTATACCTAGATCCTGGCTTCGCCCCTTATGCATGCGTCCAAAAATTCGATGTGATGTTTTTGGTGAAAATTTTTGGAAACTAAACAAGGCCTAAGTTCTACCTTGTGCTTCATGCGAGTTAAACCAAGTTATACTTCCCAAAATATTGCTAGCGTACACTCACCAACCAATGATTTTCTAAGTTAAACCAAGTTATCATGGTGCTGTGCCGATAATCCACGGTTATTACTACTACTCTGTAGTGTTCGTATCATTAAATACATCTTATAAAAATGGAAAATTAAGAAGTTACAACAACTGAGGAGAATCACTAGTGTTGTGTCCTGTGAGATTTCAAACCCAAGTGGCCACAATTTAACACCCGTCTCAAAATAGCAGTCTTTATACGTATGGGACACAACATAAGATTACGAATAGATATAATATCTGTCTATATTTGTTACCCTAGGATGTGTCTCATTCGTACAGAGTTTGCTATATTTGGAGACGGACACAATAAAAATTTAGTGAGCTCAAATATTTACCATTTATATCCTTCGTTTTAAGGGCTTCTTTACGGTACCCAATACTAGTGTATACTATTAAATTATTCTAATGAATGAACGGTCGAGATTAAATTATACTAGTAATTAGTATATGGTAGTATACATCTATAATACACAATAGTATACAATATTTGTATAGAAAGAACGGTCCTAACTGTGTGACCTCATCACGTAAGAAGCTAAATGTCGTGAATTTAAAATTTAAAGTCGATGGTGTTGCGGATGATTTTTTGAGTTAATAGATCAGTTACTTTAATAACCATATAAATTAACAAATATATTTCATCCATACTACTTCCTACATAGGACTAGTATTGGGTACTGTAAGAGAACCTTGTTTTAATTATTTGTTGCTCCCACCTTCCATGAGAGAACTAGGATCTTTAATTTTCACGTGACTTTGTTGCCGATATGTAGACCTCGTCATCTTCGACTCCACGTGCCAGTAAAGGATATGAATGCTGCTTCCATGAGGGATTGATGCACAAAAGTTACTAAAGTCTTCTATATCTTTTGTTCTTCAAAACAACCTATAAGGATTTGAGATGGGATGTGATTACTCTTACTACAACGAATCTGTGTGAAGGTCATGTCTAGATTTGTTATACCAGGATGTGTCACATCTGACCCAAAATACTTATATTGTTGGATGAAGGGGGTAAAATCCAGCAATAGGTATAGTTTCATGTATATAAGAGTATATATATATGGTGTGTGTAGTTGTATATGTAGTGTTATAATTTGTTTGTGTATTTGCTAATGTGCGTCTTCCACGTACAAAGAAAAAAAAAAGTAAATTTCATCTTAGGGCCATATTTTATTACCTAAGTGGCATCTTAGACTGGACTAGACAATAGCAAATCTTTTCATGTTGGACCAAGGTGGACTATTGGCCCACATTTCAGCTGCCTAAAGTCTTCTTCTCCATCAATCCCCTGTTTGACTGCTCAGTGTGTCTACGGTCTAACAACGAGCTCATCCCCTCCTCTCTGATGACTGACAGACTGACAACAAGGTCCTAGTCTCTCCGGCGAGCATGTTGCCACTCTGCTTTGCTCGTCAACGACTCATCTCCACGCACCGGGGGTCAAAAGACCCCGCGCCGCTCAAGCTAACAAGCTTACCATTGTGGTGAAACAACTCCCTGACGATGAGCAGATTCCTCGTTCTTTCGCTCAAGCCAGAGCTGGTTGTCGCCTATGTGGCTATGCCTGTGCAGTGTTCACCTAAAGGAGGAGTGCACTAGCATTAGCCAGGATCCTGTAACGCCAACCTGCCACCAAGAAAGTTGATTGCAAATCTCGAGCCAAGCTTGTGTGTGGCATTGGCAAGGCAATGGTTAAGCTTTAGCTGTGGAATTAATGGTGGTGGCTGTGAATGACCGGCAATGGTGAGAAAAGGTCAACCTATTCCAATGTGAAGAAATTTATAAGAAAACCTAGTCCTAATTAAGTTAAAACTTGATGTAAGACATGGTCCATTAAGTGAAAACTTGATGTAAGACATAGTCCATTAAGTGAAAACGTGATGTAAGACATGGTCCATTATGCAACTTAAATAAAAAAACCTAGTCCATAGTACAATTCACTCAAAAAGAATTTAGAGCAACCAAGAAAGATGGAAGCGTACGCTCTAACTTACCATGGCAATGTCATCAAACCTGAGCGCATAAACCACTCTGTACGACATTAACCACCTCGCCATCGCTGCCGGCGGCTTCGCACTCTCCTACGGCTTTTCCCTGCATCCCACCTTTCATTTCTTTCCTCCCTAGCTTTGCCTCTTCATTTTGCCAAAATCTGGTAGCATCATCTCCATCCATGGAGGGCCAGATCTGCGCGAAGCGAGGTCGCCAGTCGTGACTTCACGAGCGGTATGGTCTAGGTGGTCGTGCTTGGCAGCGGCTGAGGTACAGTGTTCAAGCTACGTTAACCCGTGACACAATTCTTCTGTTGTGGTTGCTATAGTGGTGCAGTAGCCAGTTAAACCGATTACGGAGTTATATGGGTTCCTAGCCCGAACTAAATATTAACTCTGAGAAATATCGGAATAAGGGCTCGTTTATGGTAGCTGATACTGGTGTATAATTATACTAATGAATAAATGTCGAAATTGAATGCATAATAATGATTAGTACATGATAGTATATATCTATAGTATGTATTAGTATAGAGCATTTGTCCTAATTGTGTTACCTCGTTATGCATAAAAATAAAAACGTGGTCAATTTATATTAGAATCATAGTAAAATCGATGACGTGGTGGGCAATTCCTTATGCCAATAAATCAATTATTATTATACACATATAAATTAACGGATATATTTCAACTATACTAGTCCCTACCGATAACTAGTATTGGGTACAGTAAGGAAACCCGTGATTCGGACATCACTTCTTTGCATATACACAATACTCATCCGCATGTTATTCAAGGCCCAATCACTAGACCTTGTGCGTGACAATTGAATATAAAGATGAGCTTGTTCTTAAGTACTTTCTAATATTAATTTGAGAATAAATTGCTATTGTCGGTGATATGGGCCCGAGGGTATGCTGAGGATGCGACGCGTGCATGAAGGGACGCATTTACGTAAGCAACACACAATGGCAGAATACTTGAATCACTCTGGAAGGTTCAGGCCACGGGGGGCCACGTGGCCACCCCGAGGGGGTAAGCCCGGGGGCTACCGGAGGCCGTTGTCCCTCCAGGGAAGGGGTTCGGGAGCACCCGGACCCTGGCCGCGCCACCCCGCACCTCTCCCATGAGAGGGGCAAGCCCAACTGCCAGCTGTTCAATTCAACACAGGAATAGTGCTCAGGCATTGCCCCGTTGCATTTAATGTGAAGTGAGGCGCGTCTCTCAGAGCATCATCATCATCTTTTCGCACGGGACGGAGGGAAAGCAGGGTCTCCAGCTAAATCACGCCCGGTCACCGTCGCATTTAATGCGTCGGATGGCTGCGTGGGAGAGAGGCAGAAAGGGTTTGGTGTATGATGGCACCCCTGGCCTAGTTGGTGGCCCGCTGACAGGTAGGCCCCACGGCGGGTTAGGTAGGTTGACCATACACCTCATCAGCAACATGGAGGCCACGCTGCCTGTTTTTCTTCACCAATTATCGCAATGTGGCGACATGAGCAGAAGAGGAGCATGACCCCTGACAAGACAAAGCAGGAGCTGCTCCCACGGTGTTAGTAGTAGAGTTGGAAAATACAGGACTACTGTGGTGTCCCCTTGCACTATAAAGGAGGCCCTGGTCCTTCGTAGAATAGGATATTTCGGAGGTTGGATTCTGGCCAAGAAAATCACAAGTCTACTCCATAACCCTTAGCATGCCTCAGTTATCAGCTCTAGCCCCACTTAGGAGAGAACTCCTCCTTGTAATCCTTCATCCACCATATCAATAACAAGAACAGGAGTAGGGTATTATGCTTTCCCAGCAGCCCGAACCTGTATAAATCTCGGTGTCTTGTGTGCTTAGCAGGATTTTCCTTTCTGCCCGCCTTCTTCTTCCCCTTAACTCAGACCTTGGTCTACCGCACCCTTGTGCCGAACCAAAAAGGGGTCCCCGGGATCCCTGCTTGTCGAACACACGCATCGACAGCTATCTAATGATTATATTATGATTAGCAACCATGTAAAGGACCAAGCTATGCATGGATAAAGGCTTGGATACGTGGAAGACCAGCAAGGACGTTTAAGCTAAATTGGAGGCCCAATCCACGTCAACTTCATGACCACTTCAGAATCCAGGAGCAGTCTTCACTAAATTGGACGCCCAGATCACGTCCGGACTCCGTTTTCGACGTTCCACATATGTATGGAAAACTAACGAGAAGTCCTTTCCAACATATGTAGTTTCAGGTCTAAATTTGTCCTAAATCAACGAAAAATGTCGAAACAAGAGAGTGTCCAGAATTGTCAAGGTGTTGCGTCACTGTGTTTTTGCCCATTGGGCCCTATATCGAGTCCGAGTCCCATGAGGACGCGTTTAGGGTCTTCCTTACTCGAGTTTACCCTTTATATACAGTAGCCGTTGTCAAGTTAAGGTCCGGTTTTGCTTAGATTATTCCTGTCTTGAATAGAGTCGCCGTTTATTGGCTTGTGAAACCCCACCTTCGAGAGTTAATCATTCATCCGTAATTGTGTTACAATTCTTCGAGTTTTTGCTTTTCTTCTTCAATTCACTTGTGGGAATTGGCTTTTTTGGCGAGGTCAACCGAGCTATGTACGGTTGATAACCAGAGAAGACGTAGTGTTGTGATTGCAGGGTTGATTTTGTTGATCGGAAGCTAGATCGTGTGTGTCAAGTCTCCACCAAATCGTGATTATCAATACTTTTACGAAAGATCGGGCAACTCCGTTGCTATCACCTTGGAATAATATAAGTTATCATACATCCATTCCAATCAAAACTCAAAATGAAAAACAAAGAGCTCGCATTAATTGTTCCAACTTTGTGACCAGTCAAGATGAGGTGGCCTGCTGCTAATTTTCTTATGCTTATTCAGGTCAGAAAGGCCTGTATGTCTGAGCAATCATCGTATACAATTTTACTATTAGTTTTAGGCACAGATATACAATTTAATCTGGTCTTAGATAGCTCGGTTAACTACCATATCTCTATCATTTTTTTTCATTCAATGACATGCATGAGCGCTCTATTTTATTTAGGCATGCAGATGGACGGTATACTATATTATGCATCAAAGAATGCCAGCTGGATGGATAGTTGGACACACATGAATAACCCTTTGAGCATATATTAAGTGGATAATTCTTTTGTTAGCATGATGCGCGCCAGACCTCCAATTAAAGAACAAACAATTGCACTGCTGCTGTATATGCATTGATAAGAGCAAATCAACTTGTACTATTCACTCTGGGCTGGGGTCCAACTTAAGGCCTATTTGTTTTGGAGGAAAAGTAGAGGTTTGGATTTCTAAAGATTATTTCCTATGAATATTATTTATTTTATAGAATTGAGCCATAGAAAATCGAAGGAAATTTTCCCTTTCCTACGAACACAAGAGAGAAACCATAGGAAAATTTTCATCCATTTCAACTTCATGGAAAAATTCTTATGAACTGAAGTGTCACACATTCTCATTCCTTTGTATTTTCTATTTCTATAGAGGTGAAATTCATTCAAACCGAATAAGGCCTAATTAATTTCTGGACCTATGACAAACCAAATATCGAACTACGCACGCACTTTCAGATATCGTTAGCATCGTTCGATTTCTCAATATACGGAATACATATGACAGTTTGTGCGTACGTCAAAACCAGGATTAGAAAAACAAAATCTAGAAAGGTTAAGTCTTAAGATATGTAATTAAGAAGAGGAGTATATTTTTCGGTACTCCTAACATGACCGGGATGGAATCAATGTTACCGATGCTAGCTAGTACAAGTTGCTAATTTAGGTCTCGTTTGTTTCCACTTTATATTACTGTAATTTAGATTATCAATCTAAATTACTATAGCTAGATTGTTATAAGTTTTTTTGGAT
>CM002486.1:15659032-15670064 GCA_000325765.3 Leersia perrieri
CTCTTGGTTCGAGGGAAAGGGGGTGGGCGACCAAAGTCTTCCCTCGGGGACAGTGCGCTGACAGCGCTGTCGCCGCGGGACATCACGCCTCTCCACCCCGTCTCCGTCGCATTTAATGCGACGGGCGATTGCGTGGCAGAGGGGCATGAGTACTCTACTCTCCTACTCTCTACCTAGGCTAGTCAGTGGGGCGCTGACAAGCGAGCCTCGCTACTAGTTGGATAGGATGACATCCCCAAGAACCAAATCTTCGGTGACCTCTCCGCCTCTTTTCTTCGCCGACCACCGCGACGTGGCAACAGTTGCAGTTTCATCTAAAAGCTGCAGCAGCCAGAAGCTGCCCCAAACGGTCCACAACTTCCAAGAGTCTATAATTACAGATTTTAAAAAATAAACTAAGAAGCCAGAAGCTGAAGAAGCTGGGTTTCAGAGCTTTTCCAGATTCTCAAAAGCTTCCGCAAACTGGCCCATATACACGCGTAGAATCCAGTGGCGTTTCCTGCTGACAACGGGACGATAAGGAGAGAAGAGGGTTTTGAATGTGACGCTGGAATTCGCATGAGTTCTGTTTGTGTGCGCTACCGCCAAAAGCAAGTCCTCCACCCGTCTCATAACATACAAAGGCTTTCTCGTGTCGTGTGATGTGTGTCGCCCCGCTCAGCCTAGCACGCGTCACGAGAATTCAAGATGTGCGTGGAGATTTAAATGGACAGCGACTCGATACCAAAGCCGCCTATAAAAATAGGACCCGGGCAAGCGTCGTTTGGAGCTGCTGGAAAAATAATAGCACTATTTTTGCTAGCAGTCCATCAGGTGAGCCGCTTACAAACATCACATTTTTTCAGACGGTGGACTATCGGCAACGTCCCAAAAAAAGAAAAACAAAAGGAGAGAGAGAGTCGCACCGAGTCCTTATCCTTATGCATGGACCCACCAGTCTCCATAGCCCGTCCTTATCTCTTTCCACTTTCACTTATGTAGGCAACAATGACAAGGGGCGATGCCGGCCAGCCGTCGGCAGCTCACGCGCCGGTGGTGAGGCATGAGGTCACTGGTCGGATCTGGTGGCGGCGGCTCCGCGGCCTGGGGAGTTGGCGTGGTGTGGCACAATAACGACAAGCGAGGCATCGACAACAACGGCTGGGCGCCAAGGCTGGTCCAGCGGCATTGCGGCGCGGAGGCGAAGGCGGTTGGCCGTTAGCGGACGGCTCGAGGTGGTGGCCATGACGACGGCAGCGTCGGCGAGCGGCTGTGGCGGGAGCGGTGATGATAATGGCGGTAGGATGCGGCCTCGGCAACGGTGCGACGGATCAGCGGCCGGCCGGTAGCGCAATTTTTCCAAAATTTTATATATTTTTTTATTTTTTGCCGCACCAATTTTTTTTTGCATTTTTGCAAGCGGGTCGGGAGCCACCCGGAAAAATCCTGCTCGTCTGCAAAAAAGGAATTTTGTTGGTGAGCACTGGGCCGTTTGGAACGAATTTTTCCAGGCGAATTATAGCCGGTGCCTCGCTCACCTGCTTGCAAGAATCCTTTTCACCCGCCCATAACAACGATATTTGGCCTAGAGCGCCACGGGGCGAAACGGCTAATTACCGACTAGGCAAGCGCATGAGGGCCGCGCGACTGGCTGCACTGCGCCGTGTTGCTTGAGGGATGAGGAAAAAAAGAAGACATTGTCCACGTGGCGTTCTAGGAGAAGGGAAGATTGGGACGACGGGGTTACTCGGGGGAATGAGATGCCCTATAGCTCACTACAGGATGCAGTTGATTCCCTGTAGTTCACTACAGGATGCGGTTGCCACTCATATGTTGGTTCCACCGTCTGCAGGCCCATCAGGGCCAACCCTGACCTAGGGCAAGAGGGGTGACAGCCCTGGGCCCCAACCAATAGAGGCCCCCTAGGGTATGTATACGTATACGCATATGCTTGAGCTTAACTCAACTTCTATCATCAAATCTGTAACACCCCTCTCCCGTTGACCGTACAGATCAACAGGGTGGAATGCTCTTACATGTGTATTTGTAGCAGTCTAAGGAACCCAAGCTGGTACATACAACACTTTAGTGGATCACAACCGAACTGTTTTATTTATACTCTATAGAGTCCTTAGAGAAGTTGCAGCCATGGGCAGAACCCAGGCTTGCAACGACACCCAAACAGAAAAAGGCAGCGAAAACACTACGACAAGACCTGACTCACAGTCTGGGAACCTATACAAAAACCTAAAACCCTTCCAAACGGCTTGCCATGCCAGGGAGGCTTCCCAACGAGGTTTTTTGGCTTCTGGCGGCTCTGGTTGTTTTTAAATTAAAGCAAAGGTAAATAAATGAAGTACTTTGCAAGCCACGGGTGATACGTTGTGTATGGAAGGCTAAGAAAAGGGAGGGGAAAACCCTTTTGAAAGTCTAAGTGAGGGAAGATCAAGATTTCCAAAGATTTCACTTTTCTCAACTAACTTTCTCTTCTCAACCTTCACCTTGCTATTTCCTCTAGTTTGGAGCGTACTGTCTCAGACAACACCTCTGCCCTAGCTCAACAACTTTTCTTAACTCTTTCTTAGCCCTTTCTCAACTCTTTCTCCTAACTCCTCTGTGGTGCCAAACGACACCCCGGGTCACACAACCCTGTTTTAGACCACATAGGTCTTCCACAGGCTACACATGCCAATTCTAGTAACGGTTCCCAAAATTTCACCCATGTTTTACAAAACAGTTTTCAAACAAATCTACGCTAGAGAAATCACCACATATTCGCCCTTGACTGTGGGCTCGGCTATTAGAACAGTTTGGACAAACCTTTGCAGAGGGTGCACGCTTTACTCACATGACACGAGCTTACTCTAATCACTCATCCTGTATTGTATGGATACGGTTGGTGAAGAGAGGTTCACGACAAGGCCTTTCCAAGGCTTTCTCAGGGTAGCCGGTAGTCTACTGAATGGATCCTAGACCGAGCACAGGCAAGTCCTAGACTTCCTTAGTCAGGAGCCCATAGTACCTCTCTGTACTATGGTGCCTCCATGTTCAGCAACTTCGCACTCACCCAAGTCCACCAATTACTTAGCCTGGAGTGCCCTATTTCACTCGTGTGGCCGCACTTTCGTATGTGTGATCGCACTATCTCTAGGCATCGGTCCTTATGGGTCACGAAAAGTACGGCCACACAGGCGAGGACAACGCACACCCTCACTTTTCTCCAAAATCGTTTTATTTTACAAAGATTCCAACCCCGAGGGTCGGTTTTTCCCAAACCTTTTCAAAAACCCGGTTTATCCCAACGTTCTCTTTTTATTTTGAAAGCGGTGCCGACGGTACTTATATCAGGGATACGAGTATCATGGCGACAAGGGAAGAGTATTCAGAAAAACAAGGAGGGTGTGGTATGCAGCACGTATAGGATATTTGGCTCGACAGATAGAGTGCAATTCGCGACCGTGCTCGTGCATCCTAATGCATAGTTTTTCGAGCAACATAGTTTATAATCTAACATATGGTTTCAACATGGTTAAAGGGTGACTTGCCTTAGGTCTTTGTCTTTGACATCCTTGTACAAGTCTTCAAATAAAACGACAAAGTCTTTCACTGAAGATAACCAATTAATTCCGTCGACGGCGACTACGTGCGAAACAGAGAAAAGCAAGAAAATCATAAAAATAAAATACTAATATTTAGTAACTAATAGTGCCATTGGATAGGTCTTGATTTTAGAAGAATTTAGAGACTTGTATGGGCTCAATCGGAGTTACGAAGAGGAAGATATGGATTTTCGAAGTTTACAAAAATTTCTAGAAAAAGAATAGGATTTATTTGTATTTTTAAAAAAGAATATTCACAAGAATATTCCTTCTGATAGGTGGGATCCAAAGAGAGTGGGAAGGAGGGATGAAAATTGAACTTATTTCTCGGGTTAAAAGGGATTTTGGGCCGAGGTTGTTGACAAGGGGGGGGGGGTAAAATAGACTTTCATTCTCTAGTTAAGAAGTTTAGGAAGTATATGCACCGAAGAGGGACATAATATAGACTTAGTTTTCAGGATAGGGAGAAATGAAAGAAGGACAAAACCTTGCTGTTCATATGGGCTGGCCCATTATCGCGGCTCGGCTGAGGGGATCAGGCCGTGAGCGCCTGTGGGTTCCGCGATGGCTGACGTGGGCGCCACGTCAGCGTGGACCTGGGGGGGTTGACCCCGGGCGGAATCAATGGTCGACGGCAGCCGTACGCTCGCCAGTGAATGACAGCGAGGCGGCGGTGCTGAGTTAGGGCTTATGAGGGAGGGTAAGATGGGGAAAAAGTTCAGCGGCTCGGATTGGGGAGGGGATCACCGAAGAGGGCCGGCGGCGAGAAGGGTGAATGTCCAGTGTCCGCCGATGGGGAGAGATTGTCGCCGGCGGCCATAGGAATGTCGGAGAGGCTCGGTTTGGGTTAATTGGGAGCAGCGAAGCGAGAGGGAGAGGCAGGGGCGAGGATTTTACCTCTCAGGGCTCGCTGATCCAAAGGAGGGGAACACGGTGGCGAGGCGGCCGGAGTTGGGGAAGAAAGGGAAATCCGAGTGGCAGGAGGGGGGGGGGTTGCCAATGCTACTCTACCTTTAGGCAGTGAAGTCATGGTGTGACTTACTCCATCCTACCGTCCAAATGATCCAACGGACTGGTTTATCTATACTATTTTTCTATGCTGCTTCGCCCATCACAAATTGCCTTTGGCTCATGTTTAATTGCTACTACGTGATGCAAATAAAATGGAGGGAACATGAGAAGTTGGTTAGTTTGGCGCCATATGTTTATTTGTTGGTATTTGTTCCCCACAAGTAATTGAGAAGTAGTTTTATACTTTTTTGTAGATAATAGTATGCTCTAATTTCAGTTGTTTTGGATGATGTTACTCGAGAAAAAGTAGTTCAGTAGTACCTTCATATTTGTAATACTACACCTCAACAGTTTATATTCTTCAAAAATATCCATAGTTTATTTTCAGTTAGAAAGAAAATGAAAGAACATGTTTATTTATTGTTAGATAGGATTGAGTATTAATATGAAAGAAATCTATCCATTGGATCATTTTGGATGATAGAGATGAAGTAAAATCACATCATGACTTCACTGCCTAAAGGCAGAGGAGCTGCGTTCGACGACGACGATGGTCTCAGAGGCTATATATGGAGAAAAAGGAGCAGATCCAATGAATATTTGTGCCGAGCCAATAGCAATCCGTGTGATGTTGATCGAGTAGATTAATCCTCTATGTTTTTGATAACTTTTCCCTTAATTCTTATTTTTATTAATTTTCATAAATATTTTTCTTAATTACATACGACTAGACTATCACAGATACAATGAAGTCATGTGAAACTAGCTAATCGCAGTCAGTCAGCGAAGTACAACCAAACAAGTGAAGACTACAACCATATATAATATTGTGGGTACTTTATTTTAGAACTATGGCATATGCAACTATATTTTTAGAACCATTACAGTTGTTTATTCTAAGCTGATCCCATTTCAGACGATGCATGTGTCTCTAATCGATCAGTCCTTCCTAAAGAATGCTTGGTTTAAAAATGCTGATGGTTCTGTTGTTCAGCTTCTGAAGAGGCCTCGCGTTGTTCTCGTAGCCCTGCAGAGTATAAATCAAATAATCATCATCTCAAGTTACAACTGAAAAAATAAAAATGTTCACGAGGGGTTCTGTTCTATAAAGTATCCATGGCTTTTTTTTATAAACTCAAATTATCGGTCTTGTCTATCCTAAATACAGTTACTAAAGACTGGTGTGATATATCATCTTGATTATCTAAAATTTTTGCTCTGGCATGTGGAATTCAAAACACAACATAAAAACACATTGTACACACTCATCCCCTTATGAACACATGTACACCCTACCGTACTCTAAACGCTGGGCCAACTAATTAATCCTGAGATTGTGAATTCAACACACTCGCTGCGCATCGTCCCCTATGAACGGAAACATCGTTAGTCGTATGAGAGTTTTTACGGTGCAACAAATGGTAACTCAAGATACCAAAACACAATTCAATAGTTTGTTTTAAGGTGGTATGATGAATAAAAGGGTTGGATTTTATTTTGGTACTTGAGATATTATTTGTTGAACCGTAAAAAAAACTCAGTCATAAATGTTAACACCTGTGTAAGTGTAGATAGAACATTAAACAGGTGGACAGATTATTTCACAAAAGAATAAGCAATTGAGTTACATTTAGTTTGTTTTCAAAGGAGAATTTTAAGCCATCTAGCTAGTGTATGCATGTGTGTTCGTTTTTTCGTGAAAATTTGCGTCAAACCATCCAAAGACCGAAAAAAGGAGTTTAAATGAGATATAGCTTTACTGGTGGAAATTAAAACTTACGTCGTCCACGGCATCCCTGAGAAGATCGAGCTGATACTTTGCGACAGTCTGGGTCTGTAAAAAGAGAAACCAAAGGAAAAAAGACTGGCTTTCAGAAATCATATACCCAACATATCAGAAATCGAACATGTCAAATGAGAGGCGCCACATGAATTTTTTTGGCGTTATAAATTACCGTTCCTCCTGTTACCTCAGTATTACTGATGCACTATAAGCTTACCAAAAGAAAATCCGGAAATATTATTTTTTTAGGAAAAATACAGAAATATTCTTGATGTGGAGTGAAGTTATAAATTTCAAACCTACCCTCTTGAAAACTGTCCAGATCACTCCCTCCGTGCAAGCTGGTGTAGTGAGGGAGCCATTGTAGCGGTAGTACACGGCGTCTCGGCTCTTGGCTATGCTTGGATCCACCTTGCCGATTGGCATCGGCTTTGAGTTGTCTGTCCTATTCGCAATCAATATCCTAATGTATGGCTCCAGCTGCAAGAACAAATGAACAAACCATTAGTTTAAATCACGCTGTTAGTTCAGTTAACTGTTAATACAACGTGTTAACTGGCTAGCCTGCACTGCAAATACGAGGGTTTAATTAATCAGGGACAGACCGAGAGCAGGAAGGGGTCGGGGTTGCCGATTTCGTAGAGATTGCCGATCACCGCGTTGTTGTTTCCATCGCTGTGTACCAGGTGCAGCTCCATATCGTACCTGCATGCACGGGTATCGAATTATCGATACATGAGCATTCGAACACGATGCGAATGGAAAAACGAAACGTACACGTACGTACCTGCGGCCGTTGACGGTGTGCTCGGCGGGCGTGTGCCAGTGCAGCTGCATCAGCTGGTACGGCTTGCCGTTGATCATCAATCTCCCAGCGTTTTCAGTGAACTTCACCTGCTCGTATATACAGTACATGCACACGGACGCAGGTGAGAAACGATTTAATTTTACGACAATTAAGCAATCCTCTAACACTCCTGTACTTGCTTCATAAAAATTAAGGAATCTAATTAATTTAAGCAGCTATCTGCAGATAGTATCGTCAATTCGTCATTACCTCGATGTCGTGGCCACGGTTTTCGATAGTGGCCTGGGCGGGCTGATAGGAGTAGTCGAGGAAGCCGAGGTTGAGCATCGGCTTGACGCGGTCGTCTGCGAGGTCGATGGGTGACTGCTTGGCCTGGTTGCTTTCGTTGTTGCACGCGTCCCAGAACGGCCTGTTGAGCGAGCTCCAGTTCGCCGGCCCATTAGGCGAGCCTGGGATGTAGCTGAACTTCCTTTCGTTCTCTGCAGAAATAACCGGCCGCTAGCTCGATCAAACGAAAATTCAGATGACATACGTGCGGTATCTGGTGAGTGGAGGGATCAGCAAGTGAGCTTAGTCGTTATTAATTACCGGTTTCCTGAGCTCTGGCCGCCGGGGAAGCCGAGAGCAGGATTACGGCGGCAGCGGCGAGGAGGATGACGCGAGTCGTCGAATGCATTTTGCCCGGCCGCGGGGCTGTTCGTTCTGTGCTGTGTCGTGTGTTTGGGAAGCTCTTGTGTTCGGTGGCTGGGGAGCATACGAATGCCGACGAGGCCAACGCTGCTGATGGGTGTATATATGCATGCAGCGACGAGTATATGTTTGGGTGTTAAACTGTTTCTTCGGAAGAACGCTTCAAAGCTGCTAGGTACGGTCATGTAACGTACGTACATGTAAACTTTGGAAGATATGGCATTTGTGTACAGTGTATTAGACAGATCGCTGTGCCGCAGCCGCCGCAGTACGTACGACGGTACGAGCAATGCTAAATTAACCTTCTGAGTCGAGCGGCACTCTTAATTCGGGTCAATCCATCAACAAGCTAGTTCTGTACATGACGTACGTGCTTGTACTGATCGTAATATGTGTCTAATCTTTTCGCTTCTTCAAACGGGGACAATTTGACAATTGGGAACTCCTGTTAATTCGATCAATGACTGAGATTATCCACAGTCGAAAAACAGAACCTTAATGGATTATTTACGTACGTACTCCGCGCTTAATTTGTTTCTTGTCGAGACATGCATGCAAATTCGACATGCATGCATTTAGAGGTAGCCACAACTGGTCAGGTGATATACTGATATTGCAGATATATATGTTGTTACTTCCTCGGTTCCTCCGTCCGTAAAAATTCAAGCATTCCCTTCGTTCTTAAATATAAGTGTTTCAGTATGGGTGTAAGGATGTGGCACATAATTCTACTACTATAAATCTATAAATCTAGATGTATCTATTCAAAAATATGTATATATGAACAGAGAAAGCAGGAAGCTAGCTTATATATACTCTAGAAAACATGATCGACCCAACAGTCGTCGACGTCGGCTTGCCAACGTCGTGAAAGCTCGCACTAAAGTTTAGAACAAAACTAAATCAATATCGCAGCCCGTTGTATAGGTTGACCATGAATTTTGTTGGCAAGCCAACCGCTAGTTTTGCATGCACAACACAAGAATAGTTTAATTACGTACGTACGTACTCAGCATCCTGATAGAAAAAATGGTGGTGAATGATCAAGCAATTACGTCTTCCAGGAAAGAAAAGAGAGACATTAATTAAGAGAGGCCGCCGTGCATGTATAATACTGCCTCCATTCTACTATCTCCGTTCAAAAATATAAGACCCAACCACCTTAGATATAAAGAACAAGAAATATTTAATCATATATTTAATTAGTATAAATCACCTAATGCATGCTATCTATTTTTTTAGTTTACTATTTTATCAATGTATGTAACACTGTAATTAATGTGTATATATTTTGGAACATAGAAAAAAGTGGTTGCGCCTTATATTTTAGAAGGGGAAGTAAAATATAAGAGACAACCACTTTAGATACAAAGAGCAAGAAACATTTAATTAGTCATTACAAACAATATTTAATCATTACAAACCAATCAATGCATACTATTTATTTTTCTTTAATTTATCGTTTTAATGTAGCAATGTAATTAATACACGCCTTATATTTTAAAACATTGGAAAAAATGGTTGCACCTTATATTTTTGAAACGAAGGGAGTGCATGTTATCAAAAGCCTACATAAACTGTTCATAAGTATGGCCCATATATAATTATATATTCATATTGCAACAGTGAATCAGTGAAAAGTTCCACGTTTCATTCCCTCCCTCACGGTTCGGGTCCAAACTTGTACCCATACGTCCCAATAACAACCAAGTATCCAAACCGTGCACTTTGAGATTTTGTGAGCATTATTCCGTTCCAGCATAGAGGACACTAGTACTGTTTTTAGGTCAAGAATAGACGGCATAACATATCTATCTATCTATTATATACTAAAAGTCCATCAAAACTCTATCAAAACTTTCTTTAGAGCGTTTCTAAACCGTCACATGGCGCTCTAATAAATTAGAGAAATCTAATAAAATCTGAGAAAAAAGCAAAACATCCGATCCTTTATTTTTATTTAATGGGGTGGGCCGACTATTTCACACCATTAGATATTAGATATAGATCTATCAATAAAAAAAATCATAACACCCATATCCCTCTCCTTCCATCTCCCCATTCCCACCCTCGATCGGCCCTCCTCCCCTCACGTACCTCTAGGAGGTACGTACGTCCCTCCACCTCCCCTCCTATTTCTTTTCTCTCTAATTTTGCACATATAGAAATAAGTATTTAATTATTGTTTTATTTATAATTATAATACCAATTTAATATTTATATTGCTCATATTTTACTAAACCAAATTATTTAAGATCCATATTTTTCATATCTGTATATATCAATAATTTAATATGACAATATTACACTAAACCAATAATTCGGTAACCACATTTTTCTTTAGGATAGAAATTTATGTCATACACAACTAATGTTTTATTCACATACATCATTAAATCATATACAAATAAGTTTATCAATCAGGGTCCATATTAAAAATATTGTATCTTAAGAAAAAATCCATCAAATATGGAAGCACTACCAAACAGCCACATGACGCTCTAATAAATTAAAAAGAAAATTTCTAAAGAAAATTTAAGGAAATACCTGCCATCCCTCTGTCCCAGACTATAAGTCGCTTTGACGAAAGTCATAGTTAAACTGCTTCAACTGTGACCAAGTATATATTAAAAAATAGTAACATTTTCAACACAAAATAAATAAAGAAAAATATATTGAATTATAAATTAATTGAAACTAATTGGTGATGTAATTTTGGTACATTTCTGTATAAATGCTACCCTTTTCTTATACTGCGTACACAAAAACATGAAGAAATTATAGGATTTGTAGTCGCCTCCATCTTTCGTGCATTGATGTGCGAACATCACTTGAGTCCCTTTCTCTACGCTGACACCTTAGGATCTAGGGCCATACCCTTCATACTCCGGCTAGAACTAAGAGGAGTGTCGGTGTCGGCCCAAACCCGAGAGACGTGGGCCCAACCGGGAGAAAGCATTTCTGCACCTCAAAAGCTAGCTCAAGAGGTGATTAACTTCCCCCACTTTTAAATTGGTACTACTCTCCCTAAACTTAGGACTCCCTCACTTTTAGGTTGGTGCTACTCGCTTTAAACTTCCAATGTGGGACTACTTAACAATCTTCACCATCACAATGTGGGACTACTTAACAATCTTCACCGTCACACATTCATGCCCAATA
>CM002486.1:15670164-15773100 GCA_000325765.3 Leersia perrieri
TGTCTATACCACCCAAGTGTGCACGAACCAAGATTGTGGACGCATCTCTGATATCATTTGTCAGCCCAAACTCGGGAGATGTTGGCCCAATCGAGAGAAAGCATTTCTACACACCAAAATTTAGCTCAAGAGGTGAGTGACTCCCTCCACTTTTAAGTTGGTGCTACTCCCCCTAAACTTAGGATTCCCACACTTTTAAGTTGGTGCTACCCCCTAAACTTACAATGTGGGACTATTCCAATAGTTGTCAGCTGGACCAGTTACCATCATCACCCCATCAATCCAGCTCTAGATATAGTAAAGAATGCTAAAAGGCATGATATGGGGAAGTATATGGAGCAAATGGTAGGGGAACATGAATGCAATGTAGCAATGGCACCAGGAGCCAGATATAGTGGAGAATGTTGAGGACTTGAGATGGGGATGTGCATAGAGCATATGTTAGGGGAAGATAAATGTACCGCAGCAGCCTCTCGAGGAAAGGAGCATTGTGGAGGAAGGGTGTTGACTGTGGAAATATTCATCGATGTTCTTTTATTAACTAAGTGGACATCAATGATGCACTAATGATCATTTACTATTTATGTTAAAGTTGTTGGCTATATAAAATGAAGTTAAAAATGACTTCTAGCTACCGAATTTTATCCCCAGGAGATTGAAATTTATAATTATATTTTTGTCCTTCCTAAAAGTTCAAACTTGAACTTGAATTTATATGTTTCAATTTGAATTTAAATTCATATGGTTTCATTCAATGACAACCTGTTAACCCATGCTATGACATAGTTACCAAGATTATGTAAAGTATTAAAATGTGATACAAAATCAAAACATAACAATAGACTTATACTCAATCTCATACCGTCAGAAAAATTATGGGGCATCTACGATGTTTCCGATTCTCTAGCCTGCACTTTGCACCATCCCTATGGTTATATCACGCTGTCGAATGACACCCACAACCTATACCTCCCTCACCACACCTTCCATAGACACAAATTTTGCAATCTTGGTCAAAGCTGCGTTGTCCTTAACTCAGAAGCTTGATGCTACCGTATTTTCAATTTATAATCATATATTATTTTAAAGTAAAAATCACCTGAATTAAAAACTGTTTTTATGGTAACAAATATCATCAAACATTAAATAAGTTGACCGCGCATCTGCGCGGGCTTCCTTCCTAGTTCTCTAATGAAAAGGACGTATGGGCCGACGAAAATATGTGAATCTATCTATAGAGAAAATATGATCATGTTTAGGAGAGTTCCTAGCAGCTACATCTACTTGATGAATATGTTTGGTTCCCTCAAACAATGTGGATTCTTATACTCCATAACTACGGAATATATAATCGGTACAAAAACCTCAGGTTACCCTATTTCTCTTTATTTCTCACTGGTTACCCATCTCCAATAAACCTTTTTTTTTCGGGGACCATCTCCAACAAACCTATGTCGCTAGCTAATTACTCGATCGCTCCACAAATATTCCAAGCGTGTAGTACTTGATCGATGTTCTTCAGATCCGATCCGAGTATAGATAACGTGACCAGCTAGCTGACCCCCATCTCAGAATTCAGAAGTGGACAGTAAATTTTGTGCAAGTCTTCAACCCTTTTGGGGCAGCGGTGGCGAAGCCAGCCGAAAATGTCAGGGGGGTCAGCCCCATTATATATCACGTAAAACCTTTAATCGAGACAATTTTTACTAGAGAAAATTGAAATTTCATCGGGGCCGACTGACCCAATAATTAAAAAAAGAACTAGCTTCGCCCTTGTGGGGCAGCTTTTAGCAGGTTTGGTTAGTCCTAGAATTTACAAGATGTGTCGAAGAAGATTTTGATAGCTACAACTTCTCTTAAAATACAAGAATATGTAGCTTTATAATTTCAATAATAAATTGAAAGCTACAAACTAGAAATGGTTCTGATAATCTAAACTTTTTAAAAACAGAACACTTGCTTTAATAAAAAAAAATTAACATAAATGCAAAAAATATATCGCATGCTTAAAATGGCTTGTTTTGTTACTAAAAATACCTATATTTTGAAGCATGCCATTTTTTTCTTACTTGCGTTAAATTTTAACATCCAATTTTTTTAATAAAACTAGGAAGGTGGCCTACATGCATGCAGACATCTTTTTTATCGTTAACAATATACATTGCAAGATAATTTCTGAATTTATTTTTCCAAATTTCACCGTTTGACTATTTTCCTTATTCGAAAATTTAGACAAATGTAAAAAGGGATAAGTCGTTGTTAAAGTACATTTCATAATAAAGCTAGCACAAAAAAAATGATGTTTTCATATTTTTTGAATAAAAATGATCAAATTTTGCAAGAAAAAGTCGAAAATCTTACATTATGAAACTAAGGTAGTACCTAATTATAATCATAGAGAGAAAACTATCCAATTTTAATTTTTCTCTGAATTTATCTAATTTGTCAGAGCGCCACTTGGCGGGGAGTGTTTATAGGATGTTTACTTGGCGGTTTGAGAGCATTTGTAGGATGTTTAATGCACTCTTAATATATAATTGATAGATAAATGATCAAACGTATATGTAAAAGTCAACGACATCATGAATTTAAAAATAAAGGGAGTGCATAATAAATAAATTATTAACTATGTCAGTGATATGGGTCCGAGGGTCTCCATGGAAGGTTAAACTTTGCTCTGCGACCAAATATCTATGCCCAAGGAGAGGTCGGTCTACACGACCCCGCCCAGGGCGCATGGTATAGGCATCGAGGTGTCTCGACACCTAGCCCTACATATGGGCCGGGTACATGTGGCAGCCCAACCCCCTCCCCTCAAGCGGTCAACTCGGAAGGGAAGGAGGGCAAGCCCAGCAATGGGCTCACCCCCAACTACTCACATTTAATGCATGCCCTATGCACTGGGGCGCTTCCATCGTCATGAAGGGACATGGAGCTGGCCCCTCACTCGAACTATGTGATTGTCGACGTTTGATATCATAACTAAGGTATTTTTATGATATGGGGGTCGTTAGTACCAGGGTATACGCGAGATTGAAGTATAAGAGATGGAGACAAGGATTTTTATACAGGTTTGGGCCCCTTATCTGACGGGTAATAGCCCTATTCCTGTTGTCCGAAGCCGGTGTTGCTATATATTCATCAGGATCACAGAAAATACAATATTTGGGATAACCTATCTAGCTGTCGTCGACTTGGCGGCACGTAGTCGACGACTGGGTAGTCTTCGTCCCTGAGTATAAACACATCGAGATTAGCGATGGCACTAGATCCTTCTTGTCAGCCTTCATAGGCACCATATTGGGTTTGTCTAGGCTTATCTCTGATATCGGTGTTTGGCAGCTTGTGTATTCTTATTTGCGTGTCCATCTGTCCTTCTCCCCTCCTAGGGGATCTTGTATTTATACCCATAGATGTCCCCTTGTCCAAATAGAACTAGGGGGGCCAATATGGATATAATCCGAGTAGTCATTATATTTTACATATAGAGCTCTTCTCGTCCTTCCTTATCCAGAACTCCTTCTATATACGAGGTATGATTCCATATAAGACTTGTTATATGGTGGGCCCTGTCGAGTTTAAGCGATTACTATTGGGTATGTGGTATCTAGAACCCTGACAGCGGCGGAGGTGCTTGCCTCTGTTAGAGGTGTGCATCTGACACCCCTGTCTCTTCCGCACCTCGGTACCGCTATCCCCAGATCCACTCATGATTACTCCATAGGAGGTCAGGCTCCCTGAGCCCCCCTTCCCTAGGGTGTGACGAAAGTAGACCTTGGGGCAAAAGGAAAGTAGGCCCCGGGATGGATGCCTAGGGGTACCAGTCCCGGGGTACCTGCTCGAGGATGGCTCGCCCCGAGATAACAACCCTAGCGCAGTGGCCCCGGGACGTGTGGAGAGCGCATGCCTACCTCATTTCTTGCCGCCATAAATGCCAACTGCCATTTTCCAACCATCTTATTTATAGCCCGAGCATAAATACATGCCCCAAATATAATAAAACTAGGCTTGAGGGGATATCTAATCCCCTCGTGTCTCACACCTGAGCGGCTTGTCCCCCGTTAAAGGCATGCGCTGGCTTGGCTGTCCCATCAATTCCTATAGCTGATGGATGAACAATGACTGAGGTTGCACCGACCACACCCACCAATCTCAAGCTTGGTCCTTGCTGACGGATGGGGATCCACACGGTCCCCTAGCTAGAGGAGGGCTTAAGGCAATGTGAATGGAAGACTTCTTGGGTGGGTTGTAAGAGCCGCCCTCGACATAATCATCACGAAGACCACGTGCCACGACCCAAGTAGGAGAAACTAAAAAAACTTACATTGCAAGGAAGACCATATTCGGTGGAGAGACATTTCAGACTTAGAGCAGGGTAGAAAGGGCTATTGTTGGAACCCCTTAGAAACTATAAAAGGAAACCTGGTGGTTTTGTGGATTCTGGAAAAGGAAAATATATTGTAAGCTTGCTCCGAACAGAGGTCGAACCTAGGCCCCTAAGCGAACCATGCAAGAAACTAAGTTTCACTCGTAGCCCACATACAGGAGTAGGGTATTACGCACGTAGTGGCCCAAATCTGGATAAATCATTCTCCGCCGAACTGTGACAAGGCTGGTTGATGTCTTCTTCTTCCTGAAACTTAAAACCACGAACTAAACCCTACTGTGCTCTGTGTCCGAACCAAAAGAGGGTCCCCTGCGATCCCTTCTCGAGGAGTTCACCATCCGACAAACTCAAAGACGAATTACCTCAGTTTCACCCATATTTTCACTTACGGATTATGAAAAGGTAGAGCCCTTTTTTCTCTTGATAACTATTCACTTCATCCAAGAATATAAATTTATGGGTTAGGATGTGCTACATTCTAATATAACGAACCTGAATAGAGATTTATATGTCACATCTCAATCTAAATACTTATATTGTTAGACAAAGTAAGTATGTTGCTATCGATGCTATCAATGATTGTTTAGAAGAGGAATACCTTTTATTTTATTTTTCCCTGAGTTGCCCTTAAACCCTTTTTAAATTAATTATCAGGATATTTTAAATTCTTAATTGTAGTCTACTAATATCACAGATATAATGGAGTAATGTAAAACTTTTATTTTAGAACTAATATCATGAAAGACATCAAACAAGTGAGTACAACAATATAATATTGTGGGTATTTTATTTTAGAACTATAGTATATGTAACTTTTATTTTTAGAACTATTACAGTTGTGTGTTCTAAGCTGATCCCATGTCAGGCGATGTGTGTCTCTAATCGATATCAGTCCTTTTAGAGAGGGTCTGGCTTGAAAATGTTGATGTTTCTTTTGTTCAGGTTCTGAAGAGGCCTCGCGTTGTTCTCATAGCCCTGTCACAGTAAGTGCAAAGAATCGTTAGCTCAAGTTACAACTAGAATTATTTATTTTTTTCACGGCGGATTATGTACTACAAAATCCCTTAAATTTTCTGTAAACTAAAAAATTGATTGTGTATATTCTAAATAAGTGACTAATGACCGATATATGTGATCATCTTCTTTATCTAAAAATTTGCTTTGAAGGGAGGATTTTTCTTTTTATGAAAAAACATAGTACAGAATACCCCACATCTATCACCTATGTGCAAGAATTCATCACAGACTTCTTGCTCTCGATGGAGGAGCCTAACCAGCTAAAGCTCAGATTTCCTTGAAAGGTGCATTTTAAGCCATCGAGTGCATGTATACCCCCCATTTTTTAACTTATGCATCACTTATTATGTGTTAAGGAACCAATGAATAAAAGAATTTTAAATAGATATACATTAGCTTTTATTGGTGAAAATTGAGATGAAATTAAAACTTACATCGGCCACAGCATCCCTGAGAAGATCAAGCTGATACTTTGCCACGGTTTGAGTCTGAAAAAGAAGAAATGAAAGGAAAAAAGACTGGCTTTTAGAACACATATATTCAACATCCAAAATCAAACATGTCAAACGAGAAATTCAGATCCTCTGATTTTGAATTCACCGTAACTTTGTCACTGACATGTGATACCTAGATTTATAAGGCCTAGATGTCAGTGCAAAAGTCACATGACTTTTTAAGTTAGAGGATCCACGTCTGATAGTGTATATACTTAGTTAAGCACTTAAGCATATATACAATAATAAAATAAAAAAGAATGTGGAGTGAAGTTGTGAAATGTCAAGCCTACCATCTTGAAAACCGTCCAGATCACTCCCTCCGTGCAAGGTGGTGTAGTGAGGGAGCCATTGTAGCGGTAGTACACGGGATCCTTGCTCTTGGCTAGGCTTGGATCCACCATGCCGATCGGCTCTGACTTGCCTTTCCTATTTGCTATCTTCTTAATGGATGGTTCAAGCTGCAAGAACAAATGAACAACCATTGGTTCCAACTTTCAAGACGATGTCGGCGATCACACCATTAATTATTTTAGTTTAATGTTATTACGATGTACTCCATCCGTCCTAAAATATAAGATATATTAATATTTTAAGTCTTTTTTATAAACCGAGAAATATATTAATGAGAAGATTTTTCTCGGATCACAATCTCCCTAATACCATCAGGGAGGTCAGAACTACAGGACCAAACTTGATTATGCTCATTTGCTATCCTGGCACAGCAATGCGCTGCCTAGTTTGCTATCCAGGCACAGCAATGCACATTTTACACAGTCTAATAATTCATTTTGATCATTAAAATGCCTTGTAAGATATTATCAAAATCTATAAAATTAATTATATGAAAATATTTTCATGTACGATCATACATAACACTAAAAATTGATATTATTTGTTTAACTTACTAACTTTGTCCCATAATATAGCAAGTTTTGTATGGATGAGACACATCCTAGTCATGTCCAGATTCGTAGTAATAGAATGTGTTCCATCCAAACAAAACTTACTATATTATGGGACGGAGAGAGTATTAGTTAAAAAATTTGACTTTGCAAAAAACAACAAGAACGTCGTATGTACCAGACGGAGGGAGTATTAGTGCGCTAGATAGGTTACATTTGTAAAATGTGTGGGTCGTTGATCAAACAAACCGTGCGTATGAAGGGGTCGGGGTTGCCGATTACGTAGAGAATGCCGATCACCGCGTTAATCTTCTTGCTGTCCTGGTGCACCAGGTGCAGCTCCAAGTCATACCTGCAGTCATGATTATGAGCATTTGAAGGTGCAGCGATGCGAATAAAGCGTCGCCCCCGGTAGAAAATGTGTGTACCTGCGGCCGTCGACGGTGTGCTCGGAGGGCGAGTGCCAATGCAGCTGTTTGAGCTGGTATGTCTTGCCGCTGGTCACCAACCTCCCGGGGTTTGCCGTGAACTCTACCTGCTCGTGCATGCTCGCGGATCAGTATTGAGAACAATTCAACAATTACGTAGCCTAGGCCCTTGCTACCTTACATGCAAAGGCTCTAATTATGTAAGCTGATCGGATCTATTTAAAAATCATTCGATAGATTTTGGAAGAAAATCTGTCAAATATAATTATTGTGAGCAATTTTACAGTTGTTAAGAAGATACTAGAAGGTATCACTTTTGTAGTATAAATTTGGTATCTCTCGGTACCTCGGAGATACCAAATTTTATACTTGAATTTTGTATTTCTTGGTATCTCCTTAAAAACTATAAAATTACTCAAATTAATATTGTTTAGTTTGATACAATTACATTGTAAATAGAGTATAAATTTATTTTGAACCAGCAAGAAAGAAGTCCGACCACATGCGTGGACGTATTAATTAATGTCTTTAAAACTTCTAACTTATGTTACTTTAAATACGTGAATACTCATTTTGTTGACCTTACTTGCATTATTCTTAAACTTTATTTCAAACCCATGACTTTTCTCTTAAATATTTTGTGAGTCTTTTTAAGTTAGTACGATTTTGTTGATAACTGGAATGCACACATTGTAAACTAATATCCCTCTAAACCATGCAATCTTGAATATATGATAAATAGTAACATTGCAACATGCAAACGTAGAGTTGATTCTTTTACCAAAACAAAAGAATTGATTCTATAAACCATTTAATTGTTCTTGTTAATACAACAAAGTTGGTGCATGTGCTATTCCCTTGATATTATTATATATTGGCCAAGCACGACTCATACTACTTAACTCTAGCTGGGCTAGCTATGACCCTTATGTTGCGTGAATATGTGTCTAATGTGTTAAAAACATTAAGAGAGAGTCTTGGGAATGAAACCCGTGTACTTGCATGGGCGTATTAATAATTTATTGTTTCCGTAAACTTTATGGTGTCTTATAGCTATAACATCAAGTTAGTGTATTGTCTCGGTGGTCCTAGACCTACCATCTACATATAATATTTACGACAACATGAAATTATTATTGCAAATTATATAGTACAAAGTTTGCATAAGCATTCAATTTACCTTGAGATCATCTAGGTGGATTCATCATCAAGCAACTTTAATAAAATGAAATTAGAAACACTTTCTTCAAAATGATTTTGTTATATATTAATTTCTATTGATTGTTGTGTCTATCGGCGGTCAATATGGAGTATTGGACCTCCAAAGCATGTTCTCATTTTCTCTAATTTCTCAAGAGGATGCCCACATACTTGCACAGACATACAACGCATTGCCTATAATATTATTTATATTTTTAAGGAGGTTATTATAAAATCAAGGCTACATAAACTATACTGAATTTAAGTAAAAGGTTGGAGGTTTTCTTCATTTTTCAACACATCCTAGAAACCTTTCGTGGAATTTTCAATAAAAGATGTATTAAGATCATACATATGTCTGCATTGTGTCGATAATGAGCTAGCTTGAAATGTTCGTGGATAATGTGTTTTATTTATGCAATAAAGCTAGCCAGCCGTCTAACTCAATTCACATATGACACGCAAGGATACCACGGTGTCAAAATTGACCAAACTACGAATTCTCATAAGTATTCTTTACCGACCAAACTACAATCACCAAGTCACATGTCATAGTAATTGCGAGGTTATGAATGGATAAGAGGGTGGATATTTTTTTCACTTGCAGAATTTAATTATTTCATATTTTTCCCTAAAATTTAAAAATCTTTAATGCAAGTAGACAAACTATGTTTCCAAATTATGTGGCTAGCTAGCTAGTATAATATTAGTATTGTTCACATCCCCAAATAAACTAAACTAATGAAACAAATTGACAATTGTAAATATTGCCCCTGTAAATATAATGGCTTTGTAGTTTCTTGTACTGAAGTGAAGTTTATCACCGACTTATAGTGCCACTTGATTACTCATAGATGGCTTTCTTGTTGTTCATTCACTTCTCGATGAAATCTTGTTACTTCCATCTCCCTTTGTGTTGATTTCTTTAAAGAGATTATTCTATTGACCTTGGCCACCTCCATCCCACGATACAACAACTTTTGTCTATGACTCTCCGCTAAAAGATATTTATTACAAGTTGAACATATTCATGATGATTAGTCCTTAAATTATTATTTTTAAACAACATTGTAGTTCAAACAAATTGAAAATTGAATGTCCAATTATGAATGGTTAATACTTACTTATATCACAGTACTTAAATTTAATTAATACAATTAAAAACACAAAGAAGGGGAGGATGTCACCACATGTATGCACATAGGCTGAAATTGGGAGGGCTTCATGTGAGTCTGCATATGCGAGGAAGGGAAGAGGAAAGAGAGAGGTGGGTGGGCCTTAAAAGTTATATTTGAGAAGATGTTTATGAATGGATGTTTTTCTTTTATCTTAGAATTTTATCATTATCTATATTTTATTAGAGAGACATGGTGGCTTACGAGTTCTTATATAAGTTAAAATATTGTTCTTAAATTATTGATTAATTATAGAGACATAATATATGGTACAAACAAATTAATTAATATTTGCACATATGATTTAATATATATGGTTATTTAAAAGATAAATAAATTTTTAGACATCTCAACTAACTTTGCAAGATAAAGGAAGGGAAGGTGGGTGTCCCATGCGGTTTTGGCTCCTTTATCTTTAGGGGTAAAGTTAAATGGTGACTTTAACCTTCATCTACCGTCGATTTCTCATCCAACGGATCATACGTGATATGTTTTCAATTTAAATAAAAATTATTAAAAAAAACTACTCCATATATGGATATAAAATAAACGGTGTATGGGGGCTAAAGTCACCATGTCACTTCAGCCCCTAAAGGTAGACGAGCCAAATCCGTCCCATGCACGGGATGAGAGCGGGTGCACAGGAGATGAGGATTTCCCCCATGTGCATGCCTGTAGGGATGGTGGAGAGGATTTTTTTCAACATATATAATCTAATGGCCAAAAAGTAATTGTTTCAATTCTTTAAATGAAAATGGATATGATGGTTATTTCTTTTTCCTTTCAATTTGTTCGGATTTTTCTAATTTATTAAAGTGCCAAGTGGTGACTTGAGAGTGTTCCATAGGAAGTTTAGTGTGCATTTAGTGTATACTCTCTCCGTTTCATAATGTAAAATATTTTTAACTGTTTTCTTGCAACGTTTGACTATTCTTCTTTTATAATGAAGTATTATTTATTCTATTTGTGACTTATTTATATCAAAAGTATTTTAAGTATGACTTATTATTTATTATATTTTTACTAAATTTTTAAGTAAGACGAATAATCAAACGTTATAAGTAAAAAAAATCAAAATGCTTTACATTATGAGACGGATGGAGTAATATTTAGAGAGATATCAACAAAGTCTTTAGCACACGTGTGGAGAGCGAAGGCTTCTAACGTGAGGTCGACGTAGGCTGTTATTTTTATTATTATTATTATTATTTTACCAAATTGTGTCTGCATCTCAAAGCTAATCTGACGGATTTCTGTCCAGAAATCTGTTGACACATTTTTAGCGTTTCGATTATTAATTACCTCGATTTCGTAGCCCAGGTTTGTGATGTTGGCATTGGTGGGGCGGTAGGAGTAGTCGAGGTTGCCGAGGTTGCGCATCAGCTTGACGCGCTCGTTGGTGAGGTCTATGGGCGACTGCTCGGCATCCTTGCTTTTGTTGTTGCATGCGTCCCAATACGGCCTGTTAAGCGTACTCCACTTCTCCGGGCCGTTAGGCGAGCCGGGGATGTAGCCGAACTCCGGATGATTTTCTGCAGCCCAAAATGTCCCGTCACCAAACAAAAATTCGATGGGAGATCACGCAGTACACATATGAGTAGCATGCATGACATGAGACGAGTCTATGACAGGCGGAGACATATGCTGAGATATGCAGTTGGGTTCTACAGAACGAGTGATCGAGCTTACTGGTTTCCTGAGCTATGGCCGCTGGGGCAGCCGAGAGCAGGAGTAGTACTACTGCGGCGGCCCCGAGGAGTAACAGGCGAGCCATGGAACGCATGTTGCCCCGTCGTGCTGTGTGCTGTGTCGTGGGTTTGGGCAATTATGCTGTACATGTGTGTATATATATGCTTATATTCTTGAACGAAGGGATTACAGTGGAAGATCGATTAACGTACGTACGTGTAAACATTGGTTTCGTACGTCTTTCTCGTCGAGGCATGGAATTAATTGAACTGTGTGTGAACAAAATAGTAGACAGAGGTGTGCTGCTGCCGCCTGCAGCTGTACGAGTATGCTAATTAAACCTTCTGAGTCCAGCTCCTTTGTGTCAATCGATCGACAAGTTCTGTACATGACGTACGTGCTTGTGATGATCGTAAATATGTGTCTAATCTTTTCCCTTCTTCAAACGGGGACAATTTGACGATCAGGACTCCTGTTAATTCGATCAATTAATGACCGAGATTATCCAGAGAAAAAACAACCGGAAACCTAGTTAATTACGTACGTACGTACGTACTACGCGCTTGGTATTATACATGCACTTGACTTTTAGCCACAATTGATCGACATGGTCACATCACATTGAAGATCTACAATCGGATTTGCTAGAATATTGCTTGTGGAAAATCTTTCGATTTTGAAACCGTCATTTTGCTTGGAGGGAGAAGTGAAAATAAATAGAGAATATTTCTTATCTACCCTAAGTCTTCTCTTAATTACTTCTGTACCTTTGAATTAATTATGCCTCATATACATACCCTCTATTCCATTATCTAAAAAAAATGTACCCTCTATGTTTTAGATTTTTTGTTTGGAATTACCTATTTAACATTCAACATATTTTTAGCTAAAAAAATTGTCAAATGTAACTCTAGTATGATTCAGGTGTAATTATACTATAACTACAACATAACTTATATTTAACTTCTTTAAAATTGAAGGAAAATTGTTAGAGGCCAGTTGGCTAGCACCGCCGGCTTGCAAAACCCATCTCCGAATCCTACAAACGACACTATGGTTTTCAATTTTTTTCATCAGTCCGTGCATGAATCTTAATGACCATCCAAGGGCCCAAAATTCGAGTAAAAACTCAGAAAAAAAAATATCAACACATATTTAGCAATTCCGTTTCTATTTTGATCAGTTTATACAGTTGGACATAGGTTGCCCTTTAAGTATTTTACAAAATCACGGATAACTTGTGAAAGGGTTATGAAAACGATCAAAATAAAATTTATGGGTATGGAGAGGATGGTTTATAATTCAAGTAGTGGCGGAGACTGGACAGGAGGTCGGTGGCTTGGCCCTCTCCAACAAACTTTTAGTTCGTTGGACCATTTAAGTAATTAGAGTAATTAGCTTAGTGACAATGTATTAGTCCCCCAACTTTTTGTGCCGCCTCCATGTCTATGGCCTGGGGCTCCGCCGCTGAATTCAGGGGGTATGTAAAATATTAAGAAAAGGTTGATAGGTATGTAAGGATCGATTTGCCCCCAAACAAATAACAGGCATTGAAGGGAACCTATCCGAACCTTGGCTTTGTACGAGCGTGTCTCAACTCTTAACCACGGAACCACCATGCTATTGCTTGTTTTCAATTATTTCCATGAAAATTATCTACAAGTTATAAATGTGTAACTATAGTATAGTATATATGCAATATAATTACACTAAAATTAAATTACACTGTAGCTATGTTGGATAGAGTTCTACCAAAAAAATATCGCCGGATTTTTTTGCACACCTATCTAGATTAGCTAGACAAAAAATGATCTATTAACCCAGTAGTCGTGGACGTTGTCTTGCCAACATCACGAAGTCTCGCACGGAAGATAAGAACAAAACGAAATCAACTGCAGCCCGTTATTGGTTGACCATGAATTGATTTGTAGGAAATCTGACTGCTAGTTTTGCATGAACAAGAATAGTGTACGTACTTACGTGTACTCAGCGTACTGATAGAAAAAATGTTGGTTGATCAAGCAATTGCATCTTCCAGGAAAGAAAAGAGAGATACCTTTAAGAGAGGCCGCCATATATGTACATACATATCTAACCAAAAGCCCTACATGAACCATTCATATTGCAACCTACTTGTCTATATGTAGCAACAGTGAGTCAGTGATAAGTTCCACATTTCGATTCCCTCGCTCTGGGTTTGGTCCAAACTTGTACCCCATTCGGCCATTCGTCCCAATAACAACCAAGAATCCAAACCGTGCACTTTGCGATTTCGTTAGCATAATTCCATTTCAGCATAGAGGACAATAGTAATGTTTATAGGTCAATAATAGACGGCAGCATATTCTCTAATAAAAGGACAATGAATTTTTCGCCATCTTCAACCCTATTGGGGGAGCTTTAGAAGATGCGTTAGTCCCATCTCCAACACGTACCCCCTCTGAGGGGCGGATCCAGAAAACTGAATCGCATGTCATAATACATATACCGGTGTCATACCATGCTAATTTTGTTTATATCATAATGTTATATCATATATATAAACATTTTACCTATAGGATTTACCAAAAGTTGTCGATGTCGGCTGACACCGATGAATATACTGTAGATCCGCCCCTTCCCCCTCTGATCTCATAGGTTATGTTTGAGGTAGGATAAGCTTAAAAATGAAAAACTCAGCTCTATTCCTATCCTCGTTATCGACTACTCCAGTTCCCCTCGACAATCTCTGTTTTTAAATATATGTTTTTTTTATTTTTATATATGTTTAATTATTTCTCTTATTTAAAAAGTTAACACAAATATGACGAAAGTATAAGTCATGCTTAATGTACATTTAGTGGCAAATAATATTTGTACATATCATTTAATAAGACAAATGATCAAACGTGTGTCTGAAATACATTGTATTATATATTTAAAAATTAATAAAGACAGAATCTTGTTCTCTTCATCCAAAAAAATAAGGACTTGTGGCTGCATGCGCCACGCTGTGATACTAGATCTATGTTACCAGAATGTGTTACATATTCAACACAAAAGCCCTATAATTTTGAATTACATGAGTAGAAAATACCATCTCTCTCCCAAAATTCTTATGCTAGATATCTTTTCGTAGAAAAAATTAAATCTCCTACTAAATTGTTATATTATGAGACAAAGATATAGCTGGTAGCTAAAATCCGGATGTCGTCTGCTTCTCCGCACTCTCGATTACTAAAATCCTACGACGAGGGCATCTACCCACGAGGCCACGACCCACCCGGTTTGGTGGCGATGACAATCACTGACCACTCTCAAGCCTCATCAAGGACTTGTTTGTCAAAGCCCACATCCCGGGCTCATAGCCAGAGGTTGGCTGGTGATTTGGGTCAACTTTTCAGCCCATGCTTAAGTCCGAGAGGGATTTTTGACGTTGCCGAAAAAGCCCATTGTCGAAATCCTGGCCCATTACATTCGGCCGGAGAGTTTATAAGAATTTTCTCGGGTGTGTATGATGGCCTGGAATTTTGGTGCTCATACAAAAGAGGCCTCAATGAGTTGACGATACTGTTCTGCTTGGTAGAGAGACTGTGCTCCTGTTACTGTTTCGATTTCTAGGGAATATTACTGTTCGATCGCAGTCTCGTTTCTCCGGCTACTGTACTCTTGCACAATCATGAACAGATGAAGTTATGAAAGCATCTAGACGTACTTGCACATGCCGTCGCATTGGAATAGAAAAACTGAAGCTTGCCTTCTATTCGTTTTAAACTCCATGTGTTTCAGAGAAAAACTTATTTATTTATTCTTGGTCCAAAAAGACGTACTCCACTTTTGTCTCCCGCGCAAAATCAACTACAGCGCTAGTGTGATAAAATGCGGTGCTAAACGGGGCAGAATTATTTGGAGTTTGTTCGATCGTCGTTCCTACTAATCTAAGCAAATTAATCCGAAAACTCAACAATTCATCACACATTAGCTGAGCAAAATGGCCATTAATCCGAAAAAAAAAGAGAGACAAATGAACAGCTAATCTAAGAAAAACACAATTATAACTAAGCATACGGCTACGGCGGCGACACAACGCTCAATCTCAGCTCGTCGTGCTCCACCGCCATCATCCGCTTTCTCGCCGGCGACGTCGTAGGATGCTGCTCTTGCAGTGATCTCTTACGGCTCACGCCTGATGACGTCTGGTCATCGGTGCTCAGCTGCACGCCAAACAGCTTGGTGCTGCCACTGCCGCCGCCGGCGACGGCCACCACGTCGCCGTTGATCTCCTCCGTCGTCCGCGGCAGCCGCAGCGCCAGCAATGGCTGGTCTTGATCGGCAGCCACCGTGAGCGAGCTACTCGACGTGGCGCTCCGGCCGCCGGATGCGCCGTCGCAGTACACCTTGCCGCTCGTGCTCGCCGGCCGGAGAATGCCGTGGAGGACGGCGGCCGCCGGGCTGGGCTCCACGTGGCGCACGCGGTTCTGCACGAAGTAGATGATGTCGCTGTATAGCCTCCTCATGTGTGCAACCTCCTGCGCCAGCGCCGCGTTCCCACGGCGCAGCCGCTCGTTCTCCTCCACCAGCGCCTCCTCCACCGCCGACCCCGGCGCCGGCGCGGCGAGCTCGAGCAGCCGCGACGGCGGCGCGGCTGCCACCGCTCTCTCGAACCAATGGCGCCGCCGTACTTGATCTGTCGTCGTCATCAGACCGTGCAATGTGGCGTCCCCCACGTGGCGAAAGAGGGCGGCGGCACCGACGCCGGCGAAGTGGTGGCGCGACGCGGCGAAGAACGGCGGCGGGAACGGTGGCCACGTCGCCGGCGATGACTTGCGCCGGTGGATCTCGCACAGAAGCTGCTTCTCGCCCTTCCTGAAGAACTCGTTGGCGAATTCCCACCTCTCCGGCACAATCTTCCTAAACCCCTGCATCCGACGCAACGCATCGGGGCTAGCTCCATTAATGGCGTGAACGTAATCACGAAGGAGTACGTACATATTTGTAATTATACGTACATAGGTGTTGAGCTGGCGGACGAAGGAGGAGAAGTTGCTGTGCTTGAAGTAGTTGGGGAGGATGTCCCTCGCGAACTCCGGCGGCCGCCACACCACGAAGCTTCCGCCGCCGGCGTCGTCTCCCCACGACACGACGTGGTCCGTGGCCGGGTCGTTGACGAGCTGGTACGTCTTCGTCAGGAACGGCGCGGGCACGGCCGCCGCCGCCTTCTGACGCGCCGCGTCGCTCTCCTCCCACTCCATCGATCGATCGTCAACGACGTTAGTACAAAGCAAGCAGGAGTAGCAATGACGATGGTCGATGGCGACAGATGATATGGTGCGTGCGTGCGTGGCTTTTTATCGCTAGTTTCGGCTGGGTTTGGGTTTGGACATGTGCCGGCGGCAGGCAGCAAGCAAGCCTCGGGAAACATGCATTGCGCACTGGTGGTCGGGTACTAGCACAGTATGTGACGGAATAATAACTGGCTGCCTGAATGCGCATGTGCCTGCTTGCGCCTGCTCGGTGCGGGGAGGAGACACGCTCGGATTTACATGCCCTTCTTCTCCCCCGTGAGGCCACACGGCAACAGAAGCAGAAATCACTCGCGAAAACGCGATGAATCGAGCGAGCTGAGAGAGATGGGCGCCGCGGCTAATCCGCGACCGTTCCAGCGCGCACGTGGCTCCGTTTCCCCGTAAATTGCAGCGAGACGGCTTCAGGCCTTGAGCTAGGTTGGGGTCTCCTCATTAATTTGCTATAGCTGCTAGCTACAGCGTGCATGCATGCGTGTGTAAGCACTTCACTTGGCAGTTCAAGCCGCTGGCACGACGCGTACGTAGTGGGGGTATTAACGCCATTATCGAGCTATAGCTACAGTATTTATAAACGTGCCGACATCTGGAAATGTGCGTCGTCGCTGCTCGCTCTGCACGACGCTGTTCATGCTAAAGATGCCGATTGCATGCATATGCGAATGCGACCACTGTTAACTCATAGTGGGACGGGCCGACGACACATGTGAAGTACTCGAGTATAGCCTGCTATGTTCCCAGTACGTACGTACGTCGTGCTTGATTGCCGTATCGAAAGCTTTATGGTACACACGAACACGAGTTATTCCTTTGGTCCTATTGAGTACGTATGCATGTACATGTGTGTATAGGCTTGGCATAAATGCTGGGATAGATTGCGCGCCTAGAAAGGCAAGTACATTGATATCCAACAGAAAATGATGGCTGGTCGAGAGGCCATATGTCTTAGGGAAGACTATTCCTCATGGAAAAAAGTGTGACATGCATAATGGAGGTTAGTGTGCAGTATATTTTATGTTTCAGTCCTACAAATATCTGTGTTAGCACCTTATAATATTTGTTTAACAGGTCAACTGAAATCTTTATATTTTAGAACCTAATAAAAAAAACTTGCATATACCCCCACCTCTTGTTGGACCCACATGTCAACCCATCTCTTTTTTCTCCCCCCACCCCTCCTCGCCCCTCTCCTATCTCTTTCTTATTTGTACAGAAAATCGGATCGCCGAAGACAATGTGGATCCCCGGTGCCAACGATGCCAATGGCGCCATCCCTCCACCCTTCCAACAGATATGGTGGGGCTCGTTGAACTCCCTTCCTCTTCGGCACAGATCAGGCACCCCTCGCCCCCTTGATTCAAATCCAGTGTACGCTGGTGGAGCTTGTTCAAGGAGGCAAAGCCAGCAGTGTAGCTGACGTTGGCCAAGGCTAGCGACGAGAGACGACATAGACGAGTCTAGGCTTAGCAATTCCCCCTAGGGGACAGGGATCCGCCGGGTACTCACCCCTACAGGGTTGGGGGCACATATTTCGAACCCACAAAGAAACCGGGGTTGGGAGTAGAAATACACCCGCTAATACCTCACGGGGCCGTATAGATACATATTACTTCAAAAAGGCTAAAATTTAAAAGTATAATAGGCACAATATCCTGATACCACCACATCCATATATAAGGTCTTTATGTAAAAACCGTAACTTTTATTCTCCATTCTCATCGACTAAAAGGACACCATCTGTCACCACTTATGACTGCACAAGTGAGGAGGTGGCGGTGTGGCGCTAGGGCATGTCTCCTTCGTTGCTTACTCGTCCAGGTCGGCAGCCCTCGTCAGTGTGCGGAGTCATTTAGGCTACTGCCCTCGTTGGCGCTTCTTCATCCAGGGCGCCGGCGGCCCTTGCCTGTGCACGCCATCATTCAGGCCAGCACCCTCGTCGGCGGCATAGCCCCCCTATACAGTTGCTCTACTTGCTACACTTACCAGTGTCATCAACATATATATAGTAGAGTTTCAAATTAAATCAGAAAGTTCAGTGAGAAGACGAGCATAAAAGGTATGCAAGAAGCCTAGAAACTTCCGAACGCCAAGCAAGATCCCTAGCTCCAATTCTCCAAATATACTGTATTTACAGTGAAACAAGAGATCCATAGACATAGGCAAATGCATATGAACAAAACGCTAAGATCCAGTACGTGCTGATGTGGTGTTATATAGAAGGTTGCTGGCAGCAGGAGAAAAAGGCTGCTCCAGGCACAGTATTATATAAGAAGGGGCCATATTGGAATCGAGCAAAATGTTGGAATGTGGAAGGAATCCAACTACAGTTGAATGTTTTTCAACCTTTAGAAACGTTGGATACGTAGGAAGGAAACTTGGTGTCCAGATATTAATGAGAATAAATTTGAAAAATATAAATAATTGATCAAACTATAGATTTATCACCAATGCAAGATTTTAAGGCATATTATCATAAATTATAGGTTTAGCACATATTTTATATATGCAGCAAAACATTACTACTAAAGATATGTAGTCTTTGTGATGCTATAAATCTATAGGTCTATATATAGTTTTATAATAAATTATTGTGAAGAAATTGTTTTGTGATAGTTTATTCAAAGTATCAAACTATATGTGGTTTTTCAAGATTTACTCTAATCCTTTCTTTATAGAATATATATAGTTTGAACCTATTGCTAAGGAGTCCACAAGAAGCCACATCATCGCTCGTCTTCAATATCTTAAATTGAACTAGCAGGTGACCTGCCCAATTACGTGGCCAGGGCCAATATAGATTTATATTGACTATGACTGATTGTTTGTCCCACTTTAAGAAATATTGCTCATGCATGCTCTTCCTTTCGTCGTCCTCGCCACCGCCGTTTGATTTTACTTATCCATCATCGTTGTCATTGCGGTTCTATTTTCAGTTACTTAGTTGTCTCCATGGCTCTTGCATACTCACCATCAGTTGTTACGCCAGCATTGCATGTGCGTGCTTCGCACAGATGGTTCGAGCTCACCCTTCGCCACCCTGCTCGCACTATTTGCTAGATCCGTGGCTCACACTCCACGTCGCCGATGGTACATTCTTGCTACCAATACCGCTCACTGCCTTTAAGGATCATGAGTGATCGCCCACCGTTGTTGCCTGTGCTTGTTTGTATGCTGTTGTTGCTCTACTCACAACACCTCGATATGTCTGCAGCTAGTGAGTACTCTCGTGCAACTGCAACAACTTGTATGTGTTTGACCGTTGCTCGTAATTGCTCTTCTCCTAGAATTATTTGGAACATGTACACACAGTCCTACTGCTTCTCTTACTGCTAATGCTACCAGAACTCCTAATTCTAACGTGCATCACTACTTTTAATCCTAATTACTTTGGAAACTCCTAATTCTATCCATGCTACACTACTGCTCTTAATCCTAGTTGCTAACGAAACTCCTAATCCTGTACCATTGATACAGTCCTCAACTGTTAACCGGAACTCCTGATCCTTGTTTTGATTATGTTACATATTAATTTCCCTAGTCATAGTCACATTTATATTGGTACTCCTCGTAATATCCCTACGATCCTAAAACCATGCATATTGCCTCGTATATTATATAACTTATGTTTTTTTTTTATTTTGGTGTCTAATTTGATTTTTCCTATTATTTATAGATTGTATTTAAATGTGGACTATAAAGTCTACTTTCAATATGGAATTTTAGTTATTTCTAAGTTGTATTTCTATATGCACTGTAGACCTTCTTTCAAATTTCCTTGTTTTTAATTTCAAATTTCAATTATTTCTATATCGTATTCTATATGGACTCTAGACCTCATCTTTCATTCTTATTTTTAGTTCCGAATTTCAGTTATTTCTAAATTGTATTTCTATATGGACTCTAGACACTGCTCGAAATTTTCTTATTTTTTTAATTTTTAATTTCAGTTATTTCTAAATTGTATTTCAATACGGACTCTAAATCTTCCTTTCAATATGCCTTATTTTTTAATTCCGAAAATCATAGATTATATTACTACTACAACTCTTTTTTTCTTTTTCTCTGATTAATGTGAAAATTTCTAGCCTCCAGAGCGAACGTGTATTTTTTTTTCTTTTTCTCCGATTAATGTGAAAATTTCTAGCCTTCAGAGCGAAAGTGGAGCCTCCTTTCAAGGCTCTTTTAATAATATAATAGATTGTGGTTTAACAGTTTAGATATATAACTAGCTCATAGTCTTTATAGCTTGCACGATTAGCGTTTTAGCTATTGGATATTTGGATTAATCATTTTCTCGATTTCCGTATATCGCAATTTTACAACATCATACAAAATAACATGGGTGCCATCTAGTACGATAGGATGAAAGACAAGTTAAACCAGCTCAACGCGTAGCGCTAGTACGGATCGAATGCACAACTTAGAGTAGTTATTGCCCTTAGGCGTGAGTGCGTGACGATGCTTAAGTTCCTAGCAGACAATTCTGAATTCTTTTCAAGTTGTGCATGCTCCAAATTAAATCTCCAACTTGTGAAACTCCATATAGACTGTAATTAATTGCATAGGTCCACAAAGGCGCAACGTGTGTAGAACTGTACTTCTTACCTAGGCCGAGTCTAGCTTTCTTCTATTTGACCATGAATAATTAAAAATAAGAAAAATGGGATGATAGATTGGGATGGACCGGCAGTAGAATTGACCATGCAGCACAAAGATATGTTTTTTCAACTTCCTAAAGTTAAAAGGACTTCTGATCATGATCTGAACATTCAGTTGGCTTTTCTGCAAGTGGAATGCAAGGACCTTCATCGGTTAATAAAGCAGGTGCACTTCGTTTCTTAAAAGACTAGGCGCACTTTGATTTAGACACACTGCCATTTTTCCAAAAATTTTAGGTAATATGTACTACTCCCTCCGTCCCCAAGTATAAGGGTTTTTCCTATGCAGCAAATACATAGGCAAAATCCCCTACATTCTAGGATGGAGGGAGTAGTTTTGTTGTCCAATGATATTAGGGCAAATTAGTCCATATAGCTAGATCCAGTTTTCAAACACAACTCGTTTTGATCTTTAAAGTTTTTCACCAAAGATATTATTCTGTTTGATGCATGACTTCATGCATATTATGGATTTATAAGAAACTAAAAGAGTGAAAGGACAGTGGTGTTGCTACGGTTAGGGCTTTACTATGGTCCTCTTTGTGATACTAAACGCTGTAAAATGATGTGGAACACTGGTACTCTAATGAAAAACAGCTAAGGATGCCAATAACTGAAGACGCAGAGAAGTGCAGTCGTGCACATTGGAGTACAGTACAAAGATGCTTTTGCATCTGATCGATCTTTCATGCCACAGTTGTATTCTTGGATAGTTGTTGTAGGAGTGGTTCTTGAATCTTGCTAAGCTGAACCAAGTTAAAAGAAGAACCTTTATTGTGCAGTTCGGTACAAAGAACTGAACCAGCTGCACCCCAATATATATTCTTCCTGCCACTGCATGGACCAAAGATTGAATGTCTTCCAGGCATTCATTGATATATGAGTATGAGCGCCTCATGAATGGCACTTCTGAATTCTGATATGGATCATGCATGGTGCCCTGCTGGCCTCACTGTCTCACTGCCTCTGAATTTGTATATACCGGTGAACGCCAGGCTTGGTGGCCAGGTACAATCAAGGGCATTCAGGGAGAAAAATTACTGCAATCAGAAGAGAAGGGGTTTGAAGAATTGAAGTTTGAAACTTTTCTGAACAGAGCACCGTCTGAGCATCTGATCATTGTCAGCGTTGTGGGGGTGGTGGCATCCATCGGTGGGGGCACAAAAGCTGTTGACCAGCACATGTTCCTCTTTGATCAAACTCGGGGTTGCTACCCTAACTGCTCATCGGCGGTGTGTCAAACACAAAGGGAGAGGCCGAGAGAGACTACCTAGCTTTCTCTCCTTTTGTTACCACTACTGATCTCGGCAATCTCTCTTCTTTTCACTCTCTGCTGACACCGATCAGCTCCATCAAAAGAATATCTTTACGCCTTATTGCCTTTACCCCACCTTAAAGCCTCGCAGTGAAACTGAAACCTACGCAGGTGGTGGTGTTAAACGTCGCCGCACGAACGGCACTGGTGGCACCGTGGACCATGCAACTGCTAATTGTGCAACAATGCAAGGCGCGGATGGACAAATCGATGGATGGGCTTTGTGCACCATTTCTTCCTGTTTTTTGTTTTCTTTTCTTTGCTATAATTTTCTGAACTGAGCCCGTCATTGAATACAAAATTGGGCCTCCAAATTTGTGTCGAAGCAGGCCAACAAATAGGAATCTTTGGGGCCCAATTACGACAGACATGCATGCAGCCTGGGTCGAAAAGTATTCGTGGCATAAAGTTGATTAAAGAAATATCAGTTTTGTCTTTCAACTTTCAAGATAAAACAGAGAGAAATGAATAGCGCTGAAACATTACAAAGTAAATTTGATTATGTTATCTATATTGTACTTACCCCTGTTTATTTTGTTGTCTATGAATCTTCCAAACTAACTAAATATACTTTTAAGATTTTACATGGTTGCTTGGATATTTATAAAAACTAATATTTTGTATGTGTGTTTGTACTGTGCTTTTAACAATAATTTAACCAAAATGGGCAATTCTCCCATATACTATTCTGTATAAACACAAACCTTTATCAATTTTGTAGTCACCTAGAATTTTGGTCAATATCAGTATTTTTGGATGCCTAATACTCCAATATTTGTACACACTTGTAAACATCATCTTACCTATATTTCCTTACTTCCTTCATTAGTACATTAGTCATCCTATGCATCACTACTTCACGTTCCCTTTTTTGCTTCAAAGTGAGTCACCAAACTCTACCTCGATGCCGCCAGCGAGGCCTGTTACACATTGCCCCTCTGGATCTACCATCATTTTCGCCTTTTTCTCAACTTACGTGAAGTTCCCCTGCCTCACCTCTCCTCCCGCGTCTCTGACAGTGTTCTATCGATATGTTGCCACCGTATACAACAAGATTCTCTCACTACTGACACCCACCGACCATGCCGCCTTACCACTCCTACTTTGCATGATTATTACCCACCATCAAGTCATCACGGGTTCGGCCATCACTCTAAACTCGGGAAAACTTCTTAAGAAAGTATGAATCATACATATATATTGATAACAAGTAGATCGGACTTCTTAAAAAGAAAGTCCTTTTTGGATATTCACCTGGGCAAATGCTTGTTCAGGTGAGACCTTCTTTTTGATAGAGATAATAATAAAACTGGGGATGTAATTAAATAAGACTATAGTTAAATAGTTGTAGTTCCTCTTTTCGCCTCTGTCGCTGTACCATGACATGAGGTTCAAAAGCTCTAGTTTCTTTCAACAGTTCAAGGGAAAAGAAACAGAAGATATATAGTAAAAGACAATATGTCACAGCACGAAATCTTGTTTTGGAATCACGCGCAAATAGGACACGGTCACTTGGAGGAACATGCCATGGTAAGAATCTGGAAGTACAGTGCTACTAGTAGGGAAACTCTCTCCATCGCTGTGCGGCTGTGACAGCATGCACTGGCGATTTGACACATCCCGTTATCTTTAGGTTCAGGTACCTCATCATATACCAGCAAGCCAGCCCGGATTGAGCCATGTTCTCAAATTTACTGGGGCCCTAATCTGCCTTCTTTTGGTGCTTACACAGATAGATGAAACAATAATTGTGTTTAGTGTCCTGGAGAGAGTCGTTCTTGCAGCGACACTCATGTGCGAGTTGGCTACGGGAACTGGCTTATCTCGGCTGTCAGAGGGACACTTGGGGATTACTTACTCGACCAAATCTGGAGCCATGACCCCCACGACCAAACGCGTGCGTAGGGCTCAGATGAGATAATAATGATGCCAAATGAGCAAGTTAGAGTTCTGTTTCTTGATTTGCATGTGTAAAGCCGATTAGTCGAACATGATCCCGATCGATTGACAACGAGTGTTGAGGGAAAAAGAAAAATCACGAAAGTTTCAGTTCGTTTGCTCGCACACGATCGAGATAGATCATATACTAGTAGCTTCCTATCATTGCTTGGCTTGCTAATTCTCTTTCGATCTGAAACAAACTGTACGTGGAACGTAAAAAGGGTACCCTCCAGAGTTGCGGACGCTGGCCGACAGAGCTTTTTTCGCTCGATTACAAGTAAACTTTTTTGTAGGCAGAGAGTACGGAGCTCCTTTTACAGAACCAAATTGACTATGGTAAGGCACCTCCAGTAAATAATTGCAGCCTAGAAGTAAACCGGCAAAAATTAAAACCAACAGTTAACAATCAGGGGCGGGTCGTTTGGAGCTAACCATAACAAATGCAGGACTACACATATAGGCAACTAAATAACTAATGAGTAAAAACTTTTATATATGTGTATTATTCTTGGATTGATGGCCTCATCAGTTGGCCAAAATGGTCAAAATGCCGAAAATGCGTATCCATAATTAAAAAAAAATTGTATGCAAAACTTTTGTTGATGTGTTGTTTGTGTGAATTAAAAGAAAACGATAGAGAAAACTACAATAGAAATATTAAAAGTCAATTCTAAGGTTAAGTTTAAAAATTTAAATTTTAGCTTCGTTGTAATCCGAAGACAAAAGCGATGGAAGCTTTAAAGACAACGCTAAAAAAATATATAACCAACTCCAAATTAAGTTTGAAAAGGTTTCAACTTTGATGGTGGCTTATAATTCAAAGGAGAAACAATATGAAAACCTGAAACTGAATGAACATTGAAAAAAAATACCAAATAATGTTCCCTCTTAGGCTGTGGTTGTGATATTTCAAAAATAAAAACAATGTAGACCCTAGTGACATATATCACTCCAAAATAGAACAACTTCAGATCAATCCATACACAGGAAAACAAGGGCGAATTTGAGCGTAAATAGTACACCACTAAATTTGTTTATTTTATTTTTGTTGTCTGTTTAGGCTTAACATTTCAAAGAGTGGTTATGTATGTCATATTTGTGACATTAGATTTTTCAAAACTTACTTTAACTATTTAGATGGTGTTTGAACAGGTTAGTAAAAGGGACGCACAACAGAGACACGGATTTAACATGAAAACCCTTGCGAAAAAAAATAATAGGCAACTATCAGTATTAAAGAATTTTTTCACGTAAAGGTTTTCCAAAATAAATCCATGTGTCTTCATTGTGCTATTTTCCTAAAAGAACAAATGAGGAGTACTACCGCTTGGCAGCTAGCCGCTAGCCTACCCCTTGTCCCCTTCGATGCAGAGGGAGAGGTCAGAACCGCAGCACAGTGCACACAGCCGTCATCGTCTCGAAGAGGGAGCTAAGCTGATCGTCTGATCAGACAAGACGGCCGTAGCACGGCTCCGCTCGGCGCCAAAGCCAAGGGCGCGGCGATCCAATGGCGGATCAACGGGGAGGCAAGCGAACGGACTCCAGCGCTGGGATAGCGTCGGGCTCCCGGGCATTTATGCGGTACAGGACGGACGTACGCCAACCGACCAACTGACCGTCGTCCTCGCCGCCGTTGACCGTGTCCCGGCCCTATCTTTGATGGCAACTGGAGCTCTCTCTCGATCGGACGCCGCAACAAAAGCTACCGGCCGGCTCCGCCATGCACGCCGGGGCTCGCATCCGTACCTCCGTTTCCATTTCCATTTCCATGTGATGAATATGCATATTCTGCTTGAGTACACAACTTGTTTTCGTTTGTCTATTGGTAGCTTTTCCTTCATGGATCTGTAGAACGGATCTGGAGTACTGTACTTTGACCTTTGGAAAGAAACACTTTGCCATGGACCTAAGGTGATCTCTAGTAATTGAGCTTTTGCTCTGGTGATCTCTATCGCCAGTAAAAATCAATTTAAACTGTAGTTCTATTTTAATTTAAAGGGTTGGATTGATTTCTCCTTTCACCCCAATTAATGGAAATAGAAACGTGAAGGAATATTTAAGATTCTTTCTACTGGTAGTATAATACTGACAATAGAGACCACCCAGAGTGAGCCTCTAGTAAATATGGCGTTTTAACCGTTAATTTATTAATTTGTACTGCCAGTATAAGAAAATTGTACTCTCAATAATTGAGGTGGTACTTGGTAGTAATAGATATAATCTGCTAAATAATATTGATTCTACTATCAGTAAATCACCTCGACTACTATAGAATAATATCTTTTTCTACTGTCGTAGAACTAAGAAATCAACTGTATGAAATCGTTTCTACCTATGATATGATCAGTAGAGAGTACCATAACAAAATCCTTTTTTGAAAGGTGGAGGAACTATTTTAATTTCATATATTTGGATCAAGACTTCATAGTCATAAAAAGTTAACAAACAGACTTGAGACTTTGATATATCCCTCTACAAACGGGACGAGTTCATCTGGCATTGCTGTTTGCTGATGTTCACACTAACATGTGGGCCTAACGACGGTAGGTCTCACATGTCAGTGACCCATGTTCCTCTGATGTGGAGTTAGAGGATGTTTATCCTCTACAAACATATAATATACTAGGAAAAATTGATAAAATACATACTATCACATCGTACAGTTGCAGTTATAAATTAAATTTGTCTTTGTGAAGGAAGATAGTTAGCACACTACTATACATGAACTTTAATTTTTATAGAAGGACCATATACAAGGACAAAGAAGGTGGGTTTAAACCCGAAAGAATGACAGGTACATCTGAAAAAATGGTCATATAGTATATATATGTCACTGGACCATTAAGATCCTATTTACAATAGCTCTAGATTCTATATCCACTCTGAATTTGTAAATTAAATGGGTTCAAAATTTCATATTTTTTCTAAATAGAAATAAAATAATTCATCCAATTGTGATTAATTAGATGTTCTCTCTAGGATTTGTTGTCCTTTTCCAAGGCCATGATGTCTCTTAAGCACCGTGCACCACCCTAGCTATATTTGGGAAAAATGATTGTCTGAACATATTTATTTTTTTGGAAGTTTGTTAGCTTTTTAAAAATATTTAATATGTACTACTGCTCGTTTTTAGTAAAAAAAACTTTAAATTCTGCTCTCTCTCTCTCTGTCTCTCTCCAGTTTTCAGCTATTTCAATTTTTGCAAGTGGAGGAAACCTGACCGCCACACTTTGAAAATTCTAGGGCCATCTCTATTATAGAAAATCTCCATTTAACTATACAAGACAAAATTAGTTGTGCTGAATCTCTCTCGATTTTCGTACATTTTTTTCTTCGTTATTTATTTCCTGAAAAATATCTCAATTTCCTGCTGTAAAAACGTGGACCCAGAAAAAAAAAGACACAATCAGCATGGAACATTTGTCTTGACATGCATATTGGACACCAACAATTGTGTGCCACGAACCAACGGGAGATGTGGTCTGCAAGAGGTCGACATTCCAACATACCGAGCGATTTTGTGAGATTTAGCGGCATGATGAAGTTGAAATTTCACGTTATTTTGTGTCTAGGTGCATGGAAAGGCTAATTGTCTGGTCTGAATGACAACGGCATATAATTTCAAATGATTTTTTTTCTTTTGCAAGGACAAATGAATAAACTGATAATGCACGCTTCTACGAATTAAATACCAGCTACATCTTGGACATATAGTACCCGCGACGTGACTTGAGCATCTCTCTCTAAACATTACATTAGGCGAATTATTGATACTGATCAGTCACTGAGCTAGCTCAATGTACATGAGTTGTGTGTATATTGATCCAAGTAGTTGGGGGGAGAAATGTAATTGTTGATGTATAGGGAAAAAAAAGGTAGTATATTAATTTATTCAAGTAGTTGAAAAGAGAGAAATTTTCACAGCTGACAAATAGATGCCTAATAATTTCTCTGAGCATCACCTATAAGAGTAACTCAGGGTGGTTATCAATGTGGTATCAATGATGTTACAAGGGCGCATAAAGGAGCAACTGACCTTTTATCGTCTCAAACCGTCATGTTTGATTAGGTTTCTCAACTTTTCTGTTTCATCTCTATCATTAATTGGTCCCTGTTTTCATTTTAGCCCATCTCCAGTTCTCCACTACTGGTTAAACAGTCGGCACTCTTAAAATGCAGGACGACAGATTCCGTGTTTTTTTGCGACATTATCTCGAGACGTCATTTTCCTGAAAATAAAAGAAAGGGAGGGTTTATCTGATCATGCCACATTGTAAAGCCAGAAGTGAGCAAGAAGGCCCCCAAAAGAATGGCAAATGAAAGGCTGAACAGATCGATGATGATGCAGGGAAACAACACTGCCCTGTCAAATCAAATGAAGCCACATATGACCATCCTTTTCCTATAAGTAGCCTCCACTAACTTGGTAACAACACACAATCCTAGCTACCTTTGCAAACATAAACTTCTAGAGTCCGGCCGGTCTTCTTCCACGCTTGCTCTCTGCCTAGCTAAGCGCTCTAGCTAAGCTGACCAGCTTCCATACTTCCCACTTGCAACTCGTCTCTCTCAAGTTTCAAGTTGCCATCATCTTGATCGACTAATTATCGAGTTGATCAATCTCGTAGCCTAATTTGGATGGAATTTGACATGCTGAATTCCAACCCGGAAGCTCAGTTCGAGCTGATGAACACAATGCTACAGCTGGAGCAGCTGAGTTCATTCCCCGATCACCACCACGGTGCCATGGCCGTGCCGTGCTCTCCCCCTTCGCCACCATGCATCGGAGGACCACAAGCTCATCACCACCACTTCTCCTCGGCGCCACAGCCTCATCACGCCGTGTCACCCACCAACGGAGGCTACCGCGACAAGTACAACTACACCCAGCATCTTCCCGCCGCCTCCGCCGCGTCGTCCTACACCACCACCACGGCGTCGCGCCCCACCGCTAATTCTACCGGCGGCGAGGGCGGCGGAGTTGGGCCGGCGGCGATGAGGGAGATGATATTCCACATAGCGGCGCTGCAGCCGGTGAACATCGACCCGGAGACGGTGCGGCCGCCGAAGCGGCGGAACGTGAGGATATCGACGGACCCGCAGAGCGTGGCGGCGAGGATGCGGCGGGAGCGGATCAGCGAGCGGATCCGGATCCTGCAGCGGCTCGTGCCGGGTGGAACCAAGATGGACACGGCGTCCATGCTCGACGAGGCCATCCACTACGTCAAGTTCCTCAAGACGCAGGTGCAGTCGCTCGAGCGCGCCGCCGCCGCCAACGGCCACCGCCCGCCTCCGCCGCCGGCTTACCCCGGCCTGAACGGCGGCCAGTGGTAGATCGATCGATCGGTCATGTATGTATGTACGTTAATTCGTCCTCCTCCCGTGCTCCTGCGTCATATTTGTCCGATCGACATGTAGTACGTGTGTCCATGAATTAGCCGTACGTGCTGATCGATCACCATGCAATGAGACCCACCATTTATTCATTCATTGATCACCGTTGGGCTCAGAGCATGCACGTACGACGATCGACGCCCGTCGGTAGGTCGATCTAGCTAGCTAGCTAGCATGCACCCTGTACGATCACATTTGTACATTAAGATGTAATGTAGTAGTACTATATATTAATTACTAGTGCGCGTGCATTCCTGTGATTGGGCTCGAGAGTCAATCGCAACTCATCATGCACGCGCACGAAACTATGTTGTAGTAGCTAGCTAGCTTGTACATTGTACGTCACGCATCGATCTCTTCATCTTTTGTCATATGAATCGATAAATCTAGCATTTCCATTCTCCGCAACAAAAAGTTTGATTGATCGATCGACGCGTACATAACGCATGCACGACGGATTGATGCTGGAGGACGCCCAGCTTTCTCCGCACACAGGACATGTTTCCGCGGCGACGAGAACAACACTGTGCGCTCGATCGCTGTCTCGCTGCATTATTTCGCACGCACTCATGCCACGAATGGAGTATCCTGGCGTCGCCTCGGCGGCGAGGCCCGCGCGGGCGCTTGCCCCGCGCTCGTCACGTCCGCCGTTCGATCGCTGTGCGCGCACAGCGCCCGACCGCGCGCGAGGCGAGAGGGAGAGCTAGATGCATGCACGTATACTGCGCTGCAACTGCTGCACGCGTGCATGGCGCGGGCGAGAGAGCCCGAAGTGGGGGTGTCGCGGGACTCGCTTTCCAACGGAAAACCGATTTCCGGTATGCGCGACCGCGCTCCTGCAGCGAGGCTTTTCTCGCATGTGCCCGTGTCCCGTCCCGGCCGGCTCCCGGCCTGCCTGTGGATGCACGCTGTTAATGCAGTGCAAGCTGCTGTTGTTGTCTGCAGATATCCCGTCCCGGATTATGCTACGACCTACCGCGCTGCTAGTCTACTCCCTGCGTCCTATAATATAATGGTTTTGACTATTTATTTGTAATTTTTAATTATTCATTTTATTAAAAATTTTAATACAAATATAAAAAATTGATAAGTTACTTTTAAAGCATTTTTTATAATAAAAGTAAACAATAAATAAAATAAATAAAACTTCTATTTTTTTAACAAAAGTGATTAAACGTTATAAGTTGATGGTCAAAATCTCATATAATAGAAGATAGAGGGAGTACTATATATCTATTATCTAGTGCACAGTACCTAGTAAAATTGACCGTGGTCAACACGCTCTGGCTACAAGACAACTACTGTGCCCAGCGTCCTGATTGGAGTTTTATCTGGACAAGATTTGTTTTAGATCTGATGTTGGGTGTGAAATGTGAACGTTCTTTCAGAGAAGTCCTCTTCTCTGTTACAGATTACAGGTGGAGAGGTGACATCCACCCGCAGTAAACTTGCCAACTACGCTTGTAGGTAGGCATGCATGATCTAGGTGGATTAATCTCATCGTGTGTTTGATATAATGCCACGTAGCAGCTGGTAAGTCTGAAACTCTGAAAGACACACACAGCTAGCGCACAGGACCACAGGTGATCTAAAACAGAGACCTTGCGCTAACTGAAAAGGGGCAAGAAAACAATATAATATCCTGACGAGACAGCGCTAATGCTGGTGCAAATTGCAGCCATCGATCGACAAGGGTACGTACGACGAATCAAAGCTAAAACAACTCGAAATCTCTCTGACATGTGCCTGATGTGCACCATTTGGCATCCATGTGCTTGCCGCTCTGAGATCTACCGCGCCCGCGGCAACGCTTTCGACAAATGGACCTTGTGAAACCGACGTGTTCGTTCATTGCCACACCCCAACTTTGTATACCGATCGAACAATCGACCGTCTAGACTTCACTGAAGGAGCCTCCTGTCGGCAATAAAAACGACGGCCTTTAACTCTGAATCTACGCAGAATTTTTTATATTATCCTCGAAACGGGAAGAGGCTGAAACAGGCAGCAAGAGAATTGAAATTCGTGTTCGGTGAATCTACGACCGATCTTTGCGTACATACATACTCGGCGTAGGATTTGCACGACATGTATATAATGTATGGACAAGGATTTTTAGAACTTATGTGTATATATACCTAGGCTTTGCATGCTATCCAAATAATTATATGAAAAATTAAAAAAAATTGGTTAGATGTGTTATGATAATATAAGTTAGCTCACAAACATGTAACTTCAAATTTGAGCTATATTTGGATATATAAAAATAACAAAATATGGCACTACGCAGTGTAGATATAATTTGTTATTTTAGTTTCTCCAAGTATAGGTTAAATTTGAAGCTGCATGTTTGTGAGCTAACTTATATTATCATAACACATCTAACTAATTTTTTAAAAAATTTTATATAACTATTTGGGTCACGTGCAAAACTTAGGTATATATACACATAGGTTCTAAAATGAGTTTTCTGTATTGCCAACAGTGAGATAGCGGGTAGCTGGGTAGAGCCGTCTCGCTGTCACGGCTCTAGCTAAGCTCTGCCGTCGCCGGCCGAGTCGGTCGCCCGGGTGGAACACGTGTCGCGCGTAGGGGGAGAAGACCCCACGGCGCAAAGATTTGGAGTGGATTCGAGAGGATTTTGAGAGCGCCATACACAGAACAGGTGCATGCATGAACTCACCCTGTTCTCCCTATGCGCTGGAGACCAGAGACCAATGGCGGGTGAGAGCCAGCGAGAGCTCAGTCACGGCACCTAGCTAGCATCATCACGCGCGTAACAGCCGCCTGAGATTTTCTTTGCATTTTCGTCCCTTTTAGAAACTAGTTTTAAAACAAACCCATTAAAACTTATTTTAAAAATAGATTATTTTTGACGCTAACATTTTTGACGTCAATATCTAACGTCTCCGTAAAAACGGCATACGAAGGACGTCTCGACCACCACGGAATCTGAATTGTTTAGGGGTGGACACCAATGATTCTTAATGTCTAGGGACAACGCTAGTATCATTTGCGTTGAAATCTGCCACGTTATCAGATAGTGTGTAAAAGTCTTTTTAAAAAGGAAGCTCTGATGCTAATTATATTGGCGCCGAACCTCCGACTCATCGTATCTTAGACCCAAAATAGTCTATTTCTAAAAAAAAGTGTTTAGGCTTTATTTATAAAGCAAATTTTGAAAGGGTTAAAATGTAAATAATCCAGTGACAGCCGCCGTCCAAAAGTAGCCTCCTTCCAACCAAACCAAACATGTAATCCAATAATCCCCATCTCATTCTGGTCCGCTTTAATTCCCTCTCGATCGTTGCTTGGTCAGTTGGCTTGGTCCTTGCTAGCTTCTGTTCCTTCAATTCCTTGAACGCTGATTAGTCGTTCCTTTCGCTTCTTTTCTCTTGACGTTCTTTTCATTGAAACGATTTAGCTGCAGTCCCCACCAAAAGAGGGTGAGATCCTGTGTGGTACACTCAGAAAGGAAAATTGTTGACGGGATGCATGAACCTAGGCCATGCAGGACGGGATGGAAAGGAACAGGAAATCCACTCATGTGCGTCCGGACGATCTTGGGTTATAGCATCGTTAGTGTATTTACTATTTAGGCGCGGTACGATAAAGATGCAGGCGAGGCCGGCTTGTGGTTTTTAATGCCCGTTTAATCAAACCAACTAGTTGCTAACCCGCGTAATGTATGGCCATATTTTTTATCGAAAGAGGACAAAAGCTTTCTCTCATATATATTAACGAAGCAGGGGTTACAAACGAATATATAGAGTAAAAAAGAGTGAGCCCGTAAAACAAAGGACAGCTATGTGATGTATGCAAATGTAGTTATCTTTTGCAGGCACACCGCAAATTCTAGCGTTTTGCTTATACCAGATTTTTCAAACGACTAGTATGATGATTGACCTTAGTGCCTTCCGTGAGTTGTTTGGACCGGTGGTGGTGCACACCCACCCATGTTCAATCAAACAGCAGTCCGACCACTTGTGCATATGTAACTCCGATACAATACTCCATCATTGTACTGCCTCCCAAACTCTCTTGGACAGCCTACATTCAGCAAGCATGTGCATCGCCGTTTCAGGCGTTGATCGGCAAGCATGTCTATTTTGTCGATTGATTTCAGAGTTTCCTCTGATAATTTTAGTGTCGTCAAGTGATAAATCAGTTGCGTTGTTAGCACCGATTTTGTCACCGTAGTCCTTGCTGTTATCGTCATTAGCTTCCCTTGCCAAGGCGCGAGTCTACCACACGACTATTATTTTGATGCTATAAATTTTAGAACTTAAAGTATATGTCAAATATGATATTTATTCTTAAATTATAGCACTTTAGAGTTTTTTTAAAAAAAATATTCTCTAGTAATTAACGGTTTAGCAATTCAAAATCAAAATAATGAAATGCTCTTTTTTAGGAATAATGCTAAATTGAGAATTCGAAGTGCATACAGATTTATATTTGTTAATTTAAAATTTCACAACTATTAAATTATGAAAAGAAAAACTGAACAGGCCATAATGTTCCAACTGCACATTTTATTTAAAATAAACTATTGACGTGATTTACCTGGCTGATGGTTAAATCTTTGTAGCTAGCGTTATTGTACTTACATTTGATGAGAAAACTCTATACATGCACTGATTTTTTTCCTCCATCATTTACATACGCTTCAGTTGCATCCCCTTCCTTTTCCTTATGATTGTTAAACATTTGCATAATGAGCGTATCATTTAGTAGTTACACCCGCCGTTTCATAATGCAAGTGTTATTTACTTTTTTGCTTGCAATGTTTGACCATTCGTCTTATTCAAAAAAATTAACGAAGTATCGTATATTTTGTTTGTGACTTACTTTATTATAAAAAATATTTAAGTCACAACTTATCATTTTTATATTTATATTGAATCTTTTGAATAAGACAAGTGGTCAAATGTTATAGGCAAAAAAGTCAAAACTCTTATATTATGAAACGGATGTAGTACCTGCCTAAAAACACATGAATCTCATTGTAAAGAAAAAGTATAAAAAAATTAAAGGGGTCAATATTGTATGACCCAAAAATCTGAAAAACTAAAATTTCAATTCCAATAAAATTTGAGGAAATCCATAAAAAAATCATCAAGAACTTGAAAACTTAATTGGGTTTATATTTTGTGAAAATATTGTGTAAAATTTTATTTTGGTTTCTTTTAAAAAATAAATTAAAAATTTGGATCAAATAATTATATCTTCAGTCCACTTTACTCCCCCCAAACTATTCCAATGGATAGCTTTTGTGATTTGCTCCTTTGTTTCTTGTAATACAAGTACATTACCCTCATAAAAAGTCATGATATATTTCATTTTCTCATTAATCTAGTTCCACTTTATTACGTCGATCTCACTTTTTTACAACTAAGTCCTCAAAGGACCTATATGTAAATATGATTTTTACAAATAGGTCATCGGCGCCAACGTCATTGGCGTCGTAGGACTTAACATTTCTGACGGTGGCATGGGTTACCACGCCAACTTGATTAGCACCGTGCCGTAGTACCACGGCGCCAACGATGTTGGCACTGTGAAAAGGTTCATATCCGGAATTAGTTTTTCTAGGGATCAGTTATGAAATAAGTTATCCAAAAGGTCCAAAATGTAAAAAAAGGTGATCATACAAAATTTACTCAAAAATACACTTGTATAGAGAGAAACAAAAGGTTAAATATTGTTAAAGGTGTAAAGTTAGTGTGCCATTTGTAATAGTTCGGGGTGTAAAGTGAGCCAAAGAAATAGTTTAGGGGTCAAGTGAACTAATGAAATAGTTTGGGAGAGTAAAATGGACTTATTCCTCCTCTCTTTGCCGTACTCTCACACCCCGACCCCCGTCACCCGGGTTGGGCCCGAAGACTTCTCTCACAGACCAACACATGTCTTTTCTACACACTTTGTCCTCACTCGTATGCACCCAGGAAGAACTTCCCGATTGGTCATCCATCCCAAAATTGCTCCAGGCCAAGCACGCTTAACCTTAGAGTTATTTGGAGATTAGTTCCAAAAAGAAGTTACAACTTGTTGGTATGTGTATTCTATTAATCCTATTAAACCCTGTGTCGGGATGTCACAGGTACGAACTTATTCCTCCCCTCAATGTCGTACGAATGTGCACCGCTGCTCACCCCTCTATTGCCTAATGGAAACTCTAGAACTCAGCTCGGCGTCGGACCAGAGGAGATATGGAGGCAGCAGCCAAAAACTAACATTGTTTGTACACTCACCCAAGGGTCTTGTTCTGTGGACATGTGTGTTCGACTGCTATGCACCGAATTGTGTGTGGTGAGGTTTAACTTCTCGCATAGTTCCCACGAGTATCACTAGGAGCCCTTGATAATCTACGTAAGGCCATGGATTATATCGGTCTTCTATGCACCATCATGTTAGACACCAAGGTTCGTCATCGATCTAAACTAAATTTAATCGTTTAGTGCTCTGATTAGATGCATGAATTATAAAGTTATAGATTGAGTCTTCAATGTGAAATCTTTGGAGAATAATGAACTTTTTTATATACAAGACATTCTCTAGTTCAATTAGATGGTAGTAAATATGCTACTAATTGTTCATAAGAAATTTATTTAAGCTCATTAGGGGAACTTAATATATATATATATTATGGTCTTGTCTATCAATTAACTGATTTAATTTGTTCTATCATTAGTTTGTATATATTTAATTTCATGTTTGATCAGTATTACTATGGCATGCCTAATAAGAACAAAAATATATGGTGGAATGAATAAATTATGTTAAGCTCACAAAGACGATTTTTTCCATGAAAGGATAACCTTTTTACAAATGATTCCTTGCTAGGCGAGGAAATTTGGTTGGTGTAAATGTGTATCTTATAGGAATTTTTCATATGATAACATAACTATTGGTTTGTTGTAGGACGGAAGAAGTTTTATTGTAGGATAGTAGGAGTTTTGGACATATACATGCATCTTTGTGTTTGGGTGTAGAGACCGATCAATTTAATAAATCCATTATTCTAAAATAAGGACAGTAGAAGCTAGCCCATTCACTGATAAGCTTAACTTTTTGGATATTTACTATTGGCGTATATATTTATTGCACACGCACCTTGGATTCCACTTCACTTCTATATGTTACTACATATTTTACATATTTTGTTATGTTTGTTGGTATTTCTTATTGTTATCATTAGGAACAAAGTTCCCAACGATGGCAACTTGAAATAGTCAATGATAATCTATGGTTTGGCAAAAATAAATCCACAAGCGCATAGATATATCATTGTAGCATTTCACCCGGGAGTATTCCAAGGTATCATATTTATGTTATCCCAAGGGAAGATTTGTAAAGTGTAATCATTCTAATAAAATACATACATATGTATAAGTCATAGTTTTAAACAGGGGTAAGAAATATTTCTTGGGTAGAGTGACACAAGCGAAGGATTCAGCTAAACTCTATATCAGTACTAAATTAGTCTAAGTAAGAGCAGTCATAGTATAGTTCTATTTTCTATACTTTATACAACACTCTAACACCTTCTAACTAGCATACAACAGTGTGGTGTACCCTCCTTACAATGCAGCTATAACTAAGTCTAGACCTAGCTATACCCTCCCGGTGCTTCGCAAAGTTACCCGGCCTGCCAAGTTATTTACGACAGACTGTCATAACCATCCAACCGAAGTTAGATGCGGAGGTGTGATGGGTCGGAGATCACCAAAAGTATGATACTGATGGAAACCTCCTTGGAATGGCCCGATCTTCACGTCAGTAGGATAATAATCACCAGATAACTTGCTGCGAACAGTAGGATAACTATCTTTAATCTGCCAAGGTTGGTTGCGACCAAGCGACGGGAAGAGAGGCGCCGAAACCACGAAGACTTCGACTCGATCTCCGAACGACCGCAGAACCACAAACTGGGACTAATCCACACAAAACGGTGCAGCCGAACTGGCAACCGTAGAGCACGAAGTAGCGGACCCCAGAGGGATCTCTTCACAGGTCTACGAAGAACAAGGGTGTGCAAGGCACTCAGCAGCGTGGCTGAAAATAACCATACAGGTTATCGATTCATTCAAATGATCCAAGATCCTTTTTTACAATAGTAGATAGCTGTTTTTATACTAATAACAAGTCTCTGAGATAGATATGAACTGAAGTCTCCACGTTGAGAAGATGGAAGACCAAGTGTAGAAGCATTCCCAAAGTGGTCTTCAATTCTCGCGGGTATGTTGGTCTTCTGCGCAGTCCTCACCAAAATAGCCATTACTCCTAGCTCAGAAGACCAAATGATGTGTCGTTAAATGCGTTGGAAAATAGACTTCAAGAGCTTTCCAACCATGTATATTATGACCCCTGTATCTTCCCGAGATGATACAGTTTTGCACCGGAAGTTGAGGCATCTACAGCATAACTCAGGGTCTCTTGTGCGTAACTCTTCTCAACTTGGGCAGCAACTTTGGTGTCCTTTGCGTAATACTCATCATCCTTGACGTAACCCAATGTTGTGGCCTCTTCTGTGAACCTAGGTAGCATTAGAGTATATAATTTAGGCAGTATATAATTCCCATCGATATTATGATGTAACTTAGAAATGAAAGTTTGCACCTCTTGTTCGAGTAACTTGGCACGGCTGCGCGTAATCGGTCCTTTATATGCTTGTGTAGGTGCTTAGCTTGGTGTAACCTGAGTTGAGCTTGTGTCTTGAGGTGTATCTTGAGTTGGGCTTGGCGTAAGCGATGCAGCCGACGTAAACGATGAACTCGGGTTACATATGGTTGGGATGTCCGCATTAAGGTGCATCTAACCGCAAGAATTTATATGTAGGAAACTATACTGCGGGGGAGACACCTGTACCGAGCTGTCACCATTGGCGGCCCGCAAACACACCCAGAGTATAATCGCCCAAATAATTGTAAGATCCAGCCTACACACCATGTCTAAGCCATCACTCCCTACTCTACAGCCTTGCAATTGAAGTAGAGTATCTAAGTTCCAGATTAATATTATCAGGACTAGCCTAAGTTGAATACTAACCAAGTTCCTACACATTATACCTGCACCAATGCAAATCCAAGATAAATATAACCACACTGATATACTAATCATATAAATACTAAAGTTGGCAAGACTAATCTATGATTGGACTAGGCTACCGCAAATGCATAAAGATGAATAACTATATTGAAGTATTGAAAGTCTTACAAAAGAACTAGAAAGCAAAGTAGAACTTTATCTGAATTCCTCCGAAGTCTTCCTTAAACTAGAACTATTCTATTCCTACTTCAACTAGACTAATACTACAAGTAGAGTGAGCTTGATTCCTTGCTTTAGTGTGTGTTGAAGAGTGGAGTGAGCTATCTTCTTATAGAGCTCCAATGGCGGCAACTCTGATGCGAGATTACCACAATGCCCCTTGTAACCACCATCAGGAACCAATCAGCAAGTGCCACGTCGAAGATCGGTGGGAAAGGCGGTGGTGTGGGTTCGGCCGAACCACCCTTGCCTCCCACCGACTTCAGCCTTCTCCAGCTGTCTGACAGGTGGGTTCCGGTGTTAGTGGCACGTGCAATGATGGTTACAAAGGTCAGTAACTCTGTTAGTGGGCCCTCTCATTCCTTGGGAGTGAGGTTTCCTCCATTTCTTCTCCTTTTTGAGATATTTTCTCTACAAGTAAATATTTGCCAAGTACAAGTGGAAATAGATTATTCTGAAATAAATATGCATTGCAAGCATACCCAACTCTTCATTATTTTAGTTATATTAACGGTTAGAATGTTGCAATAATGACCGTCAACAATGTTCAGTGCTAATGTTTGGTTTCATGCATTTTTTACCTATAAGTTATTTCACATCCTTGAACAATTCAGTTTGGCAAATAAAGAATGAATTAACTACTCCATTTGTTTCAATTTACTTATCGTTCTAGCTAATCTCACACTAAACTACAAGGTATAGAAAATTTATTTGCTGCCCTTATTAACTACATCCTAATCATATTGTCCAAAGCATGCATTAAATTGCTTTTCAGAGGATTAGTACTAGTATGGCTGCAATAATAAGCGGTAGGAAAGGAAAAGTGCCTTGGAATATGAGAATGACAAGTATTTTGACACAAATTTTAAAATGCTACAACAATAAGTAAAATGAAATGGAGGGAGTATGCAAAATTGTTTCTTCATTATTCTAGGAATTCACTTGTTTGTACATGGTGAAATTTTCAATTTAGCAAATAAAGAATGAATTAAATATGCAAAAAAAATTTCTTTATTTTCTATAAAATTCACTTGTGATTGTATGGGGACCAGAGATTCGCACGGGCTTTCTGGAAGATCGCAAGCCCATACATTTGAAGCAAGGAAGGAGATTATCATCACCGCCGATTATTCCATAAACGGTGATGATAATTTGATCTTCATGAGATACCATAAGTTGGCTATAGACTTAAAATCTAGGTGCTCTATACTTTGTGCTGATAGCACTATAACACTCACAATGCTTTCTTGTGATTGTGAATAAGGTCTAGTTCAGTGCCGATGTGAGAATTCAGCTCTCCTACGTGAGAGAAAGAATGTCAATCTTCCTAGGTCATTGTGGTTCTCCCAACACTAACAGAAAAAGGACAAGGTGGATAAAGGATTGGACCTTAAATATAAAATTTATCAGATGGGATTTTAAATAAATTAGGAACAATGCATTTTTCTTGCTTTTTTAATATATCTGGCATGTTGTAAATTCTAGGATAAATAAATTTTGATGTAAATCTGAGAAAAAATAACTAAAATATTTCCATGTTTATTAAAAAAGGAAAGATCTCAACCATCTATTTACGTGCTTATATTTGTATAAATAGATTATATTATTTCAACCATGTCGTTCACATATATGTATATGTGATCCATCACATTTTGCACCATAGTACCACACAAAAATTTAGCTAACTCTTAGCAGTAGCTTGTACAGTTTATTTTTATTATCTCTACTATTATATTGATTTCGTGAATTATGTGTGATGCATGATGTTGTTGCTAGATCCATGGATTATAGCGCAACAAGTATTAATATATCGTGTAATTCCATTCTAGCGTAGGATGCTAATCTTTTGAGAGTCCAATGCAACCTTAACATGCTATCACTATTCTTCAATTATCACATAAAAGGATTGCATGTAATGTATATATGTACATAGGCTAGAACTCAGCTTGTCATTTAGTTTTCTTGTATGATTATGTTTCAAACTCCATAATCCATTGGACTTTTTATGTTATTATTATATTGATGTTTTCTCATATATGACATTTCTATGCTTAGGTTGAAAATCAAGAAGGTGTTGCTAATGTTGATGAAATAGTTACAAACGCAGATGCTTTCATGGTTGCTAGAGGAGATTTGGGAATGGAGATCCCAATTGAGAAGATATTCTATGCCCAAAACGTGACAATTCACAAATGCAATATATAGGGAAAGTCTGTTGTCACTGCAACCCAGATGCTTGAGTCGATGATTAAATCCCTCGTCTTACACGATCAGAGTCAAATGTAGCAATTGCAGTTCTAGATGGAACTAATTGTGTTATGCTTAGTGGTGAGACTACAACAAAGGCGTATCCAGAGTTGGCAATGTGGACTACGGCGAATATATGTCTAAAAGCAGAGTCGTAACTAGACTATCCTTTATTTTGATTTTTTGGAAAGGAAATGAACTATTTTATTGTTGCTCTGATGCGATTTTCCATGAGGCTGCTGTGTAGAATATTCTTAACTCTCTCTCTCTCTAATTTTGATTGTTTGAAAGTATTGATGGAAATATTTTTAACTTTTTTAACATAGGAAGATATAAACACTTGTACTAAGATTCATTAATTTGGTGTTCTAAAAAAAGATCCATTAATTTGGTTGTTGTTCTATATTGACAGCAATAATTATGGATTTATATCATTCTATCATCCATGTTATTAAATCTTAGTAAGAGAGTTTGCATTTGGCTTTTTCATCTATATATGACCGACACTACCGTAGCAAATTTAGCCACTGGATTCAGTATTTCATTCATAAAAGCTTGATAAAGATAAGACCAACCAGTGGTTGATGACGACGTGTAACTCATATGCTAATGAAGCATGAAAAGTATACCGAAACGAATCAACCACAAAAGGTCATCATCGAAACAGGAGCAATTAGGAAATCAAACCAACCAAACCATGCTATTAAGAAGTATGACACATGTTTACATTTCAGCCAAATCACAACTGCATGATATATACTGTAATGTGAATTTTTTTTCATTGCAAATTCACCTTAAGCACCCAAATATCACATTGCAACCAAAGAACAAATGCAGCTATACAAGAATGCTCTGATGCAGGGGCATACAACTAGAGACAACCGAACTAATCACATTCCTGGTCGCCTTTTTGCCATCATGACGAGGACGAGCTCCCGCTCAATCTGTTCGAGAACAACCCGCCAAGAGGCCACGCGAACCATCGCCTCCTCCCAATATTGCTTCATCTGTCGTCGTCGTCGTCGCCATCGCCGCATGCATTGCCAATGAGCTCGTCGTTGCCGCCGCCGGTGCTGGGCTCGTCTGTGGGCGGCTGGTACCTCCACACGGGGCAAGATGTGCTGGCCTCTTCTTTTATCTTAGCCTGTAACGTTGTTGGCACAGAGGCGATTTTCCGGAATATTCTAGGATTTCGCTCACACCAGATTTCCCAAGCGACTAGTACGACGATTGACCTTAGTTTAGGGGGTTAAGTGAACTACTGAAATAGCTCAAGGGAGTAAAATGGACTTATTCCATGTTAGAAATGAAAACTCTTCACTTTCAGAATTATGTTTCTTAAGAGTTAAGAACCTAGCACATAAGTACGCAAAGATTAGCGATATAGTCATCGTATAAATACATGCAGTTCTTGCAAACAAAAAGGAAGGAAAGAAAGAAAGACATTTACTTCCGTCGTATATATCACATTGTAAGGCGTTTTAGCTTTTAAATATATTCATTTATGGATCATTATATATGATTCATATATGTTTCTAAGTTCATATGTATGTTAGTGCATCTAAACAAGAGATGAAAATGCTAAAACCTCTTACTATGTGGAATAGTGGATGTAGCGGTTAAGTCACAATCAACTAGTCAACTAACGTCGTTTTGTTCCGCGTTGTAACATACCTCCGGTCCTTCTACTTTATTTTAATATGAGCAATTTTGTAATCCTTTAGTAGGTACGGAAAGGTGCCAAACTTTAGCGTAAAATTTGGTACCTCTTGTCTTAGTGCTTAAGGTACCAAGAGGTACCAAATTAACACTAGAAAAAATAGTACCGCTCAGTACCTTCCCAAGGAGTAAAATTGCTCTTCTAATATATATATACGACAAATCTCCTGCCATATATTAATATTTCAAAAACAGTCAACTAACAGAATGGACATATGGAGAATCAAAATGAGAGCTTAGGGTAAATAACTAATAGGGATAAAGCAAAATTGGAATATGTGTAAGAGATGGAGTAAAAATTTAAGGCACGTGAGGAAATCCACTACATTTCAATTTAAAAAACAAAATCCGGTAAATGAAAAAAAGAAGAAGAAGCCAATTCCTTCCGTATCTGCAGATACATGTATGAGAGACATTGGCATAATCATCCGTGATGAAGCAGGTAATGTTATTATCTTCTTCGAAGTTTATGCTCCATTGCACTGCTGTGGAGGAGGTGGAGGCACTGGCCTGCAAAGAAGGCTTGCTGCTGGTGGTGGAATGGATCAAGCAGCATTTTATCCTTAAACTTGACTGCTCCGTACAGTAGCTGCCATGCTGCAATCGACAACCGGCAACAGATCAAGGTGGAGTTTCCTCCTGCAAGAGACGAAGAGCCTGATGTGTCTTCTACCAGGTGTCCAATGTGCAAAGAGAGTGTAACAGGATAGCTAATGAACTTGCTAAATTTGCTAATCGGACGATACATTGCGCTATCGGGCTAGAGGATGTACGGATGTGTATTAAGCAGCTATTGTTGCAAGATTGTAATCCTGCTAATTAGTCAATAGATCTCTTTTTTTTTTTGAAAAAAAAGGAAGCCAATACTTGTACTAAATTTATGCTAGATGTCAGAGTATGACATACAACGCAAATGATCCATTGTAGTTTGTAAAATCAATCGCCTGTATAATGTCGAATAGTAGAGAGAATTCATCTTAAGAAAATCTCAAGAACAAAAAAATAATTATTAATAAAACCATGATTAATATATCTATCTTATAGTCTCATTTTTAATAACTTTATTAATTTATTAATTTAAAAATATAATAATAATAATAATAGTTGGTCGGTTTTATTTGTATGAAATCTTGTTTTGAATTCGAACTATTTTATTTATTTTTTCTTTCCTGATTGGATAAGCTTTTGTAGAGTAGTATTGGGTTGGTGTTGATAATGTCCACGTGCACCTAATATTGCTAGTCTCCTAGCTAGGGATCATGCCTTATTTGCCTTTCTGTTTTAATTCAATCCGTAACCTGTTGAGAGAAAGGTATGGCAAGCACTGGAGAGACCAGCTGAAAGCGCATGCATGCATTATCCTTGGTGACAAAGCTCGTCAACCAAACGAGGACTCAACTCGCTAGAACATGCCAGTCCTAGAGCCCGGTCGGATGATCGCCAAGATGTGGACGCAACGCCAACACTTAACCTTAGCTTCGAGGCGCCCTCGATCGACGATCGATATGCATATGCATATGGTTGGTGATCGATCGAGCTAGCTGTGTGCCTGTGTGTGATCGGGTGACGATGGGATATATCAATCGGGAGAGAAATCTTTCCTGTCCAGCATCAAGCCTACCGGTCACCAGACAAGAACAGCGGCCTGTGACATGACCTGTTCGACGCGCAGGATACATGGCATTCCTTCCATTGAATCCAAATATGCCAGTGTGTGTGACTGGACAAAAAGATCAGGTAGTCGCTGTGGATTGGCGATCGATACATCGTCGACGCCTCCTGATCATGCACGTGTACGTACAGCCAATAAATTCCAGAGAGATACCAGAGGTAGACCTACGCATCGAGACTGGCCGGTCGATCGATCGATGCAACGTAACATCACGAGTCTGAACTGAACGTGCCCCGGCGCCATCTCCAAGCACAGTGCGCGCCGTTCCGATCGATTTACCTGATCAGAGATATATGGATCGATCGAGCTAGACTGACAGACACACGGAATGGTCAGTTCAGAAGGATCCAACGCTTCCTTTCTCGCCTCGACATGCACTTCGCCATCTACTGCGACTACGTATCACGGTACCAGTCAGATCCTCACGTTTTTTTGTGTCAGAGGAAGAAATACGATCGATCGAGTCGGCCGCCGGCCTACCGGTGGTTTACACGGTTACACGTACGCGGAAACGTTCCCGATCGATCGATGCATGGGCCTAGCCGCCTAGGCAAGCTGTGGACTGTGGTCTCGTTCCTGTTGCGAGATAGAGGTAGTCCGTGGCCAGGACCAGCAGCAGTAGCCTTCGCACAGTCGGTGCTACGCCGCGCACGGCAGGCGGCGGCGTGCACCGTCGATCCATGCGTACGTTGCTGGATTTGCACCGATTTGTTTGTGGCGCCTCTCGCACCACTACTACAGAGCATCCCCGTCGCTAACGAATTATTTATGACAGGATGTAACACATTTTAGATATGTCTACGCAGGGGCAGAGCTATAACAAAATTATGGGGAATGTTATTTACCTACTTTTAGATCAAGTTTAAGATGATATAGGTGTCTAATTAGAATTAAGAGAGTGTACATACGGTGAAAAATGGTAAAGTACAACCAAAATGTTTTCTCTACGTACCCTAGGCACCCCCTCACTTCATGGCTCCGCCCTTGTGCCTACGTGAAATGAACCGGAATCAGCTCCTCTGACTTTAAAATTAGAGGATAGTTCTCAGTGACATGTGGGACTATAGACAAGAAGACCCATATGAGAATGTCCCAAATAATTTAAAGTTAGATGATCGTGCTCGCTGTCGCGGATACTATGTTACTGATGTGTTTTGCCTAAACTCTACCAGTAGGAAATTTCCAGTTAAATTCGCCGTTGGACACAGATGCTGTAGGCTACTGTGCTAGCTGGGGGCGGCGGAGTCGGACGTCAAATCGCAGGGTTGGGTTAATGGGACGTCGTATCGTAGGAATTGGGGTCAGAGCGCGCGATTGGATGGTTAGGAACGTGGTTCGTTGCTTGCCGCCGCACGCAGCTTCTCCCAACGGTGTACCGGCCGGCCGGTTGCCGACCAATGGCACGACGCGTTTGACTTGAGAGAATGTGTACTACTACTACTTGTGGTGCTGGTGGTCTTGTCCTTTTCCTCAGGTGACCTTGGCCGGTTTAACCGTTTGCGTTGTTCATGAAAGGGATCGGGGACCTGCTTTTCTGTACAGTGATGGATCTTGCCACGGTATCTCTACTGAGCTGAAATGTATGGCGAAGAACGTTACGTATGATATAGCCCATGTACTGATCAATTTGAAGCCCAGTTTTCGTGATAACGAGAAAGAAAAGCTAGATCACAAATCTCCTAATATAGGCCCAGTTTCTTCTAACCCATCCGTAATGATGGGCTGGAAAGTTTTTTTAAAAAAAGAAAATGCATCAGGTGGCCTGCTTTTTATAGAAAGCAAACAATGTTCATACATACTTAGAACAAACCAACGACTGGGGAGACCAGTTGAGCTAGGAAAGTAAAGAGAGCAACAATCCACGCAGAGATCTGGACAGCCAACAAAAGATCAGCACCCACGCGGGATTTTTTTAAGAGCTTTTTTACGGTACCCAATACTGCTATTATATACTAGCAGTATATTCGATCTAACAGTGTAGATTAATCCGTGTACCCACTTATAGTGTAAAATTTAAAAGGGTAAATATGTCCTTTCATAAGTACCAAACGATTAGTTTAAGAGCGATAAGAGAGGGATTGCAGGACCGACTGGATCCCAATGCGAGATGTATCCGATTGCGATTTTTCTAAAATGTCTTTTTCTATCCATATAAAATTATTTTTTTATCCTTCCATATACTGCTAGTATATACTTTCAAAAGGAACCAGCCACCCCTGGAGCTTCAGACACCTAACCTACACCCGCTCTAGGTGGCCTTAGTTGTGCAACCGTCTCTTGTAAAGATTTCATCCAGGCCTCCACAATTTCCTTCTCCTCCGGCTTCAACACTGGTCTCCATTGTTAAAGAGTGCAAACAAGACGCAAAGGAAGGGTAAGAATAGAAGAAACAAGCTTATCTCTAAAGATCATATCATTCCTAGTTGACCATAGCTGCCAACAAACACCAGCTAGCAAATTTAATCTAATTTTGGCCTCCTTATTCCTAGCTTTCCCTACTACCAACTCAAAAATAATCCTCAGACTACCAGGAATCCTAGGCCATCTGAAAACATCTCCACGTACCCCTAGAGAAACACAGCCATAGGACACCTAAACATAATATGGTTTGTGTCCTCCCTCTCACCACAAAGTTGGCATAGCTCTCAGCCATCCCACGTTCTCTTTTTAAGTTGGATTGTTGGTTGAATTTTATCTCTGAAGGCATGCCAAAGAAAGTGTTTAAATTTTCAGGAATATTGGCTTCCCACAGATCTCTCATTCTAGCATCTATCACACCTCTGAATTTTATAAGATTATACATAGACTTAGTTGTGTAAGTCCCTTTCATGTTCAGAGCCCACTTAGAACATCCCTACTGTCATTAAGGTGAGATGGGCTGGAAAGTTAACTCAAGTCAAAGGCCTATTTACGAACATGGGCTAGAATATGAGCCTTTCATGCAAGCTCAAAATTCATTACGGCCCATTAATAACCAGCCTACACAGACACAACCAACGTGCCTCTTTTTTTCCTACACCTATCCCGTCCAATTCCAATCCAGGCCATATTAATCGCAGATTTGCTATTAATCGCCGCGCAAACCGCCGTCCCCAACCCTCAAAACCACATGCCGCGGCCCGCGGGAGTCGAGACGGAGTCCGATGGGAGACGGCGCCGTCGATCTCCTAGCCCCTGCCGCAGCAGCCGAGACGAAGATAGCCTGTCGGATTGCAACGCATCGGAGGATTCCAGGAGAGAAAGCAGGCGGCGCCGTCGCCGGAAGGGAAGTAATGACCGAGGAAGAAGCACGGCCGGTCGCGTACGGAGAGCGATAGCGATGATGGGTCCTCCTCCTCCTCTGATTCCGAGCATAGAAAGAGCAGGACGAGATCAAGGGGTCACAAGGGTTTGAATAAGATAACTGAGATGAGATCATCGAGGAAGAAGAAGAGGAGGGATGAATCAAGGAAGAATAAGATCAGAAAGAGAACGGAAGCGAACCAGGTGTACAGCGCCGAGGAGAAGCGCGCGCTCGCGGCGTTCAGCTTCGAGCAGAGGGCGATGCGGGAGAGCAAGGTTAGGGCGATACAACCCTGTTTTGATGGTGTTTTTTATTAGTTTAATATCCAATTATATGCTTTTTAGTTACATCAAGCTATTTTTGTATCTCTTGCTAATTAGGTATCGCATATGTAAAAATCTTATGCTATCTAATTTTTAAAATCATCAAAACCACCATTGAAACCGGTTTGTATAGCCCCTAGGGTGTATTAATTTTGTCCGATTTTGATAGTTGATGGGTATAAAATATCCGGTTTCATATTTGAGGGGTCTTTTTAGACTGTAATATGGACTTATCCCCTTTTTATATATGATGGATTAAAAACCCGACCCTGTAAATCCACGTGGATGTACCCAGCCAAAATAGTTAGACCATTCACCATCATATCTATTCTGTGGTTAAATTCAATTGAGCTGCTTGGATGTTTATCGTGTGAGTTTCTTTTTTACTATAGAAAGCTTTGGAAGGTTATCTTATGACTCAGTTTGGGGTGTAGAGGTCAGGTTTAACATAATCCATTATCTAAAAAAAAATCTTATGACGCACGTATCACAATTATCAATTGGTAGTATAGTTGGCCATATGGCCCGAGGCCCAAAAGCCCAGCCCATAAAATGGTGATTAATTTGGCCTGGCCCAGGCATAGCACAAGCCAACCATTGGCAGGCCTGGGCCGACTCGGCCCGACCTCTAGGTCGTGCCTGGGCTGGAAGTGCAGCATGGTGGGTCGGCACAGCCAAGCCTAGGCTTGGCAATGGGGTGGGTTGGTGCTAGGTTGGGCCAGAACATCCCCGACCCCCAAAGTCGTCCCCCATTTCCATCCCTGATGAGATGAGCAGGGTGAAATCTTCCCCCGCCCCTAGCCTTGCGGGGCCCCATCCCCTGACCAGAGCCCCACTACCCAAAATTGGAGTGGCACAGGACAGCAGGAGGTGATGGTGTCCGGAGCCGAAGAAGATGAGACAAAGGCGGCAACGGCATTCCGCGATAGTAGGAGACGGAATGGCGGCGACGGCAGCGTCCCGGAGCAACAGGAGACGTAGGAGACGGCGGCGACACCGTGTCACAGCCATAGGAGACCAAAAGGTGGCAACCTGAAGGAGATGGTGGTGGCCTAGAGAAGACGACGGCGGCGATGGTGTGCTGCAGTCGCCGGAGACGGGACGACAGCGGCGAGGACATGGGCGCGTGGCGGATGGGAGGTCCGCGTGCGGCCCGCCGCCTGCCCACCTTGGCCTCTTGACATCGATCTGTTCTGTTATGAGGGAGTGGGGACTGGGGTGGGGTGGCAGCAGCCTGAGGACAGAGGTGAGGGAGTGGGGGAAATAGGGTTAGGGTTATATACTGCACGAGATTTATTGGGCTAGTGGGCTAACTGGGCTACAATTTTCTATTTTTAGAGGCCTTTTACCAACTTTGGGGTCCCCGTGGATCCCCCACAAGTGGAGATATTCCCCCGCCCCGCCCCCAAACACTTGCGGGGCCCCGGCCCGATCCCCCGCGGGTGCAAAACCTGTCCTGTCCCCGCCCCTGTATGGGTGGATTCTCGGTGGGGCCAGCCCCCCAGTGTGGGAATTGCCAAGCCTAGGCACGGTGGGCTGGCCTGGCATGCACGACACTGGCCAATGGTCGCCAACAGTTGGGAGGGTGAAGGCCAAGGCGGTAAGGCCCAAGGCTCGGCACCCCTGCTCCACCCGTGTTGTGTTGTATATAAACCCTCCAGTCATCGTGACGTGGCCACTTCCTCCCCTCCTGCACAAACCCTAACCCTAGCCACCTCTCACAGTCTCACTTTCTCACTCTCAGTCTCCGCCTCTACAAGGAGTCGCTGCTCCTGCTCTATCCCGCCTCGTCTCCATTCGACACCTCGTCGAACATACTAGAGTTCAAAGTGGGTCAACGGGGGCTTGCAGGCGGCCTCCCGCTGCAGGCATGAGGGACACCAGCAATAACCCTAGGTTCAGTTCTGTTACAAGGCAAACCACCACTAGAGATCTTCAAAAGTACTATAATAGTCGTCATGATATCATTATTGGGACTTTAAAATATATTAGCTATGTTTCTTTAACATCTAATATTTGGTCTGGTAATGCTAAGGAGACTAAAGTGTTGTGGCTCATTTTGTTAATGCTAATTGGCAATTACAGAAGAGAATTTTGGCTCTTAGGCTTATTGATGTGTCACATAATGCTGATAATATTGTTGAATGTGTGTTAAAAATTATTGAAGAATATGGTTTAACTGATAAGATATTCTCTATTACTTTGGACAATGCTTCTTTTGACACTAAAGCAATGGAGACCCTAAAACTTGCTCTATCCGGTTATGTTGGTGATTTATATTTGCATCAACGTTGTGCATGTCATATCATCAATTTAGTTGTTAAGGGTGGTCTCGAATTGTTCAAACCCATGCTTCAAGCTTTTAGAACTTCTATTTTATTCATGAATGCATCTAACCAGCGCATTGTTGCATACAAAAACTACTGCATTGCTAAGGGTATTTGCCCTCATAAGTTTGGCTTGGACATAGATGTTAGATGGAATGCAACTTATCTTATGCTTAAGCATCTCATGCCACATAGGGAGTCTTTTTCAGTGTTTATCACTACACACCATCCTATAGTTAATGTTCAGCCATTGATGACAGACACACACTATACATGTGCTGAAATGGTTCTATCATTCCTTAAACAATTTTATGATTCAACTGTTATTATGTCTGGTGCTTAATTATTATCTAACATCTCCATTAATTATGCATCATATTCTTAAGACTACTGGACATGTAAATAGTTATGAGAATAACTGGAACATGAGAAATATTGTTGTCCCCATGAAAGATAAGTTCCTGTCCTACTAGTCTGAAATTCCATTTCATTATTCATTTTCTTTTATCTTGGATTCTATGGCCAAGATCAAGGGTTTTAGTAATGTTCTTCAAATTATGTCACATCTTTTGAGTGGTGATTATGCTTATTTAACTGAGGTTATGGCTGCATTGGCTGATATTTTTTTTGTAAGTATGAAAGTAAATTTGATGATGTGAGATTGCAAAGTGTAGTTCCAGGCTCTTGGGGGAAAATTTTTGGTGCTGGTGCCAGCCTAGGTGCCGGACTTGGTGCTAGTTTGTCCAGGAGAACTTCTTCAGTAGCTTTGCTTTAGGTAGCTTCTTCAATAGCTAATCTGAATGCTTCAAAGTTGTCTGTCTATCTTGACAGTGACACCCGTCAACCAATACGACAATGACTTCAATATCCTTAACTGGTGGTATGAGAACAAACTCACATATCTTGTTCTTTCTATATTAGCTAGAGATGTTTTGACAGTTCTGTTTCTACTGTATCTCCGGAATCTGATTTTAGCTTAACTACTAGGATCATCGAGGAGCGACGATGACGATTTGGACCTGACATGGTGTAATTGATGGCATGCATCAAAGACTAGAAGCAAACAAATGAAAATGCTTAGCATATGGACAATTTGGAGCTTTAGAAGCCATTTGAGAACTTGTGGCTTGATGATGATGCCCCTAGTGGATGAATGTAATAATTTTAGGAGTTTGGACTTTGGACTTAAAACTGTATTATGAACTTCTTAAAGCCGTTGGTTGTACTCCTTTCCTTTCAAGGGTTTTCTCACAAGGTGTGAGTTTTTACCTTGAAAGGTTTTTAATAAGACAGCCATTGCACACGGCTATCCTGATAATGTTATTATCTACTTAATGTTTGTGTGTGTGTGGCTTGTGAAAGTTAGTATATTTCTGAAATATGAATAATGTCGACTATAGTGCGATGCCCTGTGAAAGTTAGTCTGTTAGTGTGATGCTTGTGAATCTGTGATGCATGAACTTGGAATTCTAAATTGTGTTAAATTTGTCTGAGTTTGCTCTCAAATTTTTTAGAGTTTGCCTGCTTTCAATATCTTTTGCAAAACTGAGAGTTGATCAAGGTATTTTTGGTTTATACGAGCTTGGGTTGGCATGACCCACTGGGTTGTTCATGCCTTCATGCCGACACGGCACGACCTGATCTGGGCCTGAGGTGTAGCCTATGGGAAGACACGTTGGCATGGAGTGTTGGTCGGGCCATGTCGAGCTGGCCATATGGCCAACTATACACCTTCTCTAGGACTGAAAAGAGATTATTTTTGTGCTATAACCTTCAGTTCAGGCGTCCGTTACCCAATTACCCTTATCTGAACGTATGCATTTTTCTTACCCCCTGATTAAGAAGTCATGCCAATATGATAGTCTCGTCAAGGACAGATACCTTCTGATAAACTAGTCTGATGTAGAGAATGGGATCATTAAGAAGTGGGTACAGGCATGTCGAGCTAGTGTGAAGTGTCGTTGCAAGTTGAAAAAGGTAAAAGCTCACATTGGTTCAGTAAAATGACTTGGTAGTGCTCGAGCATGTGATGTTTATTGTCTGCGCGTTGCAACATTACTGCACAAATGTACTGGGCGGGTTGTTTCTTCTTTGACTCAACTCCTTCTTCGATTGGTAAGATCATGTCAGTATCAGCAAAAGCTGGTAGCCTATGCATGATAGAAAGATACTACTACTCTACTAGTGTAAAAATCATTCCTCCCGGAGAAAAGCGAAGGTGCAAATTATTCATGTTGGGCCGGGCTTTTGGCGTTTGTTCGCTCTACAGCAATTAATCATGCATCTTTCTGAGGGCGCCCACATTCTGACAGGCATGCTGTGATGAACATGTATTTTGTTCCTTTGGAACGAGCATGTCCATGTATTCTTCTGCTAGTTATGTATAAACATTTTTTTTCCCTTCTGAATGCAGTTTAGCTTTCTCAAATCGATCCACTCGATCGATCAGACACATTTTGGTTTGACCCATTCATATTCAGATATCTTGCTCATCTAGTTTTTGACTGCATCTGCTGCCAACTGAACGAAAGGTTAATTACATAATTGCAGAGGCTGAAAGATGCGAGTAGGTTTTGGCCGTTCATCCAATATCAGCAGCAGGTCGCAAAGCTCGCACCTGTTGGCTTCGTTGGCCGTCTAACGTATCGGCGTCGGCGGTGCATCATGGCCTATTGGTGTCGGTAACAGAAAACTCGTGTTTTGTGCCACCCTCGTCTGGACACCCCGGACCAAAGTTTAGCTGTCACTTTTGGTCCATAGCCTGCTGCTGGTACCTACAACCAGGCCGGATATGTTGTCGAAAGTACTGTATCACCATTATGATGGCATCATCAGTTCATCAAAGAACGAACGAAGAGGAGTATTTACAAAGGAAGGGCAAATTAATTAACTACGACGTGTTACCTGTCGGCAGCGATCTATCGATCGATGGAGTTAGGATCTGCAGGAGACGCCCGCGTGTGTGCAACAACACACAAGATCGGTGAAACGGCACTATGTATGATATGAAATCGTGAACGATGGGCATTGTGCCGTCTTGCTACGCGATTCTTCAGTGTTGTGCCTGTCTGTCTGCCACGCGTGGTGGCGATCGAACAGAATTAAACCCGCAGTTAGTGCAGACGAGAACGCGGCACCAACGACGACGACCCCAGTAGTCGTCGTAGTTGGTGGCCGGTTACGTCGGTTGCTGTTGAGACTTTGAGAACGAGAGCCACCGGCCGGCCGGTGTCCGGCTCCTCCGTCCGTACCGGCCGTCGCTGGGCCCGTCACGTACGGGGAGCAAATTGGGTTGGGTCACACCACCTAACTCGCCTGCAAGATTCTCACTGCGACGCGCGTGGTAAAAAAAAAATTGCAGTACGAGCAATGATCAGATCGCGATGCGGAGCAGAGTGGAGAGTGGTAATAAGTTTCAGCGCCCGCAGTTAATAGCAGCCACGTTGGCTGAGGTGTTTCTTCGCCTCGGGATGCCCGTACGCCTTGCGCGATTCATTTCGGGGTATTAAACGCCACCACCACGGCCGCACCGCACTGCAGCAGAGCACCACGCTACGCCGTGTCGCTCACTGTTACACCCGCCATTTTTATTTAATACTCTACTCCCGCCGCGCCGCGCGCCGTGCCGTCCCGTGCTGTCTGTCTGTATCTGGTGAGATTGTTGCCGATTCCCCTCGGCGGAGGAGGAGATGCGGGTTGGTCTTGGCGGCGGCGGGGAAGGGGAGAGGGTGTTGGTGAGGAAGAGGTGGAGGAAGGAGGAGGCGGAGGGAGGTGGCGGCGGGTGCTCGGGGAGCTCGACCAGCCATGGATCGTCTCTCTGCGACTCGGTTTGTGATATCCCCCTTCTCTGACTGCGATTGCATTGCAGAGTTTGTTGGTGGTTCATACCTGCATTTTGGATTGTTAGTTCGTTGTTGTTATTGTTTTTATTTTTGCAAATGATGGAAATGCTGTCCTGTTATGTTCTCTGGTGCGTTCTTTTCGAGTTCATTTCGTCAGACTCTTCCATGGGGTGGTAGGGATGAGGAATTTTTATACGGGTTGAGGATGAAAAAAATGTGATTTTGGTGGAAAGGTGTGGGAAATTTGAGGTGATTATTACGGTCTAAGGGATTAATTTTAGCTTGCATTTCGGGACAGTCTCACAGACATCTTCTGACGTTGGTATCATGGTATGATGCTAATGTGAGACACAGGAGACAACAAATCGGATACTGTGGCGTAGAAGGACAACCGTGAAAACCAATGGAAACAAACAAAAAGGTGGCCTTTGGCAATATTTGACCCTTGCACAGAAAAGGGATTGTGCTTTTCGATAACAAAAAAAATAGTTTTTCTTCCGTGCTCTCCTCACTTCAGTTAGTTCGTTTCTTTGCAAACTGCGAGTCTGCAACTTCACTAGCTCATTGTTCATAGAGTAGGATAATGTCATTTTATGTTTTTACTATAATTTTACCCCCAAGACAATCTTGGGACAGTTTTTCTAAGGCAATTGTTGCTGCAGCCTTTGCCCAGTTTTGTGCGCCATGGTGGTGGTGGACCGGGGTCAGATCTGGAGCTTGATGGGCTGCCGACTTCCTCCTCAAACGGTGAGTGCAATGTGCCGGCACACAGCTCATTGCTTGTAGTTTTACTGTTGTTTCTTGTGAATGCTCTCGCTGTGCACAACTTTACAGCCTCTTAAAAGTTGGGGCTTTTGTGTTCTTCAGCTTCCTCAGGGTCACAAGAGGAGGATCACGGGCCATTGCAAGGGGTGAAGGAAGAAGGGTGGATACAAGTCCAGGGACCGATCAAGAATACAGCTGCCCACTCTACCGGAGGTAACATTCATGAACTTGATGATGGTATAGTAATGAATTTAATGCGTGTTAACTTTTCATGCCTGTATGGTGTTTGATAGAATGCCAAGACCAGCGGTATAGGTTGGGGTCTGATCTATTCCATGGTAGGACTGAGCGGAAGCAGCGTCCGGCTTCAGTTGATTTTGGTTGCCCCAATGTTGACAAATCCTCTACTCATTCTCCGGGTTTCTTGGTCAATGGTGCTGGTATGATGAACAAGGGATTGGGTGTATCATCACAAAATAAATCAGGTGTGCCAACTAGTCCAGGAACACCAGGAAACAATCGTCGTGGTGTAACAGCTGTTGGGTATCAGCAGGGTTGGAGTTCTGAACGAGTACCCCTGTCGTCGAACGGACAGAGAAGGTATCCGGGCAACAGCATGGTGTTACCTCATAATACTGGGAGAACATTGCCCTCAAAATGGGAGGATGCAGAGAGGTGGATCTTCAGTCCGAATCCCAGCAATGCTCTTGGGAGGACCTCAATCCCACAATCGCGGCGACCTAAGGCCAAAAGTGGACCTCTTGGACCTCCTGGCAGATTTGGTGAACCATACTCGTCTGTTTCGTCATCGTCATCTTTGCTTGACAATGGGAGAGTAGGAAACCTCAAGGCAAACTCGCCTTTCTTGGCTGGAGTCTTGCTACCTGAGCATGTTTGTGGGGGCAATAGCCACACAGGAAGGGATCTAAAATGTGTATCTGGTGACGATAGCAGCAATGGCCTGGGAGTCGCGTCTGGTGTAGCACACGGTGCGCATCCTTCTGTCTGGTCTACCAGAGTTTACCAACAATTGAATAGTGCATTTCAGTCATCTCAGTCATCGCCTACTTCCCAAGAATCAGCTCAAGGTATCGATATCTTTGTTAAGAACCATATTTACTTGCACTTATTTTGCTTGTTAGTTAGACTTGGAGTACTAGTGCCAAATGGAAGAGTAGAGAACATTGTTTCTTGATTGTAATCTTTTGTTTGCTAAAAAAAATTGTGAGTTTAAATGAGTTCCCAGTTAACTATACGAAGTATTTTGGCAATCAGCATGCTGGTAGCTAACTCGATAGGATCGTTTATTAATTAGAAAGTAGAATGCAACAATGCACTCGTAGGTAAACCTTTCACCTTATTCGAATAATGCTCAACTTTTAGAAAGTAGCAACTATTATTCAGAAACCTTTCATGTTTGCACTTTGCAGCTTGCACAGTTGAGCAAATCGAAATTACAACAGACTCAACGACCAGTAATAAACCTGCAATTTTGAGGAAAGATGTGGCAACACAGACTAGCCCTGAGCGCAGCAGGTCCTCTTCTCCTAGCGGGAGGTCTTCGTTTTCCCGCTCACTATCAGTACAGCAAGTCAAAGAGTTGGAGAGTTGTTTCTCTAAGCTTGAGATAAGGGATGTGCAGATGGATGATCGGGTGACTCTGACTAGGTGGTCCAAGAAACATGTCACACGAGGCTCTGAGAACAACTCGACAAATATTATAGAGTGGAAAAAAAAGACTGTGGAATCTAAATCTTCTGCCTGGGAAGTAACAGAAACTGCAAAGTGCATATCGAAGTAAGGAATCGCTATTTGTATTAATCTTTTTCAGATGGACTTTTTTTTTTGCCTGACCTTGTTTCATGCATACAATTTGTTTCTGCATACCAGTATTAAACGAGCTAAATATTTTTTTACTTAGTAGAAAACTATCAGAACTAAGTAAATGCTGGGTTTTAATAAACTGGAGATTAAAGAAAGAAGAATGTAGAGGGGTAATATCTGTACTTGTTCTGCAGAGCCTTAGTCATTGTCGATTTCCCAATATAAATTTAGATTTGCTATTCCAGCTAAGACCATCCCAGTTTGAAGTAGGAGATGAAGTATACTTGTTATGTTGATTCAACAACTGTGCTACTTAACCATTTCCATTATCTATATAAAAAAAACTACTGTGCTACTCATCAGCTCTTTTTGAGATCTTTATATTTGGAAGTTTGGAAATGAATCCATACTTATCTAGGTCAATCATGAAAAATAAGAGTTTGAGCAGCTAATAATGCTGCAATTATTTATCATGTTTTATCAAACTCTGATGGATGCATGCATGTTTCTTTGAAGGGTTGAGGGAGAGGAAGCAAAGATGACTGCATGGGAGAATATGCAAAAGGCAAAAGCAGAGGCAGCCATACAAAAGCTTGTGGTGTGTTGTTTCTTCCCTCTAGTAATTTGGATTCATTTTCTTCCTCTACTGCATCTATCTGACTTTTCTCCTAATATTGTTGCTAATTAGTGAATCTGCATTTGCTAGATACTTCCATCTTTGTTGCTTGGAATTGTTCTATCCATTCAATTCATACTTTTTAATGATTTTTCAGATGAAACTTGAAAAGAAAAGATCATACTCGTTGGAGAGGATTTTCAATACCCTCAGATCTGCTAATAGGAAAACACATGTGATACGCAGTACAACAACCACAAATCTTGATCAGCACATCTCCAGGACCGTGAAAAGGCCATCACACCTTAGCAAGAATGGCCAAATGAGTTCACTGAGTGGCTGCTTCACTTGCCATGCCTTCTAGTATGGTGTTACAGCTATATACATTCAAGTAAGACGAGTTCAATTTGTTGATATATTTACAAAAAGCCTGATAGCTTCTGCAGTTACATATTTTATACGGTCGTTTCCATGTGTAATAATTGATAAGGTCTTCTTGAATCCTGATCCGCTATGTGCTTAAATCTAATTGAGAATCCACTATTTTTCAGACGGTGTTATCACTTTCAAGATGGAAATTAGAGAAAGGCCAGAGGCTTGCTAGTACAAAACACAGATAGCCCTAGCATAGCAGGGGAAGCTGAGGCTCTCAATTAGTACATCCAATGGTTTGGCACGAGTTGTTCTAGATTTTCTTCTTTATTTTGCCTGGGAACGAAAGGAAGCTGACGCAGAGACAAGGGAAAAGCTCTTAGCCTGTTGCTACACCCCTCGTGAAGTAATGTTTCTATTGGTGTCTCACCACACGTAGTAATAAAAAATCTTTGCTTATAATACTCTTCCAGGCGCAGTGATGTCATAGAAACTACAGTCTGTCAATATGTAATTCCATCTAGTTCCTTTTTTTACAGTAAAATTCCATCCACAATAGAGAGCAAAGATGATTCGTGTAACTAGGAGAACGCATTGTTCGCCTGTGCTTCAAGCCTTGAACCAGAATGGTAGAACCATAGAAGGAAGCCATGACATTTGTTTTTTACTTCCGGAATCAGGGCCGGTCCTGAGATTTCCGTGGCCCAGGGCGAAACTAAGAGTGGGGGCCTTCATCAATATATGTTTGTATGTGAATACCAACAATGCATTCTAAAGCAATTTTTACACTGAAAACTCCGTGCTTACTATCTTAAAAGTTTTGAATATTTTTAAATGTGAAGTCGTCGTTAATAGTATTTCATCTAGCAATTTCTTGGCGCGAAAGGTTGCCAAACCGTTTAACATGTCTTGAGACATTGCAATATTTAAAGTGTCAATTAACTATTTAATTTTAAATAGAACCTTAATTTTCGACTGCATAATATCAAGAATGATCGTTCTTAATAAGTTATTAACGATAAACTTCCAAAGTACCGAGTTACTTTAAAAAAAACTTACTGAATAGATATTTGGCCGGTCGATCAGCATCCTTCATTATATGTATTGGTGCCAGCAGCACAGCAGCAGGTAGCAAAGATGAAGCTAAAATTCCCCTAAAAAAAAGATGAAGCTAAAATTCAACCACGGTTCAGTACACCTATTGACTTAGTCTATGTAGCGGTGTAGGCTTATTAGATTATGCATGATAATTCCACTTCCAATAACTGGATTAAATTATCAGCGGAAACCTCACCTGAACGCATTAGAGGCAGTGGATCGAAACAAAAGAGAACTGATAACGGAGCTGTGGATCAGGAGAGACTGCATGCAGCTGCCGGATGTGTGATGCGGCACTGCGCGTGGAGCGACCAGCGGCAGGGGCGGCGGTGCCGGGCGGGACTCGGAAGAATGCATGGACGACTCCTGGAACTTCGATGCCACCTCTCGCGAGAGAGTAGAGACTACGATCAACCTGCAATGCCGCCGCCTATGAGAGAAAGGCAGATTGATCGATCGATCTTGATCCGGTAATCTCGCTGTTGCAAGTTTGGAATTTCTTTTTTTTGAACTCTTGTAAGTTTGGAATTGGGAACGTCGCACAGGATATCACTAACTATACTTTTTTTTTGAGGAACTTAGTCCTACTTTTATATTAAGAAGAAGATAATTGACCTAGTTTATAAGGGAAACTAGGCATAAAAACCGTACTATGCACGGTTAATTACGGAAAACCGGCTAAAACCCCACACGGTGCACAAACAGACGGCACACCAAAACTAAACCTATCAACTAAAAACCCCAGCGGAGCCCAACGAGAGCACCGAAGCCAAACTTGCCGCAAAAGCAACACAAGAGGTTCAATATTATAAGGGATACGTCATCGTTGTCGAGCTTGCCGCCGAACGGCACAGCAGCTCCGACTTCACAGCAGATACAACATCAGAAGCCAAGGCATCGCCAAAGCAAACAAGAAGCCCGACACCCACAATAGACCTCAGCCAAGTCACTGAAGCACCGGTCCAAACACGAAGAAAGCACCATCCCTCTTTGAAGGAAAATGCAAGGTGACATCGTTGCCGAGCTCTATCGTACCCCCACAACACAGCAGCTCCGACTTCGTCTAGCAAAACAAACGAAGAAGGATAGATGTTCACCACGAAGCAAGAAACGGGCCAAGAAGACATAGGCCCGCAGGTCTCGAGGGCATGTGGGGGGAGGGGGCCCCTAGGTCTCAAAGGCCCAGAGCGGCCGCCCCGCTCCCGTCCAGAATATTGGCATTTCTCGACGATCTTTGGGTGACTACTACATATCTTCAAGTTTACCAGGATCTGAAGCAGTGATATCCAGCGGTAGAGATTTAGAGAAGGTGACCAACAAGGCACGTGGTAACATGAGGAAGCGTCCTTGAGACATGCTGCATTGACGAGAGCTTGGAGGACCAGCACATAGGCACCACCAGACACCAGTCCACCACCACCATGTACTTAGCCCAATCAATCAAGTCTGAAGACCACAGTGAGAAGGGCAAGACAACAGGAAGGAACGAAGGACTCAAGGACCTAGCCTTAAGGGCTTAAGGCCCCAGGCCCCCAGCCACGTACACCCACCGTCCCAAAACAAAACCGTACCCGTGTGAGTCTGTGACAGCATTAAACTGGGACTCGCATGGTACTAAATTGGTAATGCGCACCAAGAAATTTGTGCAACGTAAATAGCATACAGTCCTCACGTTTTTTGTTCTCTTTATTCCTCGCATTTTAACTTAAGGTGTTCTTTTTTTTTTTGAGAATTTAACTTAAGGTGTTTTGAGGGGCTCTGAGCTGCAAGTTTCCCTTTCCCTTTAATAGTTTGTTGGACCGCCCTTGTTGATCCGATCCAGTGACAAACCACTCTCCAATTTACATGGCTTGACCCCCTCACCCCTCGTATGTTATAACACTGCTAGTGCTAAGCAAAAAGCCACGTTCTTGCAAAGCAAAATTTGGCCTGGCCATATGAATACCATCAACTAGTAATTGTTTATTGTCAAGAGAAACAAAAGCAATAGCTAGCAAAAATAAAAAGGGTTTGAAATGGGTAAGTATCACATGTTACAACATAGAGCACAACAAGCTATAGATAGCATCATATGTTACCACATCAGTACATTATGTGTTGGTGGTGTTGTAGGCTGCGTCTGCAGACGATGTGTCCATGTCATTCAAGCCAAGCTCCTCATTCTGCTCCCAGCTCCTCTGATACTCTTCAACTGGAAATTTTACAGAGATAATAGAGTTGAGCACGTCGGAATTGCAGCAATTATGTGCATTCTTTCTGCAAGCGTTGTTAATACTGGACTAATATCTTCCATAAATTCACATCGAAGACTTTACAAAGATTCGAACCATCCTCATTTGGTTAAATATTTAAATTCATGGAATCTCCTAATATTTTAAAGACGATCTAGTATATGATTCAATGAATTGATTAAGCTAACTTACTGGTTAGCTGGCTGTCATCTTCTATTGTATCTGTAGCTGGAGCAACAAATGAAGCTGCCAACCCATCATCAATGATCAAAGTCCAAGGCTCTTGCAAACTTAGAAGCTGGAAAAAATACATGAGATAGTATTAAGATAGCTGTGCTGAAGATACATAGATTAACAGTTAATAAACTGCAATCTAATCAGTCAGAATAGTGATGAGGATTTTAGCAGCCTGATGCTATATTTATTCATTACATAGAAAACAAGTACTGTCGTACTTCAAGCAGTATGACTTTGCTTAAGAACTGAGACATTCAATTTCAGAAAGAAAGGAACTCTACTAAACTACTAAAATTTTGGGAGAAAACAGAATAAAAAGCTCCTTCCACTTTAAGATGTACAGAAAACAAATTACCCACCTTGGATAATCTATCCTTGAAATCCTCCCATTTCTTCTTTTTCCACTCCAGTGTACTATCACCCAATTGGAATCCATGCACTCTCTCCAGAGCTGCAATCTCAATACAAAGATATCTATTTTATCACACAACTGTATTGAATAGAAGACCTTCCATGGATTTCATCAAATAAAGCAGCTATCTCTGAACTTTATCTAAAAGAGGGGAATATGTGTGCAATGGGTGCTTGGAGCTACTACCTGCAGTGTTTTGGAACATAAATCTAGTCCCAACTTTCTAAATATCAGTATATTTCTAAATATTTAGATAGTAAATATGAAAATGGTAAGTGTGCAGAACTATTGATTTATCTCAAGGCATAATAATAAGATTATAATTTATTGGGTTTAAATTATTGGTCAACAATATATTTTGAATATTGTTTCAATTCCCAGAACAATGCATTTTGTAACTGGAGGGAGTACTAATGTTAGGAGGGAAAAGCTTGTTAGCCTACCATGTGCTTGATACTTGACCCACCAGGAGTCCTTATAGTCCTTTTATAAGAGATCCTTATGGTCCATTTTGGTGCCATATATAAAGGGAGAAGTAATAAATAAAGTAAGGCGTGGAACCTACCCTCACATATTTTCACAATTAGACCTTCAACCGTTGTAACAAGACCACCCAATGTTCCACTTGCTAGCTCCAACTCGAGTTCAGGCACTTGCACACCAGCTGAATCTGACTGGAAAAGGAAAAACTCCAAATTAGCAAAGTTGCATAGTATCAAACTTGATCCAAACACACCAATTTTGCAACTGAAGTTTGCATCTAAATTGGGGAGCCTTCTTTTTGTTCTTCTGCTACAAAAGAAAAATTAAGTCTATAGACTCATCAAGTTCTTTTACTACAAGGACACCTGATCTCATAGAACAAAAAAGGGAACATAGTTATTTATATCCTTTTTGATCTCTAAAAAGAGGAATACTTGCAAAACCAAGTTTATTTGACAACATGGTCAGACACTAATAATTTCAAGTAACCTCTGACTTTAAGAAAAAATAAAAGTCCAAAATGAAGTTCCAAAAGTACTATCCACCCTAGATATATAGTGATAAATGTCATGCACTAGCAATCACACCTAAAAGCCTGCATACAATGGAAACAATGATACCCTTCAAAAAGAAAAAAATTCTGACCTTTATGACATCACGTGTAAGATCTTTTCCATTTTGCACACGTAATGTAATTTTCTTTCCTTTGGCTGGGATTTCACCACCAGGCTTCAACTGATTGAACAAAAAGAGTCATTTTAAGTTTCAAGCTGTCACCAATGCACAACATTTTTTTTTCTAAAAGAAATGCATGTGTGGCAATGGAAGCCTGGAACTAACCTCTGAGTTGCGATAGCCACACATGTCACATGTTGTTGCCATAACAATAACCTCGCGAAAATATGGGATTTCTAACCAAAGGTCAAGGATCAGACACAAGCAAATATTGACTATTAGTGGTCCAACAAATCACTAGAGAGTTATGTACTCAAATTTAAGAAACCAACCAAAGCATGTTACAACTACACTGCATGACTGCAATTACTGGACCCTAATGTTGATTAGACCAAACTTGGCATGTGGCACAAAGCCATAACCAAATTCCACAAATCATTAGCTACAAACCATCCAGTAATAGGCACACATGTTTCGGTCATCAATCCATCATCATCCACAGTCACAAAAGATATATATAAGCCACCCCATGTTCAGATCGTAAAACTTTTACATATGAACGGATTGGTTATATCTCAGGATACCATTTGACTACTAAACCATATTTCCATCATTTTGCATGTTACAACCAACATTCCAGAATATTTTTTTATGCTTTGCACTATGATATAGTAACACATAAAACATGCACATAGCCAGCAAGAATATTCCAAATAAAATTCCCAAATATTTCTTAGCCACTCTCTTTTCCTAAGAGACCGAGATCGATCACAGAATTAAAAAGGCATATAGGTTTACTACAGATGATCTATTTGACTGTTTGAGATTATCAACACATGTTTAAACACTAAACATTAACCACTATATTTTAGTTAAGACTCCATATAGAAATAGTGATTAGTGAACAAAAGGTTAAAAGGATACTTGTAGCAAAGAAGCGAGTGACACACTCAGCTCCACAGGCCCCACATGTTGATGGCAAAGTATCGACCTGACCAAGTAATTTTTTGTAAGATATGAAAATCCATTAGTATAGACTCTACAATAGGGTAGTTGCCACACAACTAAATAAAACATACCTCTTCTGGTGCTGAATATCTGCAGAGCGCTGCAGCAACTTCATCAGGGTTTCCCTGAGCTATAGCACGTCGACCTGCAACAGCTCCAACTGAACCATGGGGCTCCTTTTGCGATACCTCAGAGTTCCCTTCCACAGTTGAAGCATGACTAACAGGCTCCCCAGGTTCTTCTGTGGGTGGTTCAACAAGAAAACCAAGCGCTGCCTGTTGTTCACGTGTCCTTTCATAGAATCTCACAGATAACAAAGGATCTGCTGAAGGTGCATTCCTGCAGGGAGATTAGTCAACACATGTCGGAGTACAATCACTTCAAGTATGTGAGAAGCTAACAGAAACAAATAGAATAATATCTTTCCATGCATATCATAAGGGGAACTCCACAGCACAATCCAGACCACTTAATAAACTACAGGTCATGCTAAATGAAGCTAGAAAAAGTATTTTTATATAATCATATAGAGAAGAGACAAAATAGCCTGAAGTACACATACATGCTATATACTTGGGTTATTTCATGTACAAGCACTAAAAGATCCTATACAGTCTAATTTCAAACAAACTGAATTCCGAAGGTTCCAGATAATCTTACGGGTTTTCAATAAAGCTATTCCCAGCAGGATCATCAAGAATAAAGGTGAAAGCAGCTTCTCCTAATCCGAGAGATCTTAGTTTTGCTAAAAATATATCAATAGCTTCCGCCTTTTGAGGATCCACTTTCTGTAGAACCAAATAGCAATTAGTGTATCACTACGTGGCACAATTTAAGTCCAAACAATCGCATATATGATCAACAAGATTCACCTTTCTTTCATCTTGAAGTGCCTGCAGCTCGTCCACAGCTCGCATGATAATCCCTTCCACCTAAGTCATGAGGCCAAATACTTAGTAATAATGTATATTTAAAAAGAAGAGTAGGAGATGAACATTTTCAAAGACATATGTGCAGAAAAAAAATGGAGCATACTGTTGAAAGTGATCCACGTTGAGCTTCTGGAGGGATCTCAAAGTCCAGTTCTGGAATCTACATGTCAAATGTGAAGTTACAGAAGAATCATATCATACATACATATACATGCATTAACAAGAGAATAGTTTGGCATACCTTAATAGTTGCTGAATCAGATTTCACAACCTGACGGTTCAGCACCTGTGGCATAGTAGTTGTATAAACTTACGATTACAATGCTTTATCACTAAAATTAACAAAACATAGACAACAAGCAGCATGTGTATGTTTCTGAATTTTAAATTAGTGCACAATTTGTGAGCAGCAGTAATGAAACCACACATGACAAGCCAAAAAAAACATGGGTGCCAATTATCTCAGCAAGATCTTGCTAGGAAAAGATAGAACAATATATCAGCAAAGTTTTACAGTTCGATCCGTCATGAGCAATGACTAATTATGGACCTCAGTATTCTAAAAGTCAGCACTAGACACTGCATAGCCACCGCGATTAGGCATTAGATTGTGCATTAAATTAGGCAGCTGAACTACCTTGGGTGGTGCATTGTTGTTATTTTAGTGTTACATAGTCTAATATGCTTGCTAATTTCTTGGATTCGACTAGCTGGTCTGACCTAGGCATCCGTTAGCGGGGCTAGGCGCTACCCAGCTGTCTGACTGGTGTCTAGCGCCTTCTTGAAAGGGTTCGAATCAGTTTTATGTTCTTGTGTAGAATCCTTCCAAATCCATGAAGAAGGTTGTACTATACCAATGATCTTCAATTGGAATAGGTTCTAGAGATGTCTGCGAACATCTTATAAGTTTTGACATCTAATTGGATATTTTGCATTGGTCCAAAGAAGATTACTGGGCTTGCAATTTTTTGTTGGTACACTGTTGCATGGACTTGTCAAACCGCAGCAAGTCCAGCCATACGGAAAACCCCAAAAAAAGAACTCTTTTTTCTATTTGGGGTGATTTTTTTTTTCATCAAAATACTGGTGCAAAAGGGAAAATTGCAGCAAAGTACATAAGGATTCTAATGAGAATACATCTATGATCCACTTGCAAGTTGTAACCTCCAGAATATTGAAGTCATATCATAAGGAAAGCACTAATAAAACAGGCAGTCGGCTCACTAGCATACTTGAACTAAACAAAATTATAAGTTTGATCTATATTTTATAATTATTTACAACAGAAACTGGATTTTAAGGATTTCTTATACAGAGAAACATATTACTCTATAACAGTACTTGGTCTCTCCTAGAGACACATTTGGCCATCGATCAGGTCAGTGTCTTAGCAACTAAATTGCTTAGCCAGCTCGTATAAGCTCATACTTGAATGAGCTATATATATCTGATTAGGTGAAACAGATGCAGAAATTAATGGAAGACAGGATTTGCTAAGGATCTGACTCTGATTTTTTCCTCAGTCATTACAAAATTATTTCACTTTCAAGAGTAAATGTTACCCCCCATACTGATTAATGTGTATTATACCTCATTCTGCCCGCGTGGGACCTCCAAACGGTAACAGCATCCCTTCGGCTGGAGCTGTCCAGCAAACTGAACCTCATTGTTCCTAACACGGAAAATTACACCCGATCAAGATACTACCCCAGAACACCAGCTCTACCAGCCGTACATTTGTACAAGTCGTCGCACAAATATGGACATTTCGTTACCTCTCGCCGCAATGTGGGCACTCGAAAGCCATCAGAACCACCTGCAGATTTACAACTGTGAATTCGACATTTCTCTCTAATGAGAACAAGCAGCAGTCGCCAATGAGCACAGTACGAGCGCAAATCTCACCTCCCGGAAGTGCGGAATCATAGTCATCAGAAGCCTCGTGGTGCCCTGGCCACAGAATCAAAACCCACAAAGTATCAGTACCGGCCACAAGCAACCCGAGCGAAACTACACAAACTAGAAGGGGATCAGATGGAGGGGGGATTAGGGGATGCGGCGGCACCGCGAGGCCCTTACGTTCTCGTGGCAGCGCATGCAGAGGGACTCGATCTCATGGAGCGGCGTGGCATGAGCCTCCTCGTCGCCGCCCACCGCCGACTCCGCCGCCGAGCGGAGGTCCACCACCACCCGCCCTTCCTCCCCGGAGTTCGCCATGGCCGCCGCCGCCGCCGCCGCCGCCGGAACCTGGTGGGTAGGTGGGTTCTAGCTAGTCCCTTCGAAAACGAAGGGGTTGGGGATTTCTTTCGGGATCTCCGATGAGTGGAGTGGCTTAGCTCGCATTCTCGTGCCCGTGGAGGCGCGTGGAGCTGGTTTCTCTCTCTGGTGGCTTCGCGGCGGGAGGGGAGCGGAGCGGAGAAGGGAAGAGAAGACGCGAGAAAGGGAGAAACCTAGCAGTAGTATCTGGAGTCCGAGGAAATGGGCTGGGCTTGTGAATTGGGATGGATTTAGGCCCATCTAGCTATTTGGGGCTCGTTAATTAATTTGTGAAAAATTGGTGACTATGTTGTGTCTGGTAAGTTAGAGTTTCTGGATGGAAAAACTGGCCTCTATATCCAAAATTAGATATACACAGCCATATGGTTGGTTAGAAGTTAGTGATACTTAGCTGTATTTTTTCAGTCTGGTTAGTTCAATTTGGTGTTTGGTTTCGATTTATTTTCTCGCACCTAAAATAGACGAAATGACTACAGCGCGTCTATACGCGAGGAGATGGTCTCGCACGGATGGACCTCTCTTAGCCGATATAGGCTTCTTTCTCCTCTTCAGTTTTCTTCCTCCCTTCCGGCCTTCTTCCTCCCCCTCTGCTGCAGCTCGCCAAAGTTCACTAGAGACCACGTATTTAGGATTCAGGTGGGGAGGGGATGCCAATGAACGGTGGCGACGACGTGGAGCCGTGGGGTCAGAAGAGAGTGGTGGGTGGGGTCAGCGACGAGGAAAGCTCGCCGCCAACCAGTTTGGATGAACGGGGCAGCAGGCAGCGAGCGGCGCCACTGGCTATCAGAGGTGAGGGAGAGGGTGGGGGCCTCGAAGAAGGGGTGCAAAGCTGATCTGTGCGAGGTCATCGAGGGCCGACCGTCGCTGGAGGAGGACATGACCGCCGGAGGAGGACGCGACCACCAGAGGTGCTTGTGGGTCTAGTGGGCCTAATACGTTCACGGCGCCGGCGTCTGCGGGCGCGTCCGCGAATTAGCCGCGTCCTAAAATGGATGCCACGTCTATGTTCACTCTCATCCAACAACACGACAAATCACAAGAAAGATCAGCAAGCGTTTGCCGACACCGTATCAATAGACCATGTCAGAAAATAACAAAGATCAGCAAGCTGCCCATCTACTGAAGCAACGGAGATGACACTTTTAGTTAGACAACCATGCGGGGAAAAAAACAAAGTAAAGACTAAAGACTCTACGTGAGCATGTGTGTTGCAACAAATATCTGCTCAGTGTGTCGAGCAAATTGAGATGTACTTGCCAGTGCAGTGGCATAGGTGTATGGTTTTAATTCTGAGGACCCGTGTTGTATGCTCATACTTTCTCTTAATTAAATTAACAGTGGATTCCTTCTCGCTATCCAACTTTTTTTTTTAAGTGTGTCGAACAAATTGAGGGTATCCACTGTACATGCTGAGTGTGTCGAACAAAAATGCTAGACATAAGTTTGAATTTTGAACTTCGGAGCTGAATCGGTTTGCTGCAGGTTGGAAGGCTCTTTAGGATTGGATACCTGAGCATACAGAGCAATATCAAAAGGGCTTTTATATCCTTTGGGAGCCAAACTGAACAGCTTCTTCTGATAGTGCATATACAAAATACTGCCAAGCCTTAGTTATCACTTGATCGGTTGCAATATTTAGATCCTGTGAATTCAAAAGATGAAGAAAGTATACGTTATATCAGCTCATATCCTACAAATGGCTTTATCTATGCACTCGCCTAAAGTACTTTGGGGGAAAACAAAGAATAAACGTTTTAACAACACCATACCACAAAATTGTCAATTTACAGGTTACAATGTTGGATTTATCTTTTCAGCACACAGCATTTGGTGTTTCTAGTTCTAAATTTCTAAGAATCCAAGAAAAGAGCAATTGTGTCCGAGCTAAAACTTTTATGCCTATCACCATTGAATAGAACTTACCAGTTAGTAATCCACCTATGTTGTTATGTGCTAGCAGATCATATCGAGATGAATTGACCTCCACCGAATCTTCTCAATGCACATGGTCCATTCCAACAAATATAGTGGAATGATTTGCAATTTTGCTTCCAGATGTCCAATGACACAACAGGGATATTCTGCTGTCTCAAGAAGAGTTGCAGACCATAAAGAAACAAGATGAAGAGAACCAGTCACCTTTGTCTTGAGCATAGCTACTGCAAGATCCTTTTGTATCACTACTAAATGTCTCCTATCTGCTTAGTACAGAGTGCCAGATATTTTAGATGTTTCAGCTCTTGGGATACTGAAAAACCATGCCATTTGCCACACCTTTGGCTCGTCCATGGCCAAAGAATTTTTTAATGATAGCCAGTGAAAAATCGATGACTGTCCCAAGCCCCATCCCAGTAATCAAATTTCCATCAATCACAACCTTTGATTGATCAATAACTTCACATGTGAGCTGATCAACTATGGAAGGATGAGCTGTCACTGATTTATCCTGATTACAATTTCAACATCAGCTATCTTCCATTTCCAGATAATATAAGATGCCAAGAGTTTTTAGTCCTAGAATGTCACCTGGAGTAAACCCTGCTTCTGCAAGATCACAGGAGAAGAACAGACCCCACCATACATCCTGCCTGTTTGCTTTTGTTCCCTGAGTAATTTCTTCAGAACTCTGGACCTGTGCAGCCTCGCAGCACCAGCAGGTCCTCCCTATAAAATGTCAAGAGATACACGCAATGAAATTAAAACCAAAATAAAACATATTAGATGAAGGGGTGCAGAAAAGTGAAACAGAGCATACAGATACACACACTTGGAGGGCTGAAATTTTAGCTAGGCTGCCATCGAAGTCCCTGATAGTTTTTTGAAAGCCTATTGTCCTTAGTGCTACAAGCTACAACCAAGGACGTGATTGACAGAAACAAATATGAGGATAGGACTTGGCACTGCGCCTTTTTTCCCCCAGTAGAGGATTAAGATTACCAGTGCTACAAGCAGCAATCCCTCCTCATAACATCTGTGTCCTCCACTTTGCTTTGGATTATCTTCTTTTACATGAGTTGGGTTTGGATTCACTTCTTTTTCATTATATAGAAATAAGGAAATTCAGATATCTTATATAAAAAATAGGTCCTAGAAAAGTATTTCCTGAAAATTACAGATAATTCTAACAATCGCCAAGTAATTCTTTTTTTTTTAACCAACTTGATGGTAAGAAATCCTAGGACCTAGACATTCAATTTGTCAACCAACAGAATATTTGGCAGAGAAACATACAGATGTCACTATGAACCATGCACATGCAGATGTCACTTTAATATAATTGCATCAAGAGTATAATACAATAGTTATAAAAATTTCTCCTTCCCTAAAAAAATATGTATAAGGAAACAGATAAACTAGTAGTATGCTAGTACAATTGATAGTGATATTATTAAGTCCTAAAGGCTGTGAGTGACACAGACAACTGGTCCATATGTATGGATATAGTGATAAGCATACTTCTTTCAAATTTTTCTGGAGCTAATCCTCAAAAAAAAAAAAAGAGAGAGAGCTGCTACGCTATTTGGTATTAACTAGGTCAAGTTTATGCATAGAACAGCAACAACTCACTGTGGCTGATCATGCATGTTAGGAATGAACTTCATGATGGACTTACTTTTATCAGTAACATGAAGCTACATCCAAGACAATGTCAAAAGCAAGCATAATGAAATTGTACCCATCCATTAAACGGCTATATGCAAAATATCTTACAGGAATTGTCTCAAAAAAAAAATCTTACAGGAAGAACATTAAACTTATCTGTCGGCGTTTATGATTCCAGTTAAAAATATGAAATGAGAAACTGCTTACAGGAAGAATGATTAGATCATATTCTGTGGCAGAAGCATCCAAAATGCGTTTATCAGCAACAATCCTCATCCTTTGGGAGCCAACAATACTTGTTGATTTTTCAACTGATGCCAACACCACGTTTACATTTGCCCGCCGTAAAACATTTGTCAACATTATTATCTCCATTTCTTCTGAACCATTTGCAATTGGAATGAGAACCTGTTCCAGAAGTCAAAAGGTGTGTTATCGACTACACAAAATGCTAGAACCATATGCAACCAAATTGAGCTTCATTACATCAAGCATGCATCTTTGACCTATCCATTGTTCAATAGAACATTGCACGCTTCATTATATTTTATATTTGTATTAGTATGATGCCATATTCATTCTTACACTAAAACCTAAGGTCCCCTAAATAATATTGGCACAAAAATAATAATTGTTTAATGTCTTACACGAGGAATGTGATCGGAAGACCACTCAATCTCATTGACTTCAATACTTCTTTCAAGATTATCATCAACCTGTGTCATCTATAAGAGAGAGCACAACAATTGAACAGCAATCAGCATATATTTGTGTCACAATATAGATAAATTGAATTGTAGCTGGCTGTACAAATAATTGCAGAATCATAATCATATACCAGTATTGCAATAAAAATTGCAGAAAGAAGGGGTTGTCCCCTGAAATATTAGAGATTATTATACAATAATTACACAATGATCAGCACGGCTTAGTGTTATTATACAAAGCACAACAGCTGCAAAACATAGTGTAGAAACTTTCCAACATAGACAACTGAAAGATAAGTAACAGCTACCAAAATAAATAAAGCTGCAGAACATTTAGCAACTCGTAAAGGGCTAATTTATGAAGAGAAATTTTTCTTGAGGAATGAATTTTGAAGAGCTTCATCTTATAAACATAGAAAGGATAAAATAAAAAATATGTGAAGGTTTTCTTTTAACGAACCAAAGTGTTATCCATATCTTCAGCTATACAAGTCCCAAACAACTGTTCTACAAATGATAAAGCAAACTGAAATGATGTCCCTGGTCCACGACTTGTTGTTAGCTCTCCAGAAACCTGAACATTTGTTTCAACAGCTCGGAATGTTGGAAGATCTCCTATAAAGGATGGGTGACAAGTGATCTTGCAAGCCAAAAGAAAGAAGCAGTATCAGGTAAAATAGACCAAATCTTGTTTTGCTAAATTTAGTCTCATCGCAAAATGACCACCTTTTTTCTCTTGTGGAGCCCCCATGGCATGAGAACAACAGCTGGTGCAGCACATATAGCACCATACAATCTTTTTTCCTCGGCCTGTCTAACTGTAATCCTCTGGAGGATCTCACTGTCTCTCAGCCGCACTGAACCAGGCATTCCACCCTGAACACGTCATCACATTAACCCAATGTGAGATTTTAGATATTGATAGCACGTGACATTATGACAAACATATACTCCTTCTGTTTTATAATGTAAGGGTTTTGACTTTTTTGCCTGCAATGTTTGAGCATTCGTTTTATTCAAAAAATTTGGACAAGTTGAAAAAAGAATTAGTCGAACTTAAAGTACTTTTGATAATAAAGTAAATCATAAACAAAATAATTAATATTAACATAATTTTTTGAATAAGACAAATGGTCAAACGTAAGAAAAAAGTCAAAACCCTTACATTATGAAAATGAGTTAATAACAGTTAATGTTAACGAAAGGGCGCAAAGCATCAAAGCTGGTCAGATACCACACGTAGCAATACTAAGATAGTTTAGATGTATTTGGATTCTGTTCATAGAAAGGCTAGGATGCTCTTGAAAATTTAATTCCTGCAGGATGCATCTAATGCCAACATCCGTAGCCACACATATAGATAGGTCAGCACGAGAACAGGGATAATTACCGGGAGAGCCACGAGGTCGAACACCTGGTCTGCACAAGCGGCAATGAGCTTGTCAGCGACGATGCGGGCGCCACACGAGGCCTCCACCTCGAGGCCATCCTCGACGGAGGCCAGCGTCACGTCGGCGCCGGCTCGGCGGAGCACGCCGGCGAGGATGACCGCCTCCATCTCCTCTGTTCCCATGGCGATGGGCACGAGAACCTTTAATAGCACAAACCATATAGAATGCTCAACCTCCTGTAACCGTTAAATAGAGGAGGAGGCTCTCACGAGCGGAGAGGGTACCACCTTCTTCCTATTGACAGGAGGCGCGGCCCTCGCGGCGGCGGCGGCGGCGGTGGCGGAGAGCGAGGGGGCGGCGGCCGGAGCAGCGGCGCGGCACGCCAGTGGCTTGGAGAGAAGGGGAGCGACGCGGTTTGTTGGATGCGGCGGTGGCCGTACCGCCATGGTGGGGAATTGGGTCGGGGCGAGAAGGGAACGCAAGGAGGGGAGCATCGGTGGAGGAGCTTTGGAGGTCGGGGTGTTCCGGCTGCCGCGGAGCAGCGAAGGTTTGCCGCAGTGGAGAACGAAGCCAGGAACAAATGGATAAGACGGGCCGCAGAAGCGCGCGTTCTGGCAGCCTATGGGCTTTCCTTCGACCGGGCGCGGGCTTGAGTTCTGTAGAGTACACTTTTTCTTTGGTATAGAAGGGTGGCATACTGGGCTACTGGCATGGAGGAGAGAAACGAAGTGAAGAAATAATCAGTTGCAAACGGCACGTAAGCTCCGAGGCACGAGAAACCGCACCCGTCCAGCTTCTACTTGGCCGTGCGGCTGTTCCACGCGAGGGGCATGCAGGCAGGCACAACAATCGGCGGGTCAATGCGATAACGACCAACGTTGTGAGCTTGGGGTGTTTCAAAGCCCGTGCAAGCAAATTATCGATGTTCAGGCTAAGCGCCCTTTGATTCAAAACAATTTTGGACAAAATATGGAAGAGTCAAATTCCATAGGAATTTTTCTTGTATAGCCCTTTGAAGCAAGGGATTGGACCTATAAAAATCCTATGGAATGGATGATTGCATGCACATTTTAGAGAAATTTTTCAAGGAGCTTTAACCTCTTGAAAAAATTACTATGAGTATCTCTCTCCTCTATTTCTCTTTTTTTTTGCAATCCTATCAAACATTCATTTATGTATTTTTCCCATCTTTGTAATCATGTGTTTTGCACTTGTATTCCTGTTAAAATTCAATGTTCTTTTCTAATTCTCCGTTTTTGCAATCATGTGATTTAAATGGGGCCTAAGCAAATTATCAATACTAAGGCTCTTACAAAGAATTGTGCCAGCCCTCGGTTTCTTAGCAAACTCCTCCACTGCTAGTAGGACACTCTTGGATGAAGAAAAGAATTTTGCAAGTGATTATGGTAACTCAGGTGGTTTGAGAAAAGGGTTGTTTTTTCTTGTTGCTTGAGTCTCTATATAAAATAAGATATTTTTTAGGCATAAGGATGGTAAGTCCAGTATATTATAAAGACAATTGTTGACCAAGGTGATATCCTTGGGTCCCTGGCCTTACACTAATGTTGGATTCAATGGACGTGGGATTCTCTGAACTAAATTGTTCGTTGAGTCTCTGGTCCTCATCTCTACACGGTTACTCTGATCTCTATCTCTAAGTTACACCCCGAGTACAAATCCTAAGTTGTCTAGAAAACAAAGAAATCACCGGCCGCTAGGATAGAGTCTAAAGACAGGAATGAAGCACTCCTTAGACGATACTAGTGGAATCAAACATTTGTAGCATTTATAGTCACCTATCATTGACAAAAGAAATAGTTTATACTTATTGATACTTATTAATATACGAAAAAATAGCCAAAATGGTGAGCTTGAATTTTTTTCATTGAATAAATGAAAGAAAGGGATTTAAATCACTTTTTCCAATCTTTCAAATGTAAGCCGAACAAGTTTGCTACTCTCTGTCCTAGCTGTCTAAGAAGTAAATAGTTGATTCAGTGACTTCCAGAATATGAGTGTTTATATATTTGTGCTTGCCAGTTTATCCGTTTTAGAAATATACCTATTCCTTTCCCTGAGCGAGATATATAGAGGTAGTCACTCTTTGCCAGAACTACTACTAAATGCCAATGATAGTGCTAAGCTTCAAGTACTACTTAGAAATCTTATGCATATGAAATCCTATATATAGGTAGTGGTTTCGTTATCCTCGAGTCACACACAATCAGCTTGCTTGACGATAGGGAGTGATGCCAAGCAGGATACATCACAAAGTAGCATAGCGGGGAGAAAGAACATGATAGAAGAGATACATTGCCTACTATATAAGACGTTACAAGTAAATCTGATATATGGAGATGGCGACTAAAGTTGTTGTTTCAATTTTTATAGAACTTCAAGACTACAGTCATTAAATATGGGTCAACATCAATCATTCAATTTTTTATAGAACTTCAAGACTACTATATGAAAAGATCATTTAGTTACAACCACAATGGAATAGCATACAAGTCAACATCAATCATTAAATATAATTTATGGCTACACAAATTATTGAAGATAGTTCTAAACATGGGTAGACATAAGAAGGTACCCGACATCATCCAAGGTGCCAAAGGAGGCTGGTTTTAGCGTGTTGGGTCACGCGGACCCAATATTCCATTAGGATCCTTAGCCTAGGTGCCTGAAATCATATGTTTTTAAGACTCCTTTGGTTAGTCGCCAGAGGCCTGTGCACAAAGCGAGCGATAAACAGAAGGAGGATGGGTATGCACACCAAATTTCAATAATAAGAAAAGGTGGGGCTGCCCCTTCCGCTTTGGACAGGTGAGCCTCTAGGTGCGGAGGACTCTACAAGGTATCGAATTATCGTTGGTGTGCTATAGCTTGGCATTGACCACACCAAATATATCTTTTCCTCGCAAAGTATGCATCCTTTTAACGTGCCAATCCTTTTTAATGTGCCGCTTGATACCAACTTTTTTGGCACCAAGGTGAGGTGGGGGGGTTGTAAGTCCTTGATTTGATGATGCGATGATGGAAAGCTATACAACAACGCGAAGGGGGCTAATTAAGGGAGAGTTCTTTAGTGGTGATGGAAGCTTGCGCTCGAGGATAACAACCAGAGAGACAACACCCCATGAGACAAAAAGGACAAGATAAATGAAGAATCAACCAAGAAAAAAGAGGAGGCGTTTGGCGGGTCAATGTATATCCTGCTTGGGTCTCTTGTCTCAGGTACAGTTGTGCTCCTAGTCTCCCCTAGTAGCAATCTAGGTCTTCTCCCGTCCTTTGATAAGGCTGGCCTCCCAAGCTGAAGAAAGTGGCTTAGCTACTAGCCTTTCGGAAAGGAGAACAAGGGGCAGTAAAAATTGGAGAAGACCACGAGAAGAGGGTAATGGCATGTAAAGTTGGATTATAAAATAAGCAAACACGAAAAATCTTTGGGTGGATGATCTAATAACTATTTTATTATGCATGGTATCTCTTACTAGTTAACTCTAGCCAATGGGATGATTTTGGAGCCAACAAATGACTTTGGGTTGTTTTGGTTTGAAGCCAAAACGTACACTACCAATGTTTTGGCATGTTAAATAGTAATTTTGGAGCTGGTTTGGATTGCTACCCTACCAATTATTCGGTAGTGCCAAAACATAGGCAAAAATTGGCACTACCAATTATTTGGTAGGGTAAATTTGAATTGGGAATATTTGGTTTGGTGTTAATATGATGCCAAATTTAGTCTTATAGAGTAGAATGTTCTAGATTTAAACCAAGGGCTGGTGTTAGAGTTTGTGTCAAATATGTGTACGTAGTCGGTTATAGTTTAGGACTTGGAGTTGTAATATGTTATAGGATAGTAGAAGAGTCGGACTCTATCCTAGGCTCTCCTTTAAATAGGGAGGCACACCTATTGTAACCACACGGCGGCAGTAGCATAGGTAGGCGTAGGTAATGCCCGGCGGCGGCATAGCTGACCGGCCGTATGGTCGTTGGATACCCTGTAAGCTAAAGTTATGCTGGATCAAGGAGGAGCGCCCGTAATCAGTGCCCCGTGGAGTAGGTTTGGACGAACCACGTTAAAAAAACATCGTGTCTCTGTGTCGTCTTTACGTTTGGATCTTCTATGGCGTTCTTCTTGTACTTACGTTAGCTACCGATGTCGAGATCGGGGCTAATTTTCTAACAGCTGGTTTTGATTGCTACCCTACCAATTATTTGGTAGTGCCAAAACATAAGCAAATTTTGGCACTACCAATTATTTGGTAGGGTAAATTTGAATTGGCAATATTTGTTTTGGTACCAATATGATGCCAAATTTAGTCTTATAGAGTAGAATGTTCTAGATTTAAACCAAATTTAGGTTTGACATTACCAAAGTATTGGCTTCAAACCAAATGAGTACATATACTATTGAAGATGCCAAAACATTGATAGCGCATGTTTTGGTAGCAAATCAAAACAGCCCCAAATTTAGGTTTGGCATAACCAAAGCATTGGCTTCAAACCAAATGAATACATATACTATTGAAGATGCCAAAACATTGGTAGCGCATGTTTTGGTAGCAAACCAAAACATCCCTTGATCATTTGGTTTGGATCCAAGTAGTTGATAATGCCAATACCCATTTTGGCATAATTCTAGAACTTTCTTCACATATATTATGAAATTTGGCTTTGTATTGTCATGTAACTAAACATGACCAATACATATCTACCCTACCAATATATTACCAAAATTTGTCTAGATTTTGGCACTACTAATAAATTGGTGGAGTATTGAACCAAATAGGCCCTTTGTTATTGAACAGGTTCTAGCTCTTCTAAATGGCATTCAGGTTCCGAAATCTAAATGGTATTGGTGAGTAATCCAAAACATTTATAATCTAGCAACAAAACACCCCCTAATTCATTCCGAAAGCTTCATACCATCGGTCTGCAATCCAAAATGGCATTTTGGTAGCACACTTGTAAATTATAGTGCACTACAAGTTACTTTACCCAATAGACCAAAACATGACATCTCTAATCTACTTTGTTTCACATAGGGAAAAAGAAAGAAAGAAAATATGGTGCTTGGTTGCTAATTCACTTATGGAATCTTCTTTTAGCCTTTCCTCCCGTGCAGTATGGCTATATGCATGATGATGTTCCTTCGCACCAGCAAGCATCCAAAAACCATAGCTACCGCATGTGCTAACCACAAATTTTTTACTTCATGAAATTCAGATAGGCTATCTGATTTTAAAATAGGGATTCTATCTGATCTTAAGCAAAGAGTAAAAATGCTTCATTTTTAACCGCCTGCCCACACTACTGTACACGGTACACACGCAGGTGAAGCCCAAAAAGCTAGCCAGTAGCCACCCATGTTACCCAGATCTGCTACCGTATCCGGTAGGTACAGCTCTTTTTAGAAAAGCCAACCTTTCCTTCACAAGCCCAAGACTCTACCACCCTAACTGACAAATGGGACCCACGATCCCATCGCCAGCAGAAGGCCCACTTGCAAGTACCATAACAGTAGTCCCTCGTGCTGTACTGTTGTGCCTGCTCTCTCCGGGAGCCGCCGGTTCGGAGTAAAATAAGTTTCCAACGGACGAGATGCGCCCCACGTAGCGCGCTCTGATTGGCTTTGGCGCCTGCCCCCGCCCAGTCCACGCCTCGGTACGCCGCCACGTATCAACCCCTCCCACTCCACTCCCCTTTCCCCCCCACTCCGGGATCCTCTGCGCCGAATCCTTCTGCGTAGTACTGCGTACACGCCGGTGTTGTGGTATCCGCGCGCAGAGGATCCGAGGGGAGTTGGGCCCTTCATACCCCCACCGGCTTGGGGGGAGGGGGACACCTGTCCCCCGCCGCACTCTCTCTCTCTTTCTCTCTCTCTTTCGCCGTCTCGCTCGCGTCACGCATTCCTCGCCACCACAGCTCCGATCCACCACCACAAACACCAGCAGCAGCCAGACGCGGACGGCGCGCGGTGGCGGCGGTGGCAAGGAGGTTTCACTTAACTTGCCTTCCAATTCGGTCCTCCACACACGCATCGATTGATTTTGCCGTCTTCGCCGACGCAAACCGCGCGAAAATTGCTGTTGCTGTTGCGGTGCGGAGGAGGAGGAGGAGGGAGAGGGATGGATCTGAAGGATGGCGGTGGGGCGGAGAGGAGGGGAGCGGCGGCGGCGGGTGCGGCGCCGTTGTCGAGGCAGGGGTCGATCTACTCGCTGACGTTCGACGAGTTGGGGGGAGGGCTCGGGAAGGATTTCGGGTCCATGAACATGGACGAGTTGCTGCGGAGCATCTGGACGGCGGAGGAGAGCCAGGCGATGGCGTCGGCGTCGGGGGGTGCGGCGCCGGCGGCGGGGCTGCAGCGGCAGGGATCGCTCACTCTGCCGCGCACTCTCAGCGTGAAGACGGTGGACGAGGTGTGGCGGGATTTCGAGCGGGAGGTGTCGCCGGATGCTGCCACCGGCGGAGGCGGTGGGGAGCAGCAGCCAGGGCGGCAGCCAACGCTCGGGGAGATGACGCTGGAGGAGTTTCTGGTTAGGGCTGGGGTTGTCAGAGAGAATCCCGCTGCAGCGGCGGCTATGGTAGCTGCGGCCGCCGCCGCTCCGCCGGTCGCTCCGCGGTCGATTCAGACTGTCAACAATAGCTCCATCTTCTTCGGGAATTTTGGAGCCGCCAATGACGGCGCTGGTGCTGGCGCGATGGGTTTCTCGCCGGTGGGGATTGGGGATCCGACTATGGGCAATGGACTGATGTCTGGCGTGGCAGGGATTGGGGGTGGTGCGATCACTGTTACTTCGGTGGACACATCAGTTGGAACAATGGATTCAGCGGGGAAGGGGGAAGGGGACCTGTCGTCGCCGATGGCGCCGGTGCCATACCCCTTTGAGAGTGTGATTAGGGGAAGGAGGAGCGGTGGTAATGTGGAGAAGGTGGTGGAGCGGCGGCAGAGGAGGATGATCAAGAACAGGGAGTCTGCAGCTAGATCTCGTGCCCGGAAGCAGGTCATATCTCTGCCCTCAATTCCTGCATGTGCCCTTAATTCCTCCATGTGTTGCATGCAGCTGTTTGCGATTGCAAATGGCTGCGACTGTGATAAAGGATAGTATCACAAATCTGTAAACCAGCCTTTTGAGATTATCCTTGTTGTGTTGAAAACAATGGATATTCCAAATGTATTTATTGGTAAAGGTAACATTGCTTTGCATATTTATATATTGTTTTAACACTGAAATTTGCCCCATTGTGATTACTAGGCTTACACGATGGAGTTGGAGGCTGAAGTTCAGAAACTCAAGGAGCAGAACATGGAATTGCAGAAGAAACAGGTAGTCATCTCAACTAATTCGATGTATCTTCCATAATAAATCTTTCTAATTATGATATAATGTGTTTTATTTGTACATCCTCTTCAACATCACAATATGCTACAGTTATTCCACCAGTTTTTTAACAAGTAAATTTTCACCAGTGTCAATGTAGCAAATATTTGCCGTGAGTTGCTTTTGAAAACTAAGTATGTAGAAATTTTAAAATTCAAAAAAAAAAGTGAGACACTGAGTCATAACTGAATTATTAGTGAAAGATGTAACATCTACGATGAAATTTGAATCTCTGTTACTCCATAATTTTGGCATGAATTCCATTTGTGACAGCTTGGTTTTGTAACTTCCGCATTAGCATACTGTGGTGCAACTTCAGATGGGAGATAATCTGACCTATCCTGAATACTTCAAAAATTGTCTTATTAGTTTGAACTAATATTTTTGTGGGAATTGTTCAATTTCAGTACCTCTGTCTTATTTTAAAGAACTTCAGTACATCTCTCATAGAAAAGTTTACAAATCCAGAAGCAAAGCAGTTAATAGTTGGTGCCTTAGTGGGAGGAAGATCTGTAACCTTGTTAAGTGATTCAAATAAAATATTTGCTTCCACATGATTCTCTGATCCATAGCTATATGTAAACATATTTGCTATAAATATCAAATATATCATATCTTTTATTCATGTGATACAAATTTGTTGTTGTCCAATATTAACTACTTTTATTTGAAGATTCATAAACTTTTCTAACAAAACAGCTCCAAAGCAAGTTGTGTCCATGCGACCAAAGGTCTATAGGTTTGCGTGCTCCCACAGGCAAATACAAAAGTAGTTATCCCCAGGGTACTATCTACTCTAAAGTTAAATTGTTAAATTGCCCATTAAGTTGCAGTTGTATATGCAATATGTCCACTTGAGTCAAAAGGAACCAAATCAAACCCATTTTGCAAGACACACAGGCAGCATTTTACATTGGATATGCCTGAGTTTGTATTCTTCCATAGATTTTGACAGTATTCAGGTTACAAATTTCAGCGCAGGGGACTAAAATGTCATGACCATCCAACCTAGTTTCATCAAACTTATTTTTGTTTAATCACTAGTTTGCGGAGTGGTCTATTGACTGATCATTGTCTCTTAACCATTTATTTTCAAGAGGAAACATTAAGGCCTTTTTTCAATGCAAGTGGCTTATTTCCATTCCCTCAGATTGATAGGGAAGCTGCACTTAATTCCCTGCTCATCTGAAGGGATCGGAAGTAATACCTTACTTACCCAATCAAGTCCTAAGTGGTTATGTTCGTTTTTTTTGCCTTATTGGTTATATTATCCTTCCGAGATGATAATTATTTCAAAACTACTGGAGATTTCATAAGGTTGCATACCATCTTGTAAAATCTAAAGACCAATTCATACCTCCATATTCAATTGTTTTGGACAACGTTTCATCGTAATTCATAATTTGGAGAGAGTGGGCATCCTTGAAGAGGACAGCAATACCTTAAGAATCTTTGGGTGGATGCCATTGGTGCGAGGTTGTTTGTAGCTTTCTTATACTGTTTCTTTCATCATTATGCAGGAGGAAATGATGGAAATGCAGAAAAGGTTGTTCCCGGATATGCAGAAAAATCAGGTAAATGTTCGGTCAAACTTCTATTTCATCTGTTTGATACATAGAGAAATCCATTGGAATGACTTGACTGCTATTGAACAACAAACATTACTTTTAGTCTCTCTTTTTTTTTTTTCTATCATAGCTGGAAAAACTTGGAACTGCATTATTACTGCTTGGCATTTAATGATACATTTACAACATACAATAATTATTCATGAAAGTAAAAAAATGGATCCAATCATGCTGCAACTGAACTTTTGAGATTCAGTCACCAGCATTATAGTTGTGGCTTACTCGAACATCCATTATGTGTTCCCAACATGTACAATGTTACAAACAGTCATTCGAAATTCCTCCCAAAAAAGTATTGCAATGTATGTAGTTATCTGTCATTCTGCAAAGTGAAGTGCCCCAGCGAAATAGCTTAGAGAAGTAAAGTGGACTTACTATTATAAATCTTCTGTAATTACATAAAGTCGACATTTATTTGGAAAATGGTGAAAATGCAGTTTTTGCTGGATGGTCAGTAGCACTAGCATGATTGTTTGTTTAATTAATATTCAATATTGGCATGTTCTACAATTCTAGTAATGAATGCAAGTGAGAAACTGGAACAGCAGCTTGGAATCAGAAAGGCGTAGGTTGCACCAGACATATATCACTGTTATAGCCACTTAAAACAATCAATGAATTTCACTTCTGTTGGATAGTGTTGATTTAGATGGCTAAAATGGCACTAGTGGAATATTAACAACAGAGAGGGAAATTTATGTTGACCTCTGCCTATTTAAATTATTATCTGTTGTTAGGGAAACTGCTAACGTATGAAAGTACAATATAAACATATTACTCCCTCCGTCCTTTAATATAAGGCGTCCTTGTTTTCCGCAAAGTCAATATTTGAAAGTGTTGACTAGTAGTAATAATTAAACTAACCATATTGATGTTTAGTGTTATGCATGTGGCATCATTAGATTTGTATTTAAATGTGTTTTCATATTATGTAAATTTTATATTTTTTGATAATTTCTTATTGAATGAATTAATGGTCAAAGTAAATTATTGTAGACCGTGTACAATTGAAATATGCCGTGTATTTAAGGGCGGAGGGAGTAGTAATTACTGAGGATGGACAGTGGAAAAATATTTCTGTTTCTGTCAGAAAAATATAGAGCAATAAAGAGTGATATTTGTAGTATTTTAAATGTGTTTATAACTTTTGTGTGTCTGTATTACTTGTTTTCTGTTTTAAATAATTATAAGGTTATATACACCTCTGCCTATTCAAATTATTCTCTGTTGGTAGGAATGGGTGGGTCACTCCGTCACTATCCGTTTATTCAACTTTAGTTGATTTTATTGAACTCGGGTACGCTCATTGGCACTCAAAAGGTACCAATGATTTTATTGAGCCCAAAAGGTACTAATACACAATATGAACTCAAAAGGTACCTTTAGTTGATTTTATTGAGCTCGGGTACGCTCATTGGTACTGATAAATCCATAATGACACATGCCCATCCGTATTTGTTGGCCAAACATCAGGAAACTGCCAAACATGTGGATGCAAAAGTAGAGAATATGTAGTACTGACTTACGGAGGACTGACAGTGGAGAGCCATTACCCTTTTTTGTCAGAAAAATATGGAGCAGTAAAGAGTGATCTATTATTAATGTTTTTTGTGCCTGTTTACTTGTTTTCTGTTTTAAATAGGTTGTGTTACCAAACAAAATACAACTGTTCCATTTTGCTCAATTAAAACTATTTTAGATCAATATCTGATGTGGCTTAAATATCTTATGTCAGGAATAAGATTTGGTACATGTAACAATGCCAATATGCTTCTTGCTGGCAATCTGGCATAAATGGCTTAAAAAGTTAACACATTTTATTAGTTATTGATACAGTTGCTAGAAACTTAGTTAGTTTATTGTAAGTTTGTAACATAGCCAGGGAAAAAAAAGACCTGCCAGCTGCTTATCAGTGGTTTGTCACAGTAAAATTGAAAACCAACCGTAGCTACAATGAACTAGTCTGGTATTAAAGGTCCACGACTTTTGGAAGGCTTGGTCGTGTTTCTCAATCCTCAAAAAACCACCCTCATTTTCCTCAGGACTTTCTCTAAACCAAGAGATGTTTCTCTGATAGTATTGACTAGGTGGCCCAATTGTTGGCAAACTGGGCCTTGCTTGCTGCAAAATTCTGTCCTGATTGGGCTGTATGGCATTATGGCACTGCTTTCTTTCCTAGGCCTTGTATAGTTACTGCAAGTCTGCAACAGTTTATATTTATTTGGTGCTATGGATTTCTCAGGTATAATCCACTAGCTGTTCAGCTTGTGCACAACTGTAAATCCCCCCTCTTCCTTTCGAGGCTCTTCCAATGTATGTGCATGCAATTTATTTTTCTTGTTTAGGTAATGATTATACTTTGGTTCGTTGCAAACAGGTCTTAGAAGTGGTCAACAATCCATACGGACAGAAGAAGCGTTGCTTAAGAAGAACATTGACAGGTCCCTGGTAAAATTTGAGTTATTGATGATCGGAGCTTGACAAGACACCATATTTAACCTTAAGGTTCTTGTACATATTGTCAGGATTTCAAAGCTCATATCTCTGTTGTAAATTGATGATCAACAGAGTTAGAGTGTCCTAGTGCTTAACTTCCTTGCCCTGTAACTGTGCTTCTTCAACTTACAGTTCTGCAAGTCTGATATCTTTCTCTTTTGTGGCCCGCTTTCTCTTTTTCTATCCGGAGATGGCTTATGTTGGTAGTACCCTGAGGATAAGCGCGTTGTTAAATGCTTGTGGTTTTTTGGCTCCAGATTTCATTGTCTCAGAAGTTCGGGAGCTTCTGCAGTCTGCTAATTCTGCAAACAGCTGTGGAGTGGGAGCTGGAGCTTCCTGCTGCTGATTAAGAAGGCGAAGTTTTAAGTTTAACTCAGAAGAATTTATCGTGTCAGAGGAGTATATGACCGAACTAATGAACGGGCATCACAATTGAGAAGAACTGAAACCACAAAGCATCTACACCAGATATTCTTCTACAAGGAACTGAGAAGGTTATATGTGTTTTTGCTTGGAGGCTTTCCTTCGGATTTCAGAGTAGCTACGAGCTTTGCAGATATACGTGTGCTGGGCGTTTAAGCCATTATCATGGTTGATGGTTCTGCCTGCATCAGGAATATTGGAGACATATATGATTTGATGTAAATTTTCCCATTATCATGGTTCTGCCTGCATTAGGAATATATTGGGGAAACACAGTCATATATGATTGGATGTAAATTTTCCAGCTGTGTACACACTATCTATTAGGGCACCTAACCACATTAAAAGAGTGTGATTTAGCATTATCTTTAGGGCACAGGGAAAACCCGAATCTCTGGTCCATCACAATCAGAAAGCGATAAGAACAAAATACGTGTGCCGATCAGGTTAACTGCATTGGCCCTCTAGGCAGTACAGAATCAAAAACTAGAAAATGACGTTGTTCTAGTGCAGATCCAAAGTATGCTTACCTCACGTACAGTCCCAGTCTCCCAGACAAGCTGAAGATTGTACGTAAGCTCTGATCAGCAAAACGCTAGGCGTTACCGTCCAACTCGCAAGAAAATGACAAGCTAATTCGCTTCGCTGAAGGTCGTCATCGCTGGCCGCCGGTGCTACATGCAATTAAAACACGAAAAGGGAGACAAGAACGTCCTACCATACCGGAGAACGACTGCCCGTTTTCGGTGCATCTTGTACGCAGTGAGAGAGCCCTATGTCTGCAGATTCTTCTGTTCTACTAGTACACTGTCATATGCTTCTCGGACTGTTGCCTGATGCAAGCACATCCATCCACAAGTGACAAGTAGAAATATGGCATCTTGCAACGGCCCACTAGAATGTGAATCGTATCTATTCCATGAAGTCTATCTGAAATGTAATGGCCCGCAATGGAATGCATAGATGAAAATTTACAAGACAGAATCATGCGAGAACTATACTGGAGTATCTCATGCTAGTAGATTTCTTGGCGTAAATGGTTTCCTGCCTGATGGCAGCTAATCAGAAATGCAGAATCCCTATTCCCTCATGACATGCAGTACGCTGTCACGTCGATCGGGCTGTTTCCTAATTATACTTGCTGGCCCAAACTGCACATCGATCGCTATCACGCACTGCTGCACTAAAATTATTTCTGGATTTATGGGATTAATTTAGATATGGCACCTAGCTTAGGTAGCATCTGCAAGACTGCAACTGGGCTCTGATCACAAAATACTCTGATGAGCCGAGCTCCAGTTAGTTCAGGCAGTGTCACTGTCGAAGCGGGGCCACTTTGCCGGGCCAAGGAGGAGCCCATTCGGAACACGCCCCACTGGCGGCAACATCTTCGTGTTCCCTACGCACCGGGACATGGCGAGCCCACGCCATCTCTGCTCAGGCTGCGAGACGCCGGCACTGTCCATTTCATGGACAATTTCAGAAGCAATTTCTTCAGGAAGGTCTCCATCTTCGATCTCTCATCTTCCAGGAACCAGAGAGGCAGACGACCTTCGGGGAACAGATCGACCGATGGCTGATCTGTCGCCTGATTGAGGCAGATTTGGTCTGGATTGGGTTGTAGGAGTAACTAGCACCAGAACTTTTGGCAATGATCAAAGATGGAACAGCATTTTGATTTGGACCAGTTTAGCAGCTTTGGTTGTTCATAGTGTCTGAACATGAACTGAACTTATATTTCCATATGCCAAACAGCCAAAGTGTGAATTTGCTAGTAGAAAGTTGTAGGCAACTATACTGGAGAAGTCGATATATTCAATGCTTGATTCGTTCTTACTTGACATTGTTAGATTTTTCTATAATGTTTGACCATTCATTTTATTCAAAAATTTAATACAAATAGATAAAAAAGAAGTCACTTTTGAATTACTCCCTCCGTATTTAAATATATGACGTTTTTAACACTAAAATTAGTGTTAAAAACGTCATATATTAATGACCGGAGGAAGTATATATTTTTGAATAAGACGAATGGTTAAACGGTGTAAAGAAAAAGCTAACAATGCCATCCTATTATTTTGGGACGGAGTAAGTACAAAATTAGGATCCAGTACTTCCAGATTACTCATCGATCGACAAGTACTTCCGATAAATCTTGCAAGGAACATCAACTCGATCGATCGAGCAGCTAGTTAGTAGGAGTGGCCTTTTAGCTAGTAGGTAAACATTCCGTGATGGTGGCCAGCGGCCAGCTGCAGGTTATCTAGGTTTGTTTTTTCTTGATCTCAAGGCTACCTTGATATCGCTCCAACGTCTAATCCAATGATTGCATGGCCCAGCTATCTTACCTCCACTGTGTTAGCGGCTAAGGATCACACGAAACAGTAGAATTTGCTTGTTTTAGGCATATTCCTAAACCAAAAAATAGCTATCCAATGCCGCGCGGCCTATAAGCTTAGCTTAGATTAGAAAAGTAGCAATCTCAAATTATAGAGTTAGCTTGTTTTACGCATATTAAACCGAAAAACTAGAGATCGATTGCCAGCCTACTATCTACTATAGCCTATAGGTTGATGGAGTAGCAATCACCAATCTAAACAGTACATCAAATAGATCTCATCGAGCCATCACAAGTCCATCAGCTCTAACACAACAAACTCGCCATCTAAATCACACTGTTTGCTGATGCATGTAGTCATATCGTAGTAGTGCACTTGTGCAGTCTGTACATAGCAATCGCGCCTTCACGTGCGTATACGTCCACTCGCGTACACGCGCACGTATAAGCTACGCTAATCCAATCGCTGCATCTGGCCGTTGTCACATAATCGTCTCCGTAATCCAACGGGCTACAGCACTGTACGTTCCTTATAATTTTCTCAGATCTCAGCTCTCAGAGTTAATGAAATGACACTACTCGTACTACTGTACTCCGTATTTTATACCAGTACCAGTACTACTCGTATCCGTTAGAAATAGTGGTGCCGTGTTTTATAATTCGAATCTGGCGTTTACCGGGTGGTCACACCTCTCGCTGCCAGGTGGGGCCGTGCAGCGAGGTTTCTGGGCCGGCTCACGTGGGGGCAAGTGGGGACAGAGGAGGCGCGCACGTGAAGGCGCGGCGGCATCGGTGGCTGGCGCCGTGCCGGCTCGAAGCCGCAACGGTCGAGTCCACGTGCGACGACGACGACGCCCGCGCGCGGCATGTGTCAACCGTGGCGCACACCCACTGAACACGATGGCCGTACTCCGTGGCCCCACGTGTCACTGTCAGGTAGGAGTAGTACTCGTACGTGACTGCCCCGGTGGGCCCACCATTCGCTGTACCTGTCAGGGGCTAGCACGGGTCAGATACGTTCGTACTACTACGTAGTACGAGTATAGGGTGGTCCGAAGCGGCCGGCGTAAGGCGGCGGAGCCGTCACGTCGGCGTGCCGCAGTGCGCCGCCGATTTTGTGCGGCGGCGGCAGGGACGATGAATCGATTGCGCCGGCAAAAAAACAAATCATTTCGCGCCGGAAATTGACGCGCTCAATCGTCAAAATGCAGCAGCTCTCTCTACCCATACATGAACGATAAACGCTCCTCCTGAAACGCTGAAACCGGACGACTAAGGCTGTGTTTTGATTAAAAAAATATCAAAAATATCATATCAATATTTAAACACATATTTAAAATATTAAACATTGACTAATAACAAAACAAATTATATTCCGAGTATATGCGAGACAAATCTTTTAAGCCTAATTACGTCATAATTAGCCATAATTGCTATAATAACCAGCATGTGTTAATATGGATTAATTAAGTTCAAAAGATTTATCTTAGGAATATGTAGCACTGCCTAACTGAGGGTATTTACACCGTTTCCACCAGAAAAACACGGCGAAACTCCTCCCTCCGTAGGTTTAACTGTGCGATAGAAAATGCTTTCTCCCTCCGTACCCACGAGCTACGTGCTCCTCCCCAAGTGGACATTCTCTAATCCAGACCAAAACGTGTTTGATCATTATTACCAATTGTGTACTAGGCTAATCTTGTCTTTTGCCTGGCTTCAACCACACGCCTGCTGGAACACCCATGGACAACATGAAAATGAATCGGTCGGTCGGCATGCCACTCCCATCGGGATCAACGCATGCAACGCACCGCGTCAGACCCGAACGTGCGCAATGATCACACCGAGGAATTACATCGCACGCACGCACGCACGCACGCACACGGGACCCATCAACAAAGATTTTAAAAGGACCACCCGTTCGATTTGATCAAAAACCGATTTACCTTTTTCTTATCGCCCACTTGGCCTACTCGCGCTGGCTCCGGCTGTTTCACCGAACCGAACGGTAGCTAGCTGTACGGAAGTTTCGCCTCGGATTCGAACCCGGCAAGCGGGGGAAGGACGACGACGGGGCCCTTGGGCTCTCGTGCAACGAGGAGGAGGCGCGCATGCTGTTTCTACGGGTTTCGATGGTAAGATTCGCGGTGGCGACCGATCTCGAGATGGGGTTTTCTGGGCGTTGGATCGATGGGTGCATGGCGCGTAGGAGAGCACGTACACTAGCACAGCACGTGCAACACTTGCATAGGCGGATATATCCATCCATTCCCTTCCGTTTCCTAGGATTCTACGTCCGAAAAACCTCGTGTTTCATGGATGCTGTGCTCTTTATCTGGACGTGTGCGTTCACGCGTGTGCCGACAAAAGAGATCCTACCGGGCTAGCAGTTGAACTGAGCATCCCAACGCCACAATGTACTGTAGTACTCCTGTACTCCTATTTCTCACCCACGTAAACCTATACGTTAATTAAACTGTATTTTACGGTGTGCCAATCGTGAGTGTTCAGGTAATTAACTGGCATTATCCCCTGCTGGGTATAGTACTTCAATTGATGAATGATAAGGGCACCTTAATACGAATATTTACATCATCACGCATCTACAAATCATTGCGTACACCTACCTGTACTCTCGAAACAACGATCGGAATTAAACAACGTGCACAGTACCGGTTCACTTCACCTAAACCTAGAAGTTGCACATCATAACGGCATTCCCACATGGATTAGTACTTCCCTCCAAGGCATCATCTGAGCATTCGCTGCTTTGTGTCATTGTGTGTGTGTGCTTGTCCATAATTGCCACATCCCCACAACAAGAACCAGTTGTCCCGCCCCGAAAAGCTCATGCAGCGGTGAGCTGGGAAGGCGAACCAAATCACACCTGCGTCCCCGTTGTCCTGCTGCCGCTATAGCCTATAGTCATTTGCCCGCCCGCGAGCGAGCGCATGTGCAATCGTCCGGGCTCGTAGCACAAGTCTTAGAAAAACTCGCGAGCCAGAGGGCGCCACAGGGGCGGCGTGTGGATGTCGCGGGTGGCGGTGAGACCGTGAGACAGCGCCGAGGTTGCGCGCGAGCGGGCGCACGTTGGAGTGGCAGGGGAAACGGGTGGCTTTTGGGGTGCAGCCGGGCTGGACGCCGTGTCGCGTTCCTCCCCCGCGCGCGCGCAGGGATCGGTGATCGGATCTGGGGTTGGGTTTGGGGTGATGGCTATCATATCTGTCCTTCCTCGGCGGGGCCGTGGCCCGTGGGTTACCGAGGTTTGCTTGGCGTTCCGTTAGGAGACGTTCTGGTTTGGTTTGAGCGAATCATTAGCGAACGTAGGATCGGAAGAGATCTCAATTTTTCAACGATTGAAAGAGATCTAGCTGGTCGTTGATGGCTTTTGACCTGTGCAATACCTCTGTTTTGGGACTGTTTAGTACATCTCTAACTTTAAAATTCTTCTTCTATGGAACTAAATCTGTATTAAAAACTTTGAAGGTCATGTAAAATTCTTTTCCATCTCCAAATGATCTACTCCCTCCGTCCCAAAAAATTGTATTCTTGGATTTGAATCTAGACACACACTATGTCCAAATTCAAACCCAGAAATACACTTTTTTGGGACGGAGGAGTAAATGTTTGGTTTTTGAAGTTGTCTCCAAATGATCTGCATATTAGAGTTAGACTATTCGTTTTCTGTGCATGAATTAAACACCCACACCTACATGCGTGCATACATGCAAACAAATTGGAGTCTTGCTACTTCAAGAATAAATGTGCATGTAGTCTTGGCCTCATGGGAGAGATGTATGCATGCAGCACGCTAAAGCCATGCGTGCATGCAACGCATGAGAACGGCTGACGCAACTGGTTCAATGCAGTTTAAATGCCTCCTTGGTCTTGCTGCAGATGGCTTATACGAAGATCAAATATAGATGGAGTGAGTATATTACTAGAAATGTGAAGCTATAGTTCTCCAACTCCACAACTCCACTCTATCCTTGAACACAACTTCACTATATCCATGGAGTAAAAGCTATGCCAGACATACCTTTAAATTAGTGGTATTATTATACGTTTAACTTGGCACTAGTTTTTATACTAACACATTCTATCATGTAAGAGTTTTGACATTTTGCTTATAACATTTGACAATTTGTTTATTTAAAAAAGTCTAAAAATATTGTTTATTTTGTTTATGAATTGCTTTATTATAAAAAATACTTTAATCATGATGTCGTAGATTGAAAAGTTAAATATATGATTTGTTATACGTAGGGGATTCGCTGATACCAAGACTAGTAAGATTATCCAACAAACACAGAATAGAAGATATACAAGTCCGAGTTCCCGTCAGGGGTAATAGCCTTTACTCATGTCAGTCGCGTCAGGGTAATAAACTTTACTCATGTCGGGCATTAGGCCTGTTTTTCCTTAATCAATAGATCAATTGTCTCGTCGAAATAATGAGCCATTGCAGTCAACTAGTACATGGACGGTGTATGGCTATATGTGCATATTTATGGGGCTAATTGAATAGGCGAGGTTGTCGATGAGACACTTCCGAGGTCTTTGATGTGCTCCAGCGGATTACAAGTCTATGAACTCAATTGAACGCACCCTGAGCCCTTCAGGGTCATCTGAATTTATATCTCCTATGAGGATAGTCGTAGCCTACTCGGACTTAGAGACCCCGAGTATGAAGTATAGCAGGATATGGAAGAAATCCGACGTGCTATCTGAATTGTTTCCAGAATATCACTTTCCAAGTACTATGACACACGGTTTATCCTTTTCTACATTTACACTAAATTTTTGAATAAAACAAATGGTTAAACATTATAAATTTATAAGGTCAAAACTTGTACATTATGAAATAGAAGATGTATATTTCAGGACAGATGAAGCACTTAATTAAAGCTATAGGAGATGATGAGAGATGTTGTTGGAGAATATTATTAAAATATAAGAGATTAGAGTATGAATAGTCTCTTGGAGTACATAGGGATATAGAAGAGGAATTTTTTTTCATGATCATTCAAATGGACATATAGATAATCTAATATAGATGAGCTCTTGGGTTTGCTCTAACACAACTGGTTTCTTAAGAGTTGAGTAAACTGCTTGACCTGTAAAGAAAGCATATAATATATAGAGCATACGACTGTATTAGGAGGACCTGTCGATGAAGCGAAGCACTTCGGTACATACAAAGATCAAAGCTGGATTTGACATTTGCTCCATCAACATGATGTGGTCCTGCAGGAATGATGAGATTAATTATTGGATCACCTCTTTCTTTGTTTGTTACATTCAAAATAGCCTAACTGGTCTGTCTTAGTTGGTTGACAAATGAAGCATAAGAAGAAGACTGCATCAGACATACTGTACCATCGATCGTTATTAGTTCATCATATACGTTCTAACTTACCTGACTGTGGTCCTGGATTAATATAGACAGGCAATGTGTTTGTTTTCATACTATGCCCCCTTGCCAAGCAAATAAGCCAAACGAAATACATACTTTACAACCGAAAGTCCTGTTTCACGAGAGAAACTTCTCCGATGACAATGAAGCCTTCAAGGACCACACCGGCCGGCACCGAAGAATTCCTGTGCTTTTATATTTAAAGAATGTATATATTGTAGCTGCCATGTCTGAAATCGCAAGCTGTTATGTCTGAACTTGTACATGCAATGCTCACTCGATCGGCATATGTTACAGGCTTACAGCCATGCATTGGTTTTATCGTTTGCGTTATACGTTTCTTGATGTACTTCCAAAATGCACAGCCAACCTTTAGTTGCAAATTATATCTTTATTAGGGAATTAGTGAAAGGCTTTGACACGACAGGACATGAATGCTGTTTCATAAGACCGATTGGTCTGAAGATAAATGGAGTGTGTAAATTTTTTATAATGCAAGTACTTATCCAGGGCAAAATGATGGATCCACATGATGCTATATCAACTACTACTAACACAATGCTCCACATCCTAAGGTTTGACATATGAGGACTGCTTGAAATCCTTTAATCCAGTAGTAGTATTGAACGAATATTATGGTCTTTTACCTGGACTGAGTCAGTTTTTCTATGCTATTAGAAGGATAAAAGATAGACTTTTTTTTACGGTACATACTTTCTTAACCTGACTGTGACAGAGACTGTACGCCCGTTAGCCTTAACACGCGACCCCCCAAAAAAGAAAAATCCACTCCATCTAAAAAAGACATCATCCACCTATACTTCAAATACAATTTTTTCTTAAACTACTCATCCAATTTACGATCTGATTACACCATTGTGTTCGTAACAATTAAATCTTTATAACAAGATCTCACATGATTATATTTTAATAAAAAATCATAAATTACTTTTATGATATGTCTAAATTATTTTTAGATTTTACTAAGTTACTTCTTACACGTACAAAAGTTACATCCTATAAAAAAATTACATTCCTCAAAACTAAAAAGTTACATCCACATCCTATTGAAGTTACATCCTTCACAAATAAAAGTTATATCCTGTATAATTAAAGATACATTTTATAGAAAGTTACATCCCCAGAACTAAAAGTTACATCACTCAGAACTAAAAGTTACATCTACATCATATAGAAGTTTGTCGATGCATGCGCCCGACACGCGAGGATCCAAGGAACCTCTTTTTGTTCGGCACAGGGGTGCGGAATACCAAGGTCTGAGTTGAGGGGAAGAAGAAGGTGAGCAGGGTAGTAGCCCACTAATCACGCATGACACAAGGGGTTTATACAGGTTCGGGCCGCTGGGAAACGTAATACCCTACTCCTGTTCTTGTTGTTTATATGATAGATGAAGAATTACAAGGAGTTCTCTTCTGTTTGGGGCTAGAGCTGATGATTGAGGCCAATGCACTCTAAGTTCTCAGTAGTTTGTAAGCCATTTCCTCCCCCCTCCTCTATGAAAGACCAGAGCCTCCTTTTATACTCAAGGGCACACCACAACGGCTTTCCCCCTCTCTCTCTTCCTTCGTTGGACGCCAAGAGTAGATTACACTATACCGGCATGGCAGGCACGCCGGGACGTTCTTCTCACCAACTTCCCCTATCCGCCGTGTAATCCGGGACCAAGAGTGGATTTGGTAGAGCAGGCGCTGCAGGCATCGTGGGGTTTTGTCGCCTGTCTCCCCTGTCAGAGCCGGTCGGCCGTAGGGTAGGTTAACCGTAGGGGTCGAAAAACCCTCGCCCTCCTCCTCCACCCTGCCCTTCGAGACGGGGCAGAGGGGGCGTCTTGTCGTGGGCGACCGCACGGTTACCCACGACTGACGCGGCCGCCCACGCCTCCTCCCCTCGGTCAGAGGGAAAGGAATTATGATGGGGGCTGGCAGCGTCGTTTCACATCGCCAGTAATACGGTGAGGCCGTGCCAGCCCTCATGAATGCGGCCGTTGGGAGCGCAGCGCCGCTCCCTTCCACAAGTCTTCTGAGGGGCGAACCGGTGCGGGTCACCTACAGGGCCCCCGGGTACTTCCCCGGGGTCATCTGCTTCCTCCCGGAGGGGGCCCCGAGGTTCACCTGGGCCACTCCACCCGGGCCTAATCCTTTTATCACTTTGTCTTGGTGGGCCCAAGGCGCTTTATATTGCTGCCACATGGTACCCCAGGCCCATATCACCAACAGTAGCCCCCGGCCTTCGTGTCGGACCGAAGGACCGAGTCGGAGTCATATACGTCGGTTTGTTTGACCTTCCTATACACAGGCTAACAGAACCAAATCCTGTCAGAATCACAGGGGCGGCCGGCTCAACCCCCCTCTCAACTTGGTGTTACTTGGTGAGCATTTATGTCATGACTTTTAAGGTGGTTTCGGGCAAAGCGCGAGCACAGAGACCTTGGGAGCCTGTCTTCGTCGAGACTGGCCAAGCCGGATACCACAAACCCATCGCCGAGTATCTAAGCTGCCCCGACCCGGAGGGGGTTTGCTCGAGACCTCGGGAATCCAGTGGTATCCGGGGCACGGCTCGTGGCCCGACAAGTCCTTCGGCAAAAAGGCATGGCCGTTCCCGAATATTTATTATTTATTTGGATGATTGGCTCAACCGTTCACACATCAAGGATAAAGAGAGGAGCCGACACGCAATACATATAAGGGTTGAAAGTAAATTTGTATTTAATAGAATTAAACCAAAGCAGGAAAACCTTGGTAGTACCACTGTGGGTTCACAGGGTCTAAGCTGCCCCGACCCGGAGGGGTCTGGCTCGGGTGGTTTGGGGCAATTATGGGCATCAACGTCCTTCGGGTTGTCAGCCATGGGGTCCGGGGCCGTCGGGCCGCCTGACCGCTCGGGGCCATACGACCTCTCTAAGCGTCAGGGGCGCCTAAGGCCGCCGGACAAGGGTGCAGGGTACCACTCGGGCACAAAGGGGGCCGGAGGACACCACTCGGCCCGAGGGCTTCTCCAGCCGACGCCGTCCCGGGCTATCCTGCCACGGAAGTGGTAGTTGGGGGCGTCAGAGTCGCCTGTACCCCTTCGCGCTCCACGACAAACGCCGCACTAATGACACGTGGTGTCGTCGCCATGGAGATGTTGTGAGCAGTTTAGAGTCCCACTTAAACCTGCATATGTTTAAGCAAATAGGCTTGCTTGCAAGGGTTATACATGGCTTGCCACTTGGTCTGTTCATCCTGACTTCTCGGCAGCCTCTTGAGGGAAATAAGTTTTGGCGACGCGCGAGGATGAGTGGGTGACCCATAGCGTCTAGGCATTGGCAGTGTCCGGAATGGAATTGGCCAGGCAGAATACCATCCATATTCCTCTGCCGAGATCTAAGCTGCCCTGACCCGGAGGGGGGTTTGCTCGAGATCTCGGATCTTACATGGTATTCGGGGCACGGTCCACGTCGTGAACACTTGTCCTCAGCACACAGAGCCGATCTAACCCAAGCATCCTGGCACGTGCCCCAACTAGCCCTCGTTTGCCACCGAGGACAGAAATAAACATCCTTGTGGCAGCATGCGAACTCGCAAACAATAATAGGGGAAAAGATTCCTAAGCAATAACTGAAAATATAGATGCAGGATTGACAATTAAATAAATAAAGCACTTATCTTTAATCTGTTGTTTTGATGTCGTGGAAGATGCTCACCCGAGATTGTTGTGTCGAAGTCGATGCGGCATCGGGTGGGAGCACAACATCGGTACTCCCGCCCAGCGACGGTGGTCACGTCTCTGAGCAGCCCCCAGCCCCCTCCCCAAATGGAGGGGCCAAGGCCACAGATCTCATGCAGCGGGTGGGAGCACGTCGCAAGTGCCCCCGCAGGGCGACGGTGGTCATGCCTCCCGAGCAGCCCCCAGCCACTCATGAGAGCACGACACCGGCGCTCTCGTCAAGTGGCGGCGGCTGCACCTTCTGCGCAGCCCCCAGCCCCCTCCGCCCATGGAGGGGCCAAGACCGTGGATCTTATGCGAAGAAGATGGCATCAAGCCATGGTGCGCGAGGAAGCGCACAAGTATTGGCGAACAAGACCTCGCCAGAGAGCGGGAAGCTCGGAAGCTCAAGCCTCAGCAAGCGCATCCCCTACCTGGCGCGCCAGCTGTCAATGCGTGCGCCCGACACGCGAGGATCCGGGGGACCCCTTTTTGGTTCGGCACAGGGGTGCGGAATGCCAAGGCCTGAGTTGAGGGGAAGAAGAAGGTGAGCAGGGTAGTAGCCCACCAATCACGCATGACACAAGGGGTATATACAGGTTCGGGCCGCTGGAAAGCGTAATACCCTACTCCTGTTCTTGTTGTTTATATGGTGGATGAAGAATTACAAGGAGGAGTTCTCTTCTGTATGGGGCTAGAGCTGATGATTGAGGCCAATGCACTCTAAGTTCTCAGTAGTTTGTAAGCCATTTCCTCCCCTTCCTTCCTCTATGAAAGACCAGTGCCTCCTTTTATACTTAAGGGAACACCACAACGACTTTCCCCCTCTCTCTTTCTTCTTTCCTTGGACGCCAAGAGTAGATTACACTGTACCGGTATGGCAGGCACGCGTTCTTCTCACCAACTTCCCCTATCCGCCGTGTAATCCGGGACCAGGAGTGGATTTGGTAGAGCAGGCGCTGCAGGCGTCATGGGGTCTTGTCGCCTGCTCCCCTGTCAGAGCCGGTAGGCCGTAGGGTAGGTTAACCATAGGGGTTGAAAAACACTCGCCCTCCTCCTCCACGCTGCCCTCCGTCGCATTAAATGCGACGAAGACGGGGCAGAGAGGGCGTCCTGTCTTGGGCAACCGCCCACGCCTCCTCCCCTCGGTTAGAGGGAAATGAATTATGATGGGGGCTGGCAGCGTCGTTTCACATCGCCAGTAATGCGGTGAGGCCGTGCCAGCCCTCATGAATGCGGCCGTTGGGAGCGCAGCACCGCTCCCTTCCACGAGTTTTCTGAGGGGCGAACCGGTGCGGGTCACCTATAGGGCCCTGGGTACTTCCCCGGGGTCGTCTGCTTCATCCCAGAGGGGGCCCCGAGGTTCACCCGGGCCTAATCCTTTTATCACTTTGCCTTGGTGGGCCCAAGGCGCTTTATATTGCTGCCACGTGGTACGCTTGGGCCTATATCACTGACAAAGTTACATTCTTCAAAATTAATAGTTATATCCTCTAGAACAAAAGTTACTTTCTATAGAAGTTACATCCCTATAATTAAAAATTACATCCCTAGAATTAAAAGTTACATCCCGCAGAACTAAAAAGTTACATCCATCCTATAGAAGTTACATCCTCTAGAATTATATATACATCCTGTAGAAAGTTACATCCCTAGAACTAAAAATTACAGAAAAGTTACATCCCTTAGAATTAAAAGTTACATCCACATCCTATAGAAGTTACATCCTTCAAAATTAATAGTTACATCCTCTAGAACAAAAGTTACATTCTATAAAAGTTACATCCCTCGGAAATAAAGTTACTTCTTCAGAATTAAAAGTTATATCTTTAGAATTAAAAGTTGCATCCTCAGAACTAATTTGTGATTTTTCATCAAAATATAATCATGTGAGATCTTGTTGTAAAGATTTAATTGTTACGAACACAACGGTGTAATCAGATTATAGATCGGATAAGTAATTTAAGAAAAATTTTCATAAGAATAAAAAAATATGCACAACCTAACTAGCTACTAGTACTTCTCACGCAGGCGTGGGAAATGGTGGGGCGTGAGGAGGCACGTGGCGGACGCGCAGCGTGGTCACTGGCTCTGTCTAACAAGCGTCCGTGCTAGCATTATATTTCACGTTTCAGTTTACCCGGGGCTAAAATTTTCTTGTTCGTCACTGTACTTAAGTAAGAAAGCCAAGAAAAACGAAAATGACTTCTACTAGAAATGATCTTTCCAGAAAAACAAAGGCTACTATTAGAACCTGAGAGGGCAATAGATTAGTTCGCTGGGAAGTGGGAAGGACGATAACACGGAGCAAGCCTTATTGAGGGGATCCTGAACTAAGAAAATATCTGAAATTCTATTAAGATTAGTCATGTGAAATATTTAAGGCATTATATTTTTGTTACGACAATTTCTGCACTATGATATTCTTCTATTTTTTTTCATAACCATATTAGAAATCACACGCAAAGCTAGATACTATAGACATGTTAAAAGGTCCAATACATTGTGTAACTGAAAAAAAGAAGCAAATAGTTTGTTGTGGATAATTCCAAGTGTAAAGGTATGACACAATGCAAAAGCGTAAAAGTACCGGTTCACATTCGAGATACCAATAGAAAAGATTACAAGCATATAAAAAAAGATAAATATTTTGCACAAAAAAAAAGTAAACCTCCATTTGATTTTCACCAAATTCAGAAAAATCCACCACGAGTGAAAATGCATTGTGAAAATCCTAGTTAGACATTACTCCCCTACTAGGTTTCACCCAATTTTGTTGTTGAAATTTCATGATTTCTTCAAAATCATGCAAAGTGAAAGTTTCTGATGAAAATGGAACAAACCTACTTCGTTTTCCAGAAGTATTGCATCGATCTACTTAACCCCTAAAGTATGAAATCCATTTCTTTAAACCCAACCCCCTCCCCAAATACAAAAATATGCTTTAATAGTAACCCTTTGTACGTGATTTTTCATATAGACAGTGACATGGCGGTGGTATTACTTGCACAGTATAAAGATTAGTCCATTGAACCAAAATTGATCTAAGCATTGCCTTCTACTCATTGATCGACAAGCCTAAAAATTACTATCAACACCACTACATCATTCTCAAACTATTTACCTGTGAATCAAATGCTTAATACATTTCAGTATTGTCCCCTCTATATGGCATAACTCAAGTGGTCAAAATCACCGTGTCGTGCACACAACAAGGAGTGGACAGAAAGCTCAGAACTTATGAGCCAAGCTAGCTAGCCTTTTAGCTCGTTAAATAAATTAACAAGCCAAGTCAACCTGACTCGTTAAGATAATGAGCTCGAACGAGTCGAGTTGGCTCGTAATCCACCCCTACACACAACAAACCTCCTATAAATCACTTTAGGGAGTTATTTAGATTATTTTGATACTTTAGGGATTTAAGTAGACCAATACTTTAGGTGTGGGGTAAACTTATTTAGATGAAAAAGAGTACAAAGAGAAGTGAAACAAAGGTGCCGTTTGCTTAAGCTATTTCTGGTACAAGAACGTTTTTTTTGGAGATTTTGCAGAAAATAGTTATTTTCCCATGTGAACGGGGAAAGTGTCCAATATACGTACAGAAGAGACCGTCTGTGAACGTGATCTTCATAGTTTACAGATGTAACCGGTGAAATCCGAGTTTTCACCTGCTATATCCTATCCCACCAATCCACAATACTTCAAATTCTAAAACTCTCCCTTTGAAGCACCAAGACGGCAAGACCCCCAAGCCCCGACCAATGCCCACAGACAAGTACCGTAAAAAAACCAGCATCACCAGGCCACCACCAGTGCATCACCACTCCGCTGTTTCCCCTTCCACTAACGCTGACACCGCTTTGGGGGAAGAACAATGAGCATGCTGCCATGCTGTGGCCCGGCCGTGCTCACCACCTCCACACTTGTATACAGCCTTTGCCACCTCCCATTTCAAATCGAACCAAACGGTCGGGATGCAATGCAAGAATGCAACGCAACGTCGAGCGAGCGCCACACAAGTTTTGACAGCCACAGGACCACCCGGCGCGCGCGCCTCCCGCTTTTGCACCACCACCACCCCTGCACGGAGCGCACGCCGCGGCATTGATGAATCGACCGAGCCGCCCGCTCCAAAGCTGCCGCACCGCACCGCACCGCGCGCCATGCGACGAGAGGCGAGCAGTGAGAACGGAACGCGCCGCGCCTGCACACGGGCAGCAACGCGCGACACGGGCGCTCGGGTACCGAGGAAAAAGCTGCTGGCGCGCGTGTGCGTCGTGTGCGCTGCGGCCGCCACAGCTCTCGCTAGTCGCTTGGCTACGGAACAAGGCTGCTCTTTTCGGAGGCCACACCCGACGGAAAAGCGGAGGGATGCGCACAGTGCACACTGTAACAACTGCACACCCGCCAACCAAAAGCGCGGGTGCATGCATGAGCACGGCCCGACTCAACCGCACCCATCATGGCTCACCCGTCTAGGTGTGTACACGTACTTTTTCTGCATATAGATACGAATACGATCGTACGGGAGGGTAAAAACGGTGGAAATTTACTAATTTACCGCACATTTGTCGGCTAGTATTGTCACGGTTTAGGATGAAAGTATTGTAATAGTGCTACCCGTTCGAGGGTCCACGAAAGCAAAATGAGAAACGCTGGTTTATGTTTAAGCACGTTAGATCTTGCACTGGAGTTCCGCGAGATTAGATCCGTTGCATTCAATTAGTACGGTGCTCTACTTGGGACGATAGGATTCGTTTTGCTAGTGGAAATTATACTGTGTGGATCAGAGTAGATTAACAGCAGACACTGGCATCCACCTTGACCCCTAAAGATTCGACAAAAAGTACCATTCACTAACAAAAGATTAGGAAAAAAAATCTACCAGCCTCAAGATTAAAAGAGAAGAAAAAAGCTCCATGAGAGAGTGCTTGCGCCGTCAATGTAACCGTTACTCACTTGGGAGTTTTTTTTTATTATTTTAGATAATGCACTTGGAGTTGGACCAAGTCACTTGAGAGCATTAAATTACATCTCAGAGTGCAGATGATCAGGTGGTTAATTTTTATTTACTTGATTAAAGTACATGTATTCTTTCCTTGTATAGTGAAAAAGTTAAGTAAAAAGAAAGTAACTTTTCCTAAAGAAAAAAACCGCATGCTTCCTTCTAGTGCTAGCGACCGGTGGTGGCTCCGGCGGCGGCGGCGTCGAGGTCACCGTCTAGCTACCGACCGCGCGAGCCTCTCCACCTTGACGGCGATCTCCGGCGGAATCTGAATCGCCGGCCGTGGCCTCTCCTTGCATCGCCGGAGGTCGAGCCCCAGCGCGTCGGAGACGTCCTCGGAGCTCCACCCTGCTCGCCGGAGCGAATCGGAGCACCTGTCGGCCTTGAGCAGCAGCGCGTCGTGCACCGCGTCGGCGTCCACCGCCGGCGCCGCCGCCGCCTCCTCGCCGTCGAACAGCCCGGACGCCGCCGTCACCTCCACCATCTCGTTCACCTCCGTGTCCCTCCACCCGCCTTGTTTCAGCACGGAGCCGAGCCTGTCCAGGTACGTGTCGACCCAGTGCGGCGTCCTCGATCTCCTCGCCGGCGGAGACGAGCACCCGGATGACGACGACGTCGACGCGGTGGACGCCTCCGAGGACGACGAGTCACGGCGGCGGCGGTCCGACGCGGCGTCGCTCCAGAACTCGATCCAGCGTGGGGCCTTCCCGCCGCACGCCGCGTCGAGGCTCCGCCGCATGTACGGCGTCGCCGCCGCCGCAATCTCGCCGGAGATTGACGGCGGCGGCGGCGGAGTGGGACGGAGGTCGAGAGGCTGGAAGGAGGAATCCCGAGTGAAGAAGTGGAGGATGTCGAGGCCGCAGCAGAGGACGCGGTCGTCGGTGACGAAGAAGACGGGGTTTCCGGCGAGGCAAGGGCGACAAGGGAGGAAGCAGCGGTCGAAGAGCGGCACGAGCAGCGGCGCGCGGCGGATGGCTGACCGGGCGAGCCGGACCGCCCGGTCCGGGTCGGCCGGTCTGGGCCCCCAACACCGAGGCCAGAGCGTCCCACGCGCGATCTGCAGCGACGCCGCCGCGATGGGCAGGTCGAACGCCGACCGGAGCCCGGCCCGCGTCCGCCAATCTGGAAACCCAGGCCCTGACGGGAGGCCCATGGAGAGCACGGCGCGGAGGTCGGGCGGGAACGCGAAGCCCATCTCGGCCTCGGCGCGGGCTGTCTCGGCGTCGGTGAGGCCCGGGAGGACGGCGACGCCGGACGCCCTTAGGTGGGCCAGGGCCGCGGATGCCAGCGCGTTGAACGAGTGGAGCCCGAGGCGCGGCGAGGCCGACGCCGACGCCGCCGACG
>CM002486.1:15773200-15785086 GCA_000325765.3 Leersia perrieri
TCGACAGCCGCCGCAGCGCCGCCGCGTGCGCCGCCGGGGTTAGACCTGCCATCCGGCGGTCCACGTCCACCATTGCCACCGCCCTCTCCGTATCCCGACCGTCTCTGGAAGTGTGTGCTAAGATTTGACAATGGCTGTGTGTGGAGTGGAGGCGAGGTGAGGAACGGAGGAGACGCGGGTTATATAGGGGAGGAGGAGGAGGTGGCCATTGCTATTGCCACTGGCCTTGAGGTGGTACGGGTGGTGGGGCCAGGAGGTGGCAGAGATCGAGTAGAGGGGAGCAGAGGAGCACGGGGAGTGGGCGTTTCTTTGAGTTGGCGTCTCTTGTTGGTTTCCCTCCTCGCTCGTTACGAACAAGGAGGGAGGCGAGAGCGTGACCCCGGCTGGGATTTGGATTTGTCTCGGCGTTTTTGGTGTTTACCATGCTAGTTTTACCGTGACTGATCCGCCGAGTAACAGCGACAGATGAACCGCGTTCTCAGCAGGCGTCTGCGGTGAGTGATACTGAGGCGCGAAAAGAATTTTTTTTAATTCTCACGTCGAACAATTGATCGGATATCAAAAGTAGTTTTTTTACGTGAATGAATAAACTAATTTCATAACTCGCCAAAAAACCACACAGACGAATTTATTAAACTTAGTTAATCCGTTATTAGCACATATGAGTTACTATATCATTTATGGCTAATCATGTACTAGCTAGAATTAAAAGATTTGTCTCCTGATTTTTAGATAAATTATGTAATTAGTTTATTTATTAATCTATATTTAATACTTCATACATGTGTCGAAAGATTCAATGTGACGTTTCTAGAAAAAAAAGTTTTTGGAACTATACAAGGCTTGAAAAGTTAGAGTTGGAGTTGGACCTGGGAATGAAGGCCCGACCCAGTATTTCCTTGGCTCCAAAACATAATAACTGGAAGGTGTTATGTCCTCTCCTAGGTCAATAAAATTTTGGATGAAGAGAGTACATAACATATGAATATTTACCCGTGAAAAATAAATACTGGTCTAGATCATCGCCAAACCTAAAGGGAATGTGTAATGTGTAGTCTCAACCCATACAAAATTTGAAAAATCCTAGAGAAATATCCTTGAAAAACTTTGATGGCATGCACCCATACTCTTTAAACTTAACCAACATGATCAAGTTAATTTTATTTTTTAAAAAGAAAATGAGTCTACTATATATACCACTATGTAAATACTACAAACTTATTAATCCCCACGAGAAAGGAACAGAAAAGAACTGAGTGGGTTAATTTCATACCTATTCTCCACCTCAATAGGTGTGTAATTAATCCTTTCTGAATTTCCTATTGGGAGGGATTAGCCAAACAAAGCTTGAAGGAGAAAACAACAAATTTGACGTAGTGTCTAACTATATATATATATTATATATGTGTATATTATTCATAACCCAAATTAATCTTTCCCTGTTGCGTAGTTAAAATTTAATTTGAAGGTGGGCATATGCATGATTTATCAATGCACGTCAAATTCTCAAAATTTACCTTAACCAATATGTTTCTCTCGGTTCAAACCATATCAAAGATTCAAGTGAGAAGGAAAGTACCGGAAACTAGATGACACCCCGCACGTTGTTGCAGCAACCTCTATAATAAGCAATTCGCTAAAGTAAAATTAGCTTAAATCAAAATGGCATGGCGCTAAAAGTTCTTAATAATTTAATGGAGAGATGAATGGAAGAGTAACAGTGGTCCACAAATGCTTGATGTGTTGCAGTAAACTAATCTGAGATGATTATGTTGGATCTAATGGCTAGCAACAAATTTACTTGGTGCAATTTGGAGCAATCTGGAGCATTAGAGTTTGATCTAATGGATAAAATTTATAGTGATGATATGGCGCATTAAGAGGAGAGGAAAATAGTTTTAATTACAGTTAGTGGGATCAACTTTATAGATATAATGGATACGGCCATAGAGCAAGGTTAACAATGTCACAGGTTACCGTCCCGTTTGGTTATCGTGCCTTACTACTGGGCAGCAATAGGGGAACTGGCGCCATGGTTTGACCATACTTTGACAAATTCAAACTTGAAAAAATCATAGTAGCAGTATATGATTTTAGACATGTCATGTCAAAAGTTATTTTGAAATGATGGAATTTGCTACACATTTTGGCCTCGTAGAGGATTGGGATTCGAAAAAAGTAGAAAAAGCGAAAGATGTCTGATGCATTAGTGCAAATGGACCACACTTTCCTAATAAGATAATTTTCTCGTAGGATATTTTTAGCATTTTCCATCTCATATATTTTATTTATCATGGTAACCGTGGCCGTGTGTTTACCATCACCCTACCACAACTCGAATTTAAAAATTCTGAAACCAAATTCGCCACGGTTTTCTGCAGTAACCGCCGTGCCGTTGGGGCGGTAAGGGAACAGGACTGGAGTGGGCGGTGGGAGGAGGGCGGGGTCGTCAACCCTGACATAGAGTCTCGGTTCTGGTAGGATCTGATTTGATTCACTAGGATTTAAACCTAGTTCTTACATATAGTTCCACACCCGTGGATACGTTTTCAATATGATAAAGTTTAACAGGCTAGGGATATGCATACGCTGCTAGTCTTAATTTTTTTTACATGTGCTAAGACCCTGTTTTGTTCGTGAAAAGAAAATTCTCGGGTGTCACATCGACCGTTTAACCGGATGTCGGAATGGATTTTCGGACACGAATGAAAAAACTAATTTTATAACTCATCTGAAAAGCGCAAGTCAAATCTATCAAGCATAATTAAGCTGTCATTAGTATATTTGGGTTACTGCAGCACTTATGGCTAATCGTGGATTAATTAGATTCAAAAGATTCGTCCTATGATTTCCACGCAAACTATACCGTTGGTTTTCTTTTTAATCAATATTTAATACTCCATACATGTGTCGAAAGATTCGATGTGATATTTTTACATAAAATTTTTTGGGAACTAAACAAGGCCCTAAGGAACATATTTGCGGACGTACATGTGGTGTGCATGTTTGTATGCGTCCTCCATTTGATCGGGGGAAAAAATGAAGTGATATCATAGAAGTATAGAATTATGCAACGCAAGTTTATGACCCACCCACCCTTCGATTATATCGTTATCCTAAGATCGAACCAGCTACAGGGTAAGATCCAACAATGGTACATGCCGCCCTGGCCTACGGCACCCTGATGTCAGAAGCCAAAAGGTTGGAACGCTTTGCATGTGTGGAGCCTCTCCTAGAAGAGACCCATGCAACCAGAAGCGATTGAATAGTTGGATCTGCCTTTGCTAGAAGAGAGGTTCAATTATTGTTGAGTTGGCTGAAATGTTCTTCTCCAAGGCAACTAAAATAATATTCTTCCCATAAATGAATAGTCTTTCAAGATTTTTTCCCAGTGAAAAAGAAAAGATGCTTTCATTATTCACATTCCGTAGTCACTGACTCACTGTACGACCATGTGTTCACTGAACATATTATTTCAAGACATAATCTTATCTAGACGAAAAAGATGAGTTGCACTTTAGACTTTTTAGTCATTATTTTTCTTGGGCTCATATAGTTACGATTGAAGTTGTCTACAATGTGAAACAAGTGCATGAGCTGATGAACATAACTATTGAATTTGAATCCCAATCTACGCAAAGTAGATGTATTCTCAAGATGGATATATTATATATATCTTGTTTTTTGGTAGTACAGTTTGCTAATCATCATTCTACATGAGTGCAAAGACAGCCTCGTAATCTATCACTGTCTTCAGTGACACTGAGCTGAACTACTGAATTTTCTGGGCAAACTGAGTGCGTGTGTGCTTTTCCTCTCTCTGAACATCTAATATAATTTGCGTGGTTGCTTTTCCTCTCTCTAAACGTCTAATATGATTTGCATGACTGTAATCGCCATCGCCTTTCGGTGATTGTACACAGTAGAAACACAAGCTAACACCAGTAAATAACGCCTAACTCTGCATGAACATTTGGCCTGGACAAGACGCACACCTTCTCAAACTAGCTTATCATGGGTGTCTTAGTTGACTTGATAACCGCGAAAGCCAAAGCATGGCTGGCTAATTACAGTACTGATCTGAGATGAGACAAGAGAAAAAAGCCGGTCCATTTCTTGTCAGAGCTCCACTACACTTCACCATCCCTGCTGATGATGGTCCATCGAAGCTGTTGTTATCTTGACGCACGGAGCGTCCAATACGTTGGTGATGCAGTGATGGTGAGAATTCGAAGAGCTTAGCCCGCGCGTGGTCGTCGCCGCCTGAATTTTGATGCTTGTTAAGTCTCACATTTTTTATTTGCATCTATGGTGTTTACTCTTTGATCAGTGACAACTGATTTGCAGGATTTGCCTGGTGATCCTGAAGGTGAACAGTTGATTGTGCATTTGTGCTTAAGTGTCAAGGGGAACCGTCTCGTCCATCTTATGTAAATACTACATAAGGGGAACAGTTGAAGAGTATGTTTTTGTGTATCTGTTACATGAGGCTTTAAACAAACACATTCTCATTGAGGATGCACATAGAGGTTAATCGATGGCCTACCACTCAATCAGGTTACGTTCCATGAAAGATCAGGACACAAGCTCGAGCCAATTAGAGGCTTGATTGATCGGTCTTAATGATTGGATCGACAGTCGTGCGCACTAATAAAGGCACACCATAGTATCGTTTCTAGGTTATCCTTGGGCATGACCAGTAGTCACACCTACAAATCATTCTCCAATCAATTGCGACAAGGGGTTCGATAGCTCCACGACCGATTAATTCAGATCACCGGTCACAAAATAGGAATGAATGTTTTGATCGACGAACAGGTGCTATCTTTCAAAAGGGTCGTAGCAGCAGTATAACAGTTGCTTGACGACATCGTCTCACCCAACAGTGGCCCTCCAGTTCAGAAGCTCTGTCTCCTCCGATTCAGAACCAGAGGTTGAACTCAGGTGGATCTCTAGGCAGGAATTTAGTTGGGCCTTGTTTAGCTCCCCATTTCAAACTTCAAACTTCAAAATTTTTCATCACATTAAATGTTTGGACATATGTATGGAGCACTAAATGTGGACGAAAAAAAACCAATTGCAACGTTTGAACGTAAATCACGAGACGAATCTTTTGAGCCTAATTACGTTATAATTAGCCATAAGTGCCATAGTAACCAACATGTGCTAATGACGAATTAATTAAGCTCAAAAGATTCGTCTTGTAGTGTATAGTTCGAATATATAAATTGTTTTGTTATTAGTCTACATTTAATACTTAAAATGTCTGTCAGAACATTGATGTAACATTTCTGGCCTTCAATATTTTGGAACTAAACACAGCCTTGGTTCACGAGTCGTTACAATACAATTGGTCGTAAATGTGATTATCGTGTTGAGGCCCACGCTTAGGCTGCGTTCGTTCATAGCGGATCTACTCGGAACAGTATTTGCACGTGAAACGAGAAGCATCATTAGTACATGATTAATTAAGTATTAGTTATTTTAAACTTTAAAAATAGATTAATTTGATTTTTTTAAACAACTTTCGTGTAGAAAATTTTTCCAAAAAACACACCGTTTAGCAGTTCGTAAAAGCGTACCACAAAAAAATTACTGTGCCAAGTTTACGTTTCTGCTACTTCCGAACACAGCCTTAAACACAGTTGGACAGATTTAACCACAATGAACCTAATCAACTAGTTTACAAATTTAAATTTTATATACGAGACAAAGTTTTTGTCATTCTTTAAAAAACAAATTTAAATTTTGACATTATTTCATCGCTAGAGAAAAAAACTTGTTCCAAGATAACCTAATAGTCCATCATCTCATCATGGATCATGTGAGAAGTTTAATTAGCGCCGTCTCCAAACAGTATCAATGGCGTCCATCCTTTTCCCCCATGAGTGACGTTAATGCGCCAACCGAAAGCACCATCGGCTGGTACGTACTCGACCTAGGAGCAATTGATCCATACAGCAGTAGCAACTGCTAGTGTTCACCTGTGTCACTAACTTGGCTATCTAGCCAAGCCATAGCTGTACCTTTCGACTCATTCATTGCAAAAACAAAAGGAACTCATCTTTCCATCAAGACTACCGAGACATAAAAATGAAAAAGGGCCAATGACTCTCAATGAGCAATGGGTGATTCTTCCACTGGGCGATTGGATTCTTGTTGTTCGATCTTGACACTCTTTTGGGCAACTCTACCCTTGCAAGCTAGACACGTTGATTAAAGCCGTGTCTGCTGATGTTTCAGCTGCTATTGCAGTATTGTGGATTGTGAGTGCAGTGGCGTCAATGTGAAGCAATTGTGTTGTGTAGCAAACACAGCTGCACAATGCTTTCGGATCCTTTTTAGCCATCCCTGAGGTGTGTAATAGTCCTCCTCAATCTAAGGTACCTTTTGGATCCGTGAAAATGTGCAATAGTGCAGAAAATACTTAATTTGGTTCATTTTCATTGTCTAAAATGCATCAACTAGCTCCTGCATAAGCAATTATGCATGCAGCAACTTATTCATCAATAGCGATTCAATAATTTTGCATGAACAACAAAATAAACAGTACAAAAAGTGTGCTGGTGTTCGCCAACTGGAACTTTACAAGTTCATGTCAATCTCTGGACTCTAGACACACTTAACAATGCTAACATTAATTTTTATTAAAGGTAATGCTAACATTACTAAATATAAGCACTTGCATAAGTATAAATTTGGCATCCTGAATTATATATTTTTTCTCCTAGCTAGAAGGAGTATGCTCCCTAGAATATTAACTTGAGAGGCGAACAGACTTGTAGCCTAGTGGTTACAGGAGCCTTAGTATTACCTGAGGTTCTGGATTCGATTTGAGAACGATTTTTTCAGGATTTAACGGCTTTGTGTTTTCAGTGGTAAGCGACGTACCCGTCGACGGTGAGGCGTCTGTGGTGACTTCGTCAATCTCAAGAATTTGTTGGCCCAGTCTTCGGAGATGCTCATAGGGATAGGTTTTGCGCGCGTGTGTGTTCATAGGGATGAGGGTGCATGCGTTGTGAGTGTCTACGTTGTTACTGTGTAACTTAAAAAAATATTAACTTGAGAGGACTCAGCCCACCTTAATTTTTCTTTCTATCGAAACCTAACTTTGCAATGCATTGTATTCGTTGGATGTGGATCGTGTGGCTGTGGGCCACTGGGTCAATGTTGTCTAATAATATATGCTTAGCTATCTATCTGAGGTATAGAGTTGGCGGACTGTCTGTCTATGAAAAGAGTGCGGACCGCAAAGAAAAGCACCTGAATATTGCGTTTGCTTTCAACCTAGTTCAGTAATGCTAGCCATGTGGATTAGTGAGATAAACCCAGCATCTGCCGTGATATGGACTTTGTATAATCAGAAATTAATCACCACTGTTGTGATTTGCTAAATCATACCGGATATATAAACGAAAGGGAAACTAAAAGGCGCTTACAATGTAGCTAGGGACATGATCATTATGCAGCTAGGAAAAATAAAGTAAAAACATGTGTTGGGAGTTGGGAGGTGCAAGGCTATGCAATTCCTCCTTCATTCATCACACTAGACATAATACTCACTTCGTCCTAAAATATAGGACTAACAATCTAAGAGAGGATTTGACCCTTGTTAAGCCCTTATCGTTATACATTGTCTTAGGGGATCATTATGTGACAGAGGTAGTAAGATGTTTTATGTGCATGCAACCAATAAACCTCGATATATCCTAGGTCGTACAAATATGCGATACTTATGAATCAATAAGTAAAAATAATATTATTAAATGTATCATTAAAAATACTCCCATGTATTATTTTCTTGATAATTTCTCCATAAATATGCAATTTGAGGAAATAACATAAAACATGTGCATGAGAGGTTATATGGATGTGTTGTAAATGGCAAGTAAACAAGAATGGAAAGAGCACCAACTTGTTAGAGTCTCATAAACCATAGAAAAATAAATGAAGCTACTGAAAACAATTTTAGGGTAAGACTTTTAGATTTACTAGCAAAGTACACATGCTTTGCTATGGATAAAAAGGAAATGTATGCTATAAACAAAAAATATTTTTATCAAGTATGCTGTTATCACTCGATATCCCTTTATTATATCTAAGCACTAGACTATTCTATAATATAATATAGTATGAAGGGTCAGTTTGTAAAAGCTATAGTAGGGTGGCAGATTCACTGCCACCACCACCACTAGAGTCTTTTAAGAGGAGTATAGATACTCTTACCAATTTAAAATACAAAGAAAAAACAAAAACAAGCGCCTAGAATATTAATAAAAATTAAGGATGTAATTTAAAATTTGTCTCTTGCTTATAAACCAAAAGGCAAACTTTCAAATACAAACTGCATACAAGTCAATTAGTCTTAATGAAATTTGCAGAAAATCCTTTTCGCGGTCACCTTAAAAAACAACCATGTGCATAGTTATTCTTTTAGCGCGAACATAAATATGAAGATTTTATCTACTATTTGACCGATAAAATCCATGCACACATTCACGGCTTTCTCTTTCAACCCAATCATGAGAAATTAATGTCAAAAGGGACTAATGAAAACTTAGGCCCCATTTGATTTGAGGGAAAATCATAGAAATTTTATATGATTTTACTCCATAATTATTTTTTTTCTAAACTAGCCTTTGAATCAAAAGTCTGGACCCTATCTAAATCCTGTGAAATTACTATGAGATGGGTTGTTGTTAGCAAGTTTTGGAGAATTTTTAACATGAGGTGTAACCTTATGGGAAAACTCCATTGAGTTTCTCTCTCACATAAATTCTTGTTGTTATAGTAATTGTTATATGGTATCCTGTATAGTTGTGTATATATATGGTAACCGCATATTCCGAATACCATTATGGAGAGAGATCCACCAAGTCACATATGATTTAGGAAAGGTAGGAGAAACTTTTTATGCTGGATAATACATCCTAAATAGCTTAAGTCTTAGTACTTCCTTATTCTATCATACTTTGTACTTGGAATTCCTAAGTTCGACTAACTACAACTCCCTTGCTGAGGGGAGGGGTAATAAATCTACATGTCCCTTGAGGGCTCAAGACACGTTGAATTGACTCTGACGATACCCAATTCGTCAGAGCATATCGAAGACATACGGAAGCGCCTCGTCGATAATATCACTAATTCGATTAGCCCTACATATACACATATATCCATATGTCCATCTATATATATACTAGTCGAGTGTTAGACCAGCCATTTGCTACGGCTTATTGTACTCGGCGGCAGGTCTTATTTGTTGATAAAGAAAAATAGACCACACGAACAAGATAAATTAGTAGGGCTATTACCCAGATGGGAGCCTAAACCTGTATTAAATCGGTCTTTCTCTATATTTGTTAAGATTTCTTGCTAGTCATTGAATCCCCCTAGTATAACGGATCCCATATTTGATTTGTCAGTAATCGACGTGTTTTTTCTGCGGTACAAATAAACGATCAGTTCTATGTTTTGTGATCGACTGTTTCGCCTTACGTTCTTGTGAAAATCCTTTTTGTTCTTTATTTTCCTCTTTTTCAGCAATCCTATGATTAAAAGGGCTGTGTACGTGTCAGAATTTAAATCTCAGTGAATAGAGTCCTGGATCAACGAACTATCCCACCACATCAAAGGAACTATCCCATGAAATAAAGATTATCAGCTTGTCCGCAGCATGCAAAGGTATAGTGTATATAGCTTCTTGGTGTAGTTTTAAACAAACAAAGCTAGCCGCTAGACGTACGTAGCCCTTGTAGGCAAAGGCAAAATAAACTTGGTGGAAGAGAAAAGAAGATGCCATGATCACTTTTTAGGTAGTTGATCAGCATGCGAATTGATTTAAGGACAGGACACCCGTGCGCCTGATTGAAACGATATTCAAAGATACCTTCTTCTCTCCCAGGTTGAGAAATAATTAAAAAAGAGCTACGTATTGTGATAGGGATGCATCTATTGAAAATTCGTGCTGTCTCCTCCATTGGAATGTGTAGGTAGTAACCTATTGGAATCACTATGATAGGAAAAAAAACTGCAGTCTTTCTACTACTATATGTGGTCGATTTGTTGCTTCTCTGAACATCTCGGACTTGTATATACGCCATCACTGAAAAAAAGTTTTAGTTCTTCAGACTATGCTAGTATTCGTTCGTTAGGATATTGCTGGTCCCTAAACACATTGACGTTGGGTGACATTGCTACATAGACGAGTATGGATGTACTTAACTTATATGAACAAGGACAAATTTACTTTCTTTTTGGTAGTTTGATAGAAGAATCAACATAAAAGAACTGATAAAGGAATAGAAACCAATGCCTTGGTTAGGTTCTTATTCTATCTTCAAATGAATACTGATTGCTTTGGGGGATGGAGAAATGGTTGCAACGCCAGTCTTGCTTGGGCTGGCTACCTGTGTACAATATGTTTGCAGCTCCTTTCCTACGTACCTGTCCATGATCATGGACCACAAAGAGGGCATCATCATTCAAAACAATGGAATCCATGGTAACAATAACTAGTCATTTTTTCATGCAGAATTCTATTGCGTGGCTTGTCTCATGTATTGGGATCAAGTGTTTGTCATGCATGGACAAGGTGACACAATGAAATACTCTATACCCAAGGCCATTCGTTCATTTCGTACTTTTGGTTTTAGCCACCCCTTATTGGATTTTGTCCTACTTTTGCTGTTCCCAGACATGCGATGCACAGGTGACAAACTGAAACGATTTATATTTCTTGCTTGTTCTAATCTACCGTCACAGCATGTTCTTGATGATTCCCTTTGTCTAGTTAACGCGCTCGTGGGCATTGCCTTTGTGTTGCAGAGGACTAGATGCATGGGATGGTTGGAGTCTAATCCTGATTTGATCATAATCTAAACACTAAATGCAAAGTTTATTATATCTAACCAGGCCTAAGTTAGTTAGCTTTAGCCAGACCTAGCCTAGGCCCAATAAGAAATCAGCTGAAGAATACTACTAGAATTGGATCCTCCAGAGTGAGGAAAATTCAGCGCTGCTACAGTTTCAGATTGATTCTGCAGTGCCATCTAGAACAACCAATCTGTAGTGCTATTGGGCTCTACAGTATGAAGTTAATCTCACGTTTCTGAGTTCGACGACATGGATTCATGAAGCTGTAAAAACTTTTTTTTTCTTTTTGAAAACGAATTTTTCAACACTGTAACATGACGAGGACCAACTCTCTTTCTCCTCTCCTCTGCATTCTTCAGTTTTTCTTATATTTGCAGATAAACGATCTTTCTTTTCGGAGCTATTGGCTGAACCAGATTAGCTAACCTCTTTGCAATTAACTCTTCTCTAATCCAATACTGAATTTATGTTCCCACATATGGGAACATAATCTGCACGTAAGCTTTCCGTGTACACTCTGTACACACCAATTAACAAATATCACCAAAAATTCTAAAAATATACATATATTTCTAATGGTGTTACACATCACTGCAAAGTCTCATCTTAAAATTCATTATACACAGAGAGCAACAAAAATGACAAAATTCTGACGGATTTTTACTCAAAATTTCTTTTTCATCTTTTTGTTGTGTCTAAAATATAACAAAATTTAATACGAAACTTTGTAGATATACGTAATATTATTGGAAATACATGTATAATTTGTTTAAGTTTTTTTAATAATATTTGTTAGTTGGTGTGCACAAAAAGATTATGCACGAAATTTTTTTTAATAATATTTGTTAGTTGGACACTATGGGAGAGAAAATGATTGTTGATAGATGATGGCGAGAGAGCATTTTACGCTCTGCTGCTATTGGTAATTTCAGTATGTCGTTAATCTAAGATGTGCGTTCTCAGAGAAAGTCTTATGCAGTCATGTTTCAGTGGCTAGAGGTGCTTTAAGTTGAT
>CM002486.1:15786763-15817226 GCA_000325765.3 Leersia perrieri
GAAGTTTCGTGTACGAAGACGTACGTATGATGAAAACAAGTCAGGGAGGTGTGTCAAATCACTTTATGGATTTGCGTTTCTGGGTATGTCATTGAACAACATAGTTTTCTCCGGGATTGATTGATCATGTTATTATAATCATTGTTCATGATATTATAAGCATTGTTTTACATCCTACAGATTAGTCTTGGTTTCGCCCGTGGAAGACATTACCATAAAGAGCCTACGAATGATGAGCTCTTCATGTATGCTTCTAGTTGGCCGGATTGTGGCTATGATTTCTCATGTTGCAAAAATGTAAGTTCTCTATATTCTGCATATAACCATGTGTTGCTTTCAATCCTAATAACAAAGACCTATGTGACCTATGTGTAGATTTTTATTCCAGTATATTGGATGGGTGGATACTTCTTGATCATAGTGGACAAAGAGTTGAAAAAGGTCTTTATATTGGACCCTAGACCTGTTAATAAAAAGCACAAGGACTATCCAGTGGGATCGTATACGAGAAAGATCGTATGCATTTCCGAAAACTTGATGAGAGGAATGAGACGGTGTGGGTGGGTCGAAGATATTGCCAAATGGGTACCTGTATTCCCTGATATTCCGCATTAACACGAGTAAGCATATTTATTATGACTGGATTGTTGAATCCACTTAATGTTTCCACGCTACCCAATGAATGCTAAAACTATTTTGTTTTATAGGACACATTCTGGTTATCTTGTGTATCTGTTTATGAGGTCATGGAGCAATGGAGAGCTAAGGTTGCCAACATATAAGGTCAGTACTACTATCAATTTATCATCCTTGACAGAACCATAGATCAATGTAATTGCTGGTATTAGTAATTCTAATAATTGCATGTGCAGGGTTGTGGTGACCTAAGGAAATAGTTCCTAACGCATCTCCTGACGTCCCCGGGAAATGATTCTGAATTGAGTACTCCAGATGGCGTACGTGATTTGGTCAGCTGTATTAGCACGGCCCAGCGCCGTGAGAATTTTTGTTGCTAAGTCATATGGTCTTGGTTATTACAGCTCAACAATATTGTATTGTCGCTCTATGGTGTTTAGGAATATTTGCTTGAAATTGTAACTGGCAGCACATACTTGTCAACTTATATCGACATATGTTTTATTTGATACTTCTTTCGGCCATTGGTCATTACACCATGCAGTGGTCTGACAGTATGTGATTCAGTACTTTTTTTAACCGTTGCATGTGTCGGTCTATTTCTTAGCTATTCTCGGCATTTGAGCTGCAGCACTTGAGAAGAGGGTGTTCCTTTCATACCGATCAAACAATATTTTTTCACCCATTGCAACGTATGGGCACTCTGCTAGTTTGTTTAAAATTTTTTAATAATATTTGTTAGTTGGTGTGCAAAAAAGATTATACGCATATGATAAGTTATCATAAATTTGGCTCAACGAAACCGCAACGGTTACGTAGCTAATTCAGCCCAGGAAAATGTAGAGAAAAATGAGGCTCTTGAGCCACGAAATTTTTGGACCGTTCGATTCCAGGTTCCGAACAGACTGGCCCATTTTAGCGATCAAATTCAGCCCACACTTAGCCCATTAAAGTATATGAAAAGAATTAGGCTGCTGGACCACAAAATCTTAGGCCGGTTGAGTCCGGTTTCCCGACCAATCAGTAGGCCCATTTCGACCCACCTGAATTAAGATTTGGCCCATATATCAGCCCATGGATTTAGAAAGAATGTGGCTGTTAGCTCGATACCATTCATGTCGATCCAAATGAGCCCAAGCAAAACAGTATACCTGACATACTATCTCACTGACATCATGACCCCACATGATGAGAAGAGGATCGACGAGACGAGAGCACGAGACTGGTCGTCGCTGGCTGGCCGAACTCTCTAACGACTCGGACCCTTCGCCGCGAGGCTTCCTCGATCTCACCCACTCCCACCAACCCATCGCCGCCTCCGCCGCCGGCGAGAGGAGGCCGTCGCCCGTCGCCCGCCGCCCGCCGGCCGCATAGATGAAGGGGTCCCACTCGCAGTCCCAGGCGGGGGGCCGGCGGCGGCGGTGCGGGCTGCTGCTGCCGCTCCTCGTCGCCGTGGCCTTCCTCGGCGAGATCGCGTTCCTCGGCCGCCTCGACATGGCGAAGAACGCCGCCGCCGTGGAGAGCTGGACCACCTCCTTCTACGCCCGTCCCTTCTCCGCCTCCGACTCCAGGAAGGGCGCGGTCAAAGTGGCGCACGCCGACGCCGACGCCGACGCGCCCCCGGGCGGAGGTGAGGTCGTCGAGGAGGAGGAGGACGACGGCATCCGGTTGTGCCAGGAGCGGCTCGAGAGGGAGGACGGAGTGCCGCACGACCGCGACTTCGATAAGGATCCCGTCCTCGTTGGTGGTGCTGCTAAGGTCTTCACCTGCTCTCCCGATCCACCCCCCTCTTCGTGCTATTGCATTTCACTTAGGAGATCCGCCTTAGGGGAGCTGCTTTTGTGCTGCTGAGGTCAATAGATCTTCTGCTTAGTTGGATAAATTAATAAAGTTGCTAGCAAAACTTACTTAGACAGCTCTACCATAGGGATTGCTCGTGCAAAGTTTCAGATTATGCATCTAACGTCTTGTTAGCCATTTTGGAATTGCAATTTTTTTTCACTTACATGCTTAATTGCGAATTTTATGCAACATTTGACTTAAGAGAAACCGTTCAAATCTGCCGTGTACATTTTGGAGCGAGCAAATGAACTAATACTCTGGCGGCTGTGCTAATCGTTGGGTCAATTTTGCGTTGCTCAGTTTTGGCCGGTTTGAATCAAACCGTAGATGAACACCCCTAGTTTGGGCCGGTGCAGCTTACGTGGCTTTTCATGTTTGCATGCACATGTTCTGTTAATTGTTCTAGCAATCAAGCCAAGTAGCCGAGTTAACGAGTTAAAGCTCATTAATTCTAGCCAATGTTCTGTTATAGTGTTATCTGTACGTCGCTGGCAAATGTATGCATGAAAGAGTCAGTTGCTTCTTCTATTCTTTCCCCTGGCGCAGCTGGGCACTTACTTACTTGTAACTCTAGCTCATGCATGTAAATGTCCAGACTGTGCATCTACGTCATACTTGCCATTTTGGAATTATAAATTTATCACTAACATAAGTACAGAAAATCCCTTCCACTGGTACAAGAGCCTCTTCACACGAGATGCACACGGCCACATGTATGAGCAAGCGCATCCTTCTGTAGTTTGGGGGCTTGGGATGTTTGGGCCAGTGAGTCTTATGTGGGTTTTCATGTGCATGTTGTGTTATTTGTTTTGGGAACAAAGCCAAGTAGCCTAGTCAACGAGTCAAACTCATTAATTCTTCGCAGTACTGTAATATGCAACACAATTGTTGCACCACACACAACAAAATGATATAAGTATTTTATTTTACCCGATAGTTTTCCATCGGTGATGTTTATTAATCCCCCCCCCCCCTCTGAAATGTGACTGCCTTAATAATGCATCTGTTCCTAGAAGGTTATAATCTTGAGTTTGTGCTTAATTGCTTATAGACTCCACTGGCTTCTGGCTTATACAGGATATATATTTTTTCTTTGCATATTTTACAAACAAAATCATCCAAAAAATGAAAAATAACCGACAGCCTTGGCTCCACTTTCTGCTCAATTCTTAGTTAAAAAAGTGCATACCTTCCCCTGATTTTAAACATAAGTGGAGGTTATGAACTGTTCAATTGGTCATGATATCTTGACATTATTATCACCTCAATGGTTACTAAATTGGAATAATAAATGCTGGAAATTAGAATAACATGGTTTCACAAACTTCCGTTGGCACCATTTTCGTGGGAATGAAGGGATGTGGCAGTGACTGCTTGGAAGAAGGATTTTCATTCTACAAATAGTGGACCGGAATGCACATGATCATGTTAACAGGAATGTCGGGGCAGTTCTAGACTTCTAGTGTGTTGGTCAGAAGACAGTTCTAAATGGCATAAAAATGAGAATATAGTGAAAGTTAGATTAGCAACAAATAATTTTAAACTTGCCCTTAAGCTTTATGCTCAAGTGCATATACCTTCATTTTAAGCATAGTTGGTGATGTATGCTTTGTGTTGGTGCCATTTGTGATGTGATTATTGCGGATAATAATGATGGCTGTTAGTTTCACTGGTGTTGTCACTTGTCATTCGTTTTTTCATGTACTCCCCATTTATCATGCTTATGCATTCTTTCCCCTCTCAGGATTGGAATAAATGTTCTGTAGGATGTGAATTTGGGTTTTCAGCTACTAAGACACCTGATGCTACTTTTGGAATCGCCCCAGATCCTACTGTAGAGAGTATCCTCAGATCAATGGAATCTTCTCAGTATTATTCAGAGAACAACATTGCTGCGGCTCGAGGGTGGGTAAGAACCAAGTTAATTCTGGTTGGGATTTCTCTGCCTATTAAAATGGCATTTTAACCTTATTTGTGGGGTTCCACATACATTCAACCCACTTTAGTGCTGAAACTTGGACTATTACATGTTTTGTAATGTAAGAAGTTTTAACACTGGCTCTAGCATCCCTAGTCTGATATGTACATTGAGAAGTGCAGAAGTTGTAGGTTATTTCTTTTATATATTATATTGTAAGAAAGCAAGGAAATTTTTTTGGCTATCAGATTGGCTTCTTGCTGATGTTCAAACATTCTTGCTTTCCAAAAAAATAGTAAAATAGTAACACCTGTATTTTGTTGAATATGCTGTTCTTGCGAACCTGCTACTGAACTATTCATTTTAATCTTCAGTGATTTATTTACTTTAGAAGCATAGTTCTAACAGACTGAGCAATCCTGATGCTTTCTTCACAGGAGGGGTTACAAAATTGTAATGACAACAAGCCTTTCCTCAGATGTACCTGTTGGCTACTTTTCATGGGCTGAATATGATATAATGGCACCTGTGCCTCCAAAGACCGAAGAAGCCCTAGCTGCGGCCTTTATTTCAAACTGTGGCGCACGCAATTTTCGTTTGCAAGCCCTTGAAATGCTTGAAAACTTAGATGTCAAAATTGATTCATATGGTAGCTGTCATCGTAATCGTGATGGCAAAGGTACACTTTCTGTTTTATACTTCGTGTGGCATACTTTTGTTAAATAAACATTGGGATGTGTTGCATTGTGCTTCTGTGCTTCCAACTCCAACAGTGTAATGAGTGGCCAGCCACAGCAGTGTTCCACATGTCATGGTTTTACTTGTTGCAATTTATAAAAATATTGAATGCCAAACATAACTAATGCTACTACCAACTCTTTCTGTTGTGTCAATATGCTAATTCTCAGGTCCATCTCCATTCTATTTAATTGAGATAATTGCTAACAGAGTATATGGAGGTCGCATGATGAATTTTCCTTTTTCTTTTGATTTAATGAAGCGTGTTTGGCAATTTAGAATCTACTTTTGCATCAGTATTAACTTAATGGAGCACAGTGATGACCTCCCTTCTGTGTTTCTTAATGGAGCATACTGATGACCTCCACATGTTAGTTTATATGATTACAATAATTTTAACATCAGTATTAACACATAACCTGTGTGTATCTTAATAACTATCGCTGGAAAATAATGTTGCTGCCAGAAGTTGGTTATAGAGTAGCACCAGTATCACCAATTACATTTTGTTTTACAAAGGTCTGGCAGATAGATTATGGTCCTCATTATGCGTTTACAATGACAAGGGTGTTAATTATTGTTACCACAGCAGTAAGAGGTATCATTATGTTCGACTTTGTTGATTAAGGTTCTTATCTAAGTATGAACTTATTCTCCCTCGGTCCTTCTGGTTGCAAATATAATTTTTTTGGACATTGATGCACATTCCATGGTAACATTTGTTTCCTATTTTGGAAGTATCAATTTCCTGGGTTCAATTTAGATATTTTATTCAAATTAGTGGTCATACTTTGCCTGAACATATTCTAGAGTAGTAGTCTTTTGCCTTCATAAATGATGCTTTTATGATTGGAGTGGCTTGTAATTTTCTTGTTATTCTGCATATGTTTTGAGGAAAGAAATGTAATGCAGACTTTATTTGTTGCCTTGTGCAGTTGATAAAGTGGAAACTTTGAAGCGCTACAAATTTAGCTTGGCCTTTGAGAACTCCAACGAGGAAGATTATGTTACAGAAAAGTTTTTCCAGTCGCTGGTAACAGGTAACTGGATAAGCTATTAAGCATTCCTGATCGAAACCCCCAGCCCACACCCACCCACCCACACAATTTTTACTCATAAATACTCATCCAACATTGTTCCTGAGTTAGTATGAGCTTTATGCCATTTGTTAGTCATCTCTCCCGGATGGAATATTGTATGGAGATGGAAAATCACACTACCCTGATTATCTCATCAATTGGAATATATTATGAAGGGACTGTCATGAAGCAAGTTGACAAATGTCGTGAAGCAGATTGATCAGGATTTTCCGAGTCATAAACCTTTTCTCATGTTTGTGATGGAACATATTTCCCATACCTACTGATAAATATTTTATCATCTGTTCATCGTGATTTTTATATAATTTCATTTCCAGCACTTGATTAAATTTGTAACTGGAATGAAAGTGATTGAAAATTTCATCTGCACTGTGTTACAGGAGCTATTCCAGTTGTCATTGGTGCTCCAAACATTCAAGAGTTTTCTCCTGGAGAAGGTGCAATATTACACATTAAGGAGCTTGATGATGTTCCTTCAATTGCCAATACAATGAAACATATTGCATCAAATCAGGAAGCCTTTAATCAATCTTTGAGGTAACTTCTGCTTTCCATGTTGACTTCATGCTGAAATAAGTTTGTTTCTCATTTGTCAATGTATGTTGGAACATGACATAGAAACCAATCATATTTTGCCATTTTGGAACTCCCTAGAATCTCTGCAAATCTAAACACAATCATGGTGTATATCTGCAATTATTCACATCAAATTCACATTAACAGAAAAATCAGCATTTCAGCCATGGCAATCTATGAAGTCATTCTTATCAATTTTGTGTGTAGTTCTTTCGAGGAATAGGCTGTAATGTTGTACTACCTCCGTCTCAAAATATAGCTACCTGAAGCTATGAATCTAGACAAAAAAACATGTCCAGATTCATAGCTTCAGGTAGTTGTATTTTGAGACGGAGGCAGTATTACATTATTAAATTGCTATGGTGATGCTTTCACCCACTCCTTTTTTTGTTTACCAAGATCTTGCCAACAAGCACTATGTAATAAGTAGTACATAATTTGTTGAGGAATAGAATTACTCGACAATGAAATAATTTCTCTGGAAATTCATTTTCTTCGTCTTAGAAAGCTCTGCTGTGGCTATGGTGTGATTAAAACTTATTGTAGTAACCATGTGACTCTGGCACTCTGCAAAAGCACGAAAACACCCTCAGAAGTTGCATGAATTAGTCTTTATAACTGACATAAACTTTCCTTACATAATTGTTTTAAATAGATTAATCTTATTGCTATCCAGAATGAAGGAATAGGCAAGATATAGTACTGCAGGGGTGACTATCCTGTCCTCATCACCTGACATGCCAAAAGCATCCGCTCCCTGGTCTCAGGGGATCTTTTCCTCCATCCCCATCCACTGACAGGTCTCTAGGGACCCATCGGAGTCTTCCACCCAGTAATGGACTGCACATTAGAGGAAGAATAAGTAAAAACCATAAAATAAATCATAGGACAAACAAATCCAACTGATTAAACATGAACTAGAGGTAGAATGGGTATACATGCCTCAGATCTACAAAAGACTGCCTGCATGCTGCTTTTAGTGCAATTTGCTTACAGATCCAGTGGCCTGGTTCTTGAAGAAAGAACGATAAGACCTTCCAGGTGGCTCTGATGTTTCTTGCCTGCACAACCAGTACTTGCTGTGCGCTGCTGCTCTGCAGCCTTGCCACACACAGCCATCACTGGCAGCCTGACTACTTGTGTTTGTTACTGACCTGCCACCATGCAGCCTGAGTTAACTCTGGCAGGAGCAGTAGAAGGGAAGGGGGAGCAGTAGAAGGGTGAAAGAGAGAAGAAGGGAAGACAATGAGCAGAGATTTGTGCATTCAGTTGTGCGGTAGAAATGAGGAGACCTGTGAGTTTTAGGCTTTGGTAGTTTGGCTTGTATGCAATAGGGAGAAAAGACCAAGCTGTCAGCCACATTACGGGTACACATACAGGTGAAAGGGATGCAAAGCAGTGGAATGGCTCGTTTCCCTTCCCCTGATGGCAGTGATGGGGATGGTTTGTGCCCAATAACAAGCTCGTATGGAAAACACCTTCCTTACCCCTGTCCCCTAATAGGGGAATTCCTCACAGCGGAAGTGAGATGAGGCCCCATTGTCATCCCTAAATGGGATTATATGTATTTTAATTTTTTTTATAACTGAAATATCTTGTAAAAATATTATTTGAACCATTATTTAGGGCATAATTATCTCAACTGGTGCAGTTTAGGCTACATTAAGTTGGGACCTGAACCTTGGTGATCTATCCATGACCAGGTCCTCACAACTTTTGATTTGCTTGCATTTATCCTCGAGTATTATTTAGGGATTTCATTCACGTGTAGACAATTATGCTGATAAAATTACTGTACAGCTTGTTAAAGATTGTCTATCATCTATTATTGATAGGGTCAACATTTTCTGGACTGTGCACATCTCATTCTTTCTTTTGCATCTGTAGATGGAAGTACGATGGTCCATCTGATTCTTTCAAAGCTCTTATTGACATGGCAGCGGTTCATTCATCCTGTCGCCTTTGCATACATGTTGCGACGAAGATTCATGAAAAAGAGGAAATGAATCCAAAATTTACAGGTCGCCCATGTAGTTGTTCAAGCAAAAGTGGAAAGGTATATCACTTGTTTGTCAGGGAAAGAGGGCGGTTCAAGACAGAGAGCATTTTTCTGAGGTATGGAATTACTATTGTACATATCTGTGTTAGATTGTTAGTTACAGTTGGCATGACAAAGAGCAAAATAACAGGGGCTTTTTTTAATATTACAAAGGGAGATGTTATGTAGGGTCGTTCTGGATTGATGCCTAAATGTGCCCTACCAATATTATGGTAATTTGAATAGTTGGTACACTGGTTTTGGTTGAAGCCAAATTACTTAATGTTCAATTTGGCATTTTCTAGATTCTACTTAAAGTTTGGCTTCTAATTGGCATCAAACCAAACAAAATAATCGGTAGTGCCAAAACTTGCCATGCTTTGGCAGTACCAACATTTAGGTATGGTATTAAACCAAACAGGTTGTAATCTTAACTCAAATATCCTTGTCTTCTTAGATTGTGCATTTGTGCAATTGTGCCTGGCTACTGTTATGCCCTTATGTTAAGGTCTTAGTACTAGTTTGAGAAAATTAGATAATATCATCACAAAGACCTGAGAGTCAGAAAAAAATATATCATTGTGTGTGACAATGATCAATGGCACATGGAAAAGAATTTTCTAACTTCGAGTGTTCGACGAGGGTACCAATCAAAATGGTACCGCTAGTTTTGTTGTCTTGTGAATCGCAGAGCTTGTGGTCATTTTTTTAATGTAAAATAACTTAGTTTTGTTACATTATAAAGTTGGTATCTTTACTGTGACTCATGCTGCCTGCAAATCGAATAAATAATTTTACTTGTTTGTTTTTTTACTAGCTTTTTAAACACATGCCTTTCCTATGCAATGCAGATCGGACCAATTGACAATGAGTGCTTTGGAGTCTGCGGTGCTTGCTAAATTTAGATCCTTCAATCATGTTCCTGTGTGGAAAGATGAAAGACCTCCGAGTATTAGAGGTGGGGATGAGTTAAAGGTATATAAAATTTATCCAATCGGCCTTACACAGAGACAGGCACTATACCAGTTCAAATTTAGAGATGACGCGGATCTTGAGAAACATATTAAAGATCATCCATGTGCAAAGCTTGAAGTAATTTTTGTATAACTATGCTCTAGCCATTTTTTCCTGCTCCCATCTCTAGTTCAAAATGCTACAATGTGTAGTTTCTGCTGTACGATAAGCTAGAGTGTCTTAGGAATCAATAGAGCTCATACACAGATCTATTTCTGTGGAAAAACAAGGCATTGAGATACACCGGTTGTAAATTTTCATCAATAGGCCAGATGTTCTGTTTTTCTTTCTTTTGGGTAACAGTCAACAACAAGAAGCAATTGACCTAGGACAAGTGACGTTATTTTGTGATATCATGTAATGTATGTCCTGATCCACAAATGGAGAACTGAAGCAGAAATACTGTAACGACATTTATTGGCTTTTGCGTTACCATATCCCATCTTGTTTATATTCTTGTTGTCTGACATTTTCATTGATGTTCAAACTTCTTAACCAACCACTCTCACTTTAACCCTTTTGATCTGGAGATGATGCCTCAGTCCTAACTAAGCTGACCTTTGCCAGCCACCCTGCATCTGCATTGCACCTACTGACTAGTTCTTCTGTTCAATGAACTACTGTACTTTGGTCGGTTTGGTGCGCTGCTGCAAGACACGAGCCTAAAGGAAAATGGAGATCGCCTGGCATCTAACATCTGCCATGCCAAGGGACACTGCCAGCTTAAACAGGTGAGCGACATGGTGTGTGTTATAGCTGGCCCTGGAGCCCAGCACTCTCTCAGTCACTCCCAGGTCACAGCGACCACGTGTCGACTTCCAACATTGCCCTTCCAGATCTCCTAGATTTATGATGATTGATGGCCGAGAAAAAGATATTTCCTGGCCAACGCGGAGGAGCCTCATGGCCCAGCTCTGTCGATCGATTATGATTGATTGATTCCTCATGGAACACGATTCATGATGCGCGAGGAGAAAAAAAAGGATCTCTCTTCCCACAGGCAGCAGCAGCCAGTTTCACTGCACACAGCAAGCCAGCAACCAGATGCAACAGAAAAGAGAAGAAAGTTGATTGAATGCTTTCGCGCAATCTGTTTGCGCTGGATCAGGTTGTGTTCGGTATGCTTTGGATTATAATCCAGTGATTTTGAATCTTAAAAGTTTGATTCTTCTAAGAACAATTCAGGTGTACCACACGCTCAAAATTTGTCCAAGAATCTTTGTTCGTTCAAAAGAATAGGTGATGATGTTGATGCACTTTACTCTCATTAATTCTTCGTCTAGATTTTAATGCATAGATCATTTGTGTAGGTATATATTTGATGTTTATGATCAGGTTTTAAAATTCAATTATTGATTCTGTATTGGAATAAGCTTTACAATGTTATGATAGTATTTTAAGGGAAATGTACGCATGCTGTTTTTTTCTTTTTAAACACGAAATATTTGAGAAACTGTTTGTAATTGTGGTTTTAAAAGTTTGATCAAATCTTGTCTAAAATGACAAATATTTATAATTGGAGGGAGCAACTATCACATTGTTTGCATGTTTATCAAACGAAGACAACTAGATAAGAGTTTTCACCACGTAGTATTTGTTGCTAGACCTCCATTCATTTGTCATATGGTGGGGAACTCGCCATAAGGCGACATGTCCAAAACAACTGTCCACTAAAAAAACATCCACTCATGGCTGATCGTAATCGCTAAACAAACTTCAGTTATTACCGATCAATTATTTGAACATTTGTACCACCCACGTAGAGTGTCATCTGATTGCCAATGGCTACGACCAAACAATATCAATGAAAATACACCCTACCTAAAAATTGAGCGCTAGCCTCGTGCCCTCATCAAGCAATTGGAAGAAACCTTTCCTTAGGTCGAGCTATCAAATATGTAGCAAAACGAGCCAAAGCCACCCATCAAAATAGAAATGGTTTATATCTCTTAGCCTATATATGTTGTTAATTAAGCATATAATTAACACACAACCACTAAATTTTAATATATAAAATGAAGTGATAAGATTAACCCGAGTTTCTCTAGATGCTAGGCAGCTAAACTAACGTAGTACAGCAGCGCATAAGGATCACATAAATTACTTGTCAATTTCTCCATTGTCTGCAGGAAAGTTCTTCTGTCTTCTATGTACAGTAAGACATGCTTAAGAGTTGCTCACAAAAATGGCCGTGTTTTCCCCTAAAAACTCCATTCCCCTACACCGCTCGCCATTGCCGTTACCACAAAAAAAGAAAAAGAAAAAAAAAGAAGGCCGTGTTTAAGTGAGGGCCAAATAAAAATGAAGCCGTTCAGTCTTGGCCACTGAACGACATGCGCGTGCCGTCGCGTGTGCTTGCTTGTCTAATGAGAGCAAGTACTACACTCTCATTAGCTAGCTGGACTCAACACACGACTTGTCCGAACCCGACATAGACTGGATGCCAACTCACTCTCGACAGCAGTGACCGAACAGCGGTTGGTATGATCTGACGATGTTTTTCCCATCAGGCATCGATCAGCTTCAGTCCTCAACCGATCGAGCTAGCACGATCCGACACGCGGCGCCCCTGCGCTGAGAGAGATGACTGATGAGCTCTCCCGGGCACACATCAGTGTCAGCTAGCCATGCCCATGCAATGCATGCGCGGCTCGCTAGCTAGCTGCAACCAAGAAAAGCAACCTAATTCTCGTCGTGTTTGTAGGGATTTCTTCCTTTCTGACTAGTTTCTTCTTCCTCTTCCAAGCCATATGCTGTCAACACTAGAATTCAAAAAGGATCTCCGATCCAGCTGAACAGCATGTTTGTCCGAATGTTCCTTATTCACAGGTATGCGTAATTCATGCTTGTGATCTGGCAGGCAGCCATATTTTGATGTATATGTGTTAGTCGTACGGCGAAACACATGAACTTTTGACACGTATAAGATAGCTATTGTGTGCATACAGAACCGGAGAGGGTGCTTTGTTTTGTCCGGGCATGAGCAAGATATCCATCAAAGGTGATGTAGCAGGTCAGTCAGTGGCATTTGATTTTGTAGACCCATTAGCCAGCAATGCTGTAAGCCTGTAACCACACAGGCCCTGATAGAAAACTCAAGAAACATGAAAAAGAAAAGGGGTTGAATAAAGATCAAGTAAAAGCTATGATCTGTACAGTGATCTACAGTCTGACAAGAGTATGATGATTGCACAGCTTTCAATTATTTTCTCCAAAAAACTAAAAAAGAGTGATCCTTTTGTACTGAGACATGACAAAGACCATCCACTCGAAAATGCGGTTTGATCCTTTCTAGTACAGATGCTGGATTTTGTGCAGCCTGGAGCATGGAAAAAAACTTGCGATCCCGACAGTAATGTGCTAACAGGTGTTGTGCTGCCATGGAAACTTTTGCTTTCTTTGTTTTTCCCTTTTATGTTAAAATATACCGTTTCCAAAACCATTTGCACGGTCCAGTACAATCCAGTGTCATGGGATCGATGGTACCACCGTGATGCATGGGTAGTGGCGAGATTGAACAGAACAGGCTGAAAAAAGAAAGGCATATCAAGCTCCACTACCGGTAATCTCACCAATTTTTTAAGCCTAATTAGTCTATAATTAGCTATAAGTGCTACAGTATATGTGCTAATGACAACTTAATTAGGCTTAATAGAAATGTCTCGCGGTTTTTGGTGAGTTAATAAAATTTTCATTCGTGTCCGAAAACCCCTTTCTGACATCCGGTTAAACGTCTGGTGTGATTAAAAAAATTTCTTTTCGCGAGCATGGTCCATATATGTGTGCAAATTGGTCAAGTATACTACGTAAATTATTATCTAAAAACTATACTATTGTTTGACTAGTGACAAGTTGGCGATCAGAGTCTTGCAGTTTTGCAGATATTGCTGGCTGATCCAATATCTTAAAAAGAAAACTATTGTTTTGATTAGTGACAAGTTCGTTCACTACATGGGTACGGTGGGCACAGCCAAACTGTTGGTGTAGTGGTCACAGCGGCTGTAATAATTGGCACGCAGTTGTGGCGACAAGTATGGATAATGAGAAGCTTTTGTTTTGTCCTAGAGATCATGCGTGAGTTGTTTATGATGCCCTGGAGATCAGCCTGATATTATTACAGATTAATTCTTCGATTTCTTTCAGAAAGCTCAAGACGAGATCGAGGTTTTGCTATAACTTATGGTCAAACATTTTACCAAGTTAAAGTAACAATTAAACAGCTTAATTTAAAAAGCACACTCAGATTAGAACACTGTTTTTTGTGAACGATCTATAATGCATGGCCGGGCAGACGTCTGGCAGCATTTCAACGTCGCTGGAACTAGTGTTGTTACTGCTCACAATTCAGGAGTGACATCACAACTGTCATACATGTGTTCATGACACTCGCGAATCCATCTAACTGCAAAAGGCATTCATCAGTTCATCCACAGAGACTCAGAGAGCTTAATTACATAAACTAGACAAAGCTATTATATATTAACCCCAATGGAAGCGATCATGCACCAAACCCGCGCCAGCAGCTAATTAATCAGCAATCGATCGATAAAACCACTACTACTAGTGCTACCTAGGCACACGAGGACTAGATTTAGCATCACCATCGATCATCATATATCATCGAACCATATAGATGGACCACCATTATCCAACCCAACACACACGAAAAAAACAGAGAGATTTTGCTGCATATGATCATCCATTTATCCCCTTCCATGGGCGCCTTTGCTTTATCCGAGGATTACAGGAGATCAACCATCCATCCATCCACCCTACTACACATGTATGACAGCGTGCATGCACCAGCCACCATTCGTCATCATCAGTACGTGTCACGCACCACCTGCTGCCGTGGCGACCATCTCCTGCGGCAGCTTCCACAGCCTCGCGTTGAGCCCGCGCCTCGGCACCGGGAACGGGCTGTACTCCACCTCGTCGCTCGCCCCAACAATCTCCCACCTGCACACACACACACGGGAAAAATGTCACGGCGTCGCGCACGGAAAAACCGTGGAAATCGATCTTTTTTTTTAAAAAAAATAGCGTTTTAATGAAAAATTACAAAAATAGATGACATTGACAGAAAATTGTTATCTAACACCCTGTCGTCGTGGGTAGAGACGATAGAGACCCCGTGTGACGACAGGTCCCTGTTGCCAGCACCAAGTATGACAGGGCCTGACGACAAGAATCCTGTCGTATGTGGTGGGGACTTGTCGTTACTACCCATAACGATAGGGTGCTAGATTTGTAATTGCTTGTCAACGTCATTTATTTTTACAACATTTCATTAAAACAATCACGGGGAGAGCACGGTGTTTACCCGTAGGCGGTGAGGAGGCGGTGGAGGAGGACGAGAATCTCGAGCTTGGCGAGCTCGTTGCCGGGGCACGCGTGCACGCCGCTCCCGAACGGCAGGAACGTGCTGGGACGCGGTGCCACCTGCACACGAAGCCACGCGTCGATCGATCAGTATATACGTCAGCACAACCAAAGTCCAAAAAGATTCGATCGCGGTCTAAACGCCTAATCCCGGGCTGCTAATGCTCGATTGATTGTATGTTAGTGAGCCTAGATAGATAGCTAGTGTTTGGACTTGCATGCATGGATATTTCACTAACTAGTAGCTAGTAGCTGCCAGCTGCTACCTGCTTGCCTGCTGTTCGTATAATTCAGAGATGTCGTTAATTAAGTACGCTCAAGTGCAGGCCTGGCCGGGTAACTGATGTTAAATTAGTGAAGGGTTTAATGGGTCTACTCAAAAGAGTCAACAATGACTGTGACAGTAATTGCTCCCTTTGACTTTGTTGTCTTGTCTAGTGGGTGACCAGAGTCTGAATTTTTTGCGGGTGAGGATATGCTACAGTACTCTTCTGACGGGATGTCCTAAAGTCTTGTGTGTACTTAATGCTGCTAACATAGTTTACTTTAATCTAATGCAATCCAATATCACGCAGTGTGAAGCGAGTCAGTGAGCACAGTACTAAGCTTAGGATTAGCCGATTAGGATTAGGACCCATTACCTTGAATCTAGAAGGATCAAACTTGTGTGGATCTTGGAAGTACTCCGGGTTGTGGTGGATGTTCCTGAACAGAGGCATCACCTTCCACCCCTTGGGAATCAAGAAGCCTACAAACACCACAAAACAGATACAAGGTCGTTCAGTCTCACTCAAAATTAAGTCCAGTGGCGAAAATATGACTTAACTTGTCGAAAGATACTTTACAAATTGAATGCGTACTAACTCTACATAATGCTCATAATTATGCCGCTTCTATTATACGACATAATAAATGCTCCAAGAACTACCTCCATTTCTTTCCCAATCCCATTCATTTCTGTAGTTTACGCTGCCACTCGAAATGGAGTGAACGATCAGTCGCTAGCTACCGGTGCCGGACGGGAACAGGGGCAGGTAAGGATGCATCTGGACCGCCCACTGGGCAGCTGAGGATTCAGATATTAATTGGAACGAGAGGACATGGATGTTTTGCCGTTTCTTGAGGCGAAAAATAGACCATCGTCACACACCAAAGAAGATGAAATGGGGTGCTCTGGTGTTCATACACCACTGGAGACGACTGGCGAACTGTGCCTAAACAAAAATGTCTCCCTCTTTATTGCCAACACTTGTATGGAGCAGCATGATCCTGCTGAGGTGGATATGACTCGTCATGAAGTTTTTTTTTAAAAAAAGGAGGGTCATGACGTTTATGCTCCTTTTAAATTCTGTTTGCTTTTTGCAGGGATCTATATATCTGCTTACAGTATATCTGTGCTACGGCATAATTTGTCGGTGCCCGTGTGCATGGAGTTGGATATCAGTTATAAATTAGTATCACGCTGATTGGAATTAGCTAGCATTTGGTAAGTTTCTCGGGAAAAGTTGCTGACCCCTTGAAAAATGTCTACACCTTAATTTACAAGCTAGTCCTAGCAACATCCAAAACTTTTGACAGATTATTTTTTTTTACAATATTGGGTATAAAAATAGATTTATTTTGGTAAGATGAATTTTGGTATCTCAAGATACTATTTTTGGACCGTGAAATAACTCATAAAAATATCATACAGCTACAGTAAGAAATTTTTAATCTATATGTGAAAAAAGAGGAAACTGACTGGACCAATAAACCCATAATACCCAAAAGGTTTGATAGGTTCAGCTAATTATCATGATGCTTTTTTTTTGTTAGAAACAGATCATTTTCTGCCACTAGATAAACTTGAAAATGTTTATGCTCCTCAATTTATTTGACATTGAAATCAGTAATGCAAGATTGACTTATCACCCATGATATGTAGACACTTCGACATTATTCATTTTAAATCCACTTATTCCTTTTCATAGCCTTATCCGAGGTTCTAAATATATAATTTTCTTCTTGCTTATTAATCTTGTACGATATTTTCTCAAATTAACTTTAGTTTGGAGTCCATATTTAGGACCACATGTCGAGGTGCAATGGAGGAACTGTTCATGCATCATCCATATGATCCAGCTGCTGTTACAACTGGCTAACGTACTGCAAAATGCAAGCATAGCTCTTTTTTTTTCTTTTGGTTCCCCTCGATCCAGTGCACTGCACAGTGCACACTGACTCCCAATCCATGTTGAACACGTGCTCACCTTTGTACTCCACGTCGGCGACGGCCTCTCTGAAAGTGAAGGAGATTATGCTCGCCATCCTCAAGCTCTCCAGTATAACCTGCATCGAATGAAAACAAGAGCTAGCACAAATGAGCACAAAAGATACTTCCAAAACAAAGCGCTAGGCTCCAAACCAAATTAAAGCCAATTCCTTTTCTGTGACGTGTGGTGCAGTAGGTGTGCGTGTCCGTCTTCCATGTAATGAAAAGCCTAAGTAAAACAACAAAAACAACAAGAAGAATACGAGACGCATGCATGTACCTGATGCGTTAGTGTCATGCTCCTCGTCTGCGGCCACGTCAGCGGCCGCTTCCCGCCCTCGTTTGCCACGTAGATCGCCATCTGCTCCGCCTGCTTACGTGCAATTAATCGACACGACGACGACGAAGCAAGCAGTTAAAACACAGCATCGATCGGTCTCGATCGCGACCGTACTTTACTCTTGGCTAATTACGTGTGAATGAATGAATGAAAATATACTAGGTACATACCTTGACGGCTTCGAGAAGCTTCGGCGAGTCGTGCAGGTACTTGAGGATCCAGGTGAGGACGCTGGCTGTGGTGTCCTGCGCCGCGAACAGCACGCCGACCACGTTGTCGGCGATCTGCTCGTCGGTCAGCGCCGCCGTCGCGCCGGTCTCGCCGCCGTCGACGCGGGAACTCATCAGGCCACCGAGGAGGTCGTCGCCGCCGGTGGCTCGCCGCTCTGCCACGATCTCGCTCACTATCTCCCGCAAACGCTTCCTCGCCTGCACGCACGCACGTGGACACGCAGTTTGCGTGATCAATTAGTGTCGAAGTCGACATAGTTGAGACAAGCGTGTAAGAAATTAGAATATTCTGTTGCATGAGTACAGTTGCCAGAACAACTACACAACAGGATACATGATCTTCTTTTATAGTATTTCTGTATGTAAATCTAGATGTTTATTTATCATACCGCCTTAAAATAAAAGGTTGGATTATGTCTTGATACTTTGACATATCAGTACTTTGAAGTATTATTCGCTTAAAAAAATAAATTAAAGTATTATTTGTTGGACCGTAAAAATTTTTACGTGGGCATACCTGGATCGCCTTGTAGTAGAGTGTTCCCGGGAAGCGGTTGGGGAAGCAGTTGTAGCCTCTCTCGAGGACGGAGTAGTTCGTCCTCAGCTCCTCCCTTTGCCGGCGACCCAGCCGCCCGCCGAAGATGGTCACGACGCCGACGTCGAACGAGAGCTGGATTTACACCCACACCAACACGGTCACGCATTGCGTACACAACAATAAAAGTGACACACCCACGTACGCGATCGAACACGTCACACACGTAATTTCCTCACCTTCTTCATGGCGTGGAAGGTGCTGGCTGCGACGCCGGCGTCGGCCCAGGCGGCGAGGGTGGAGGCGACGGCGGCGTCGACGTCGGGGACGAGTGCGCGGAGGGAGGCCGGCGAGAGGGCGGCCTGGACGAGGCGGCGGAGGCGGAGGTGGTAATCGCCCTGGTGGAAGAAGATGGCGGCCGGGCCGATCATCCGCTCCTTGCTCGGCGGGTACGTCGGCTTGAACAGCCTCGCCTGCGAAACCAGCACGAACCTCGCCGCCTCTGGGCTCGCCAGCATCACGCACGGGCATCCCAGCAGATTCGTCTTGAAAATCTCCCCATACCTTTGTCACACACAACACAGATTAATCACAACACATTTTATTGCGGCTGATAATTGAGCAGCTGCTAATTGGGTTGGTTTACCTTTTCTGCTTGGAGGCAAAGAAGACGTTGGGGTCCTCGGAGTAGAGCTGGAGAGTCTCGCCGACGTACGGCCATCCCATGGATCCTGGAGGCAGCTTGAGCTTCTTCTTCTGCTGCTCGTTTTGCTGTCTGCTCTGTCGTCCAGCGTCTGATCTCCTCCTCTGCTCGTTCGTGCAGAGGAAGAAGGATAGTGCTGCTGCTGTCACAAAGAACAAGAAGAGCAAGAAAGCCATGTGTATCTCCTTGTCCAAAGCGATTCTTTTCAGAATTCAGATCACCACCAGGGATGGCTTAGCTATATATATGCGTATAATAATATATGCGTGCCCTCTCTCTCTGTGTACTTCCCTTTCGTATCTGAGTGTGCTTTGTGTCTGTGGCGCAATGTTGTTAGGAGAGAGGGACACCAGGGGATCGAGCAATCTTGGGGAGGATTCTTCCAAATGGTGGTGCTAATGGAAGACACCTGTGTGGGTATTTATAGAGGGAGGGAGAGGTTGAGGAGCGGTGTTAGAATAAAAAAACCAGAGCTCATGGACGGCATGGTACTCATTAGAAAATTATGAAATCTTTGGGGATGGGGAGAAAAAAATTGCGGGAAGATGGAGATTAGAAGATACCTAGTCATGTGCAGCTCACCGGAGCTTGCACGAATTCCGTGGGATTTGGCCCATGGCCAAGCCACTGATTTGGGGATTGATTCCACCGAGGCTAAGATCTCTCTTTCTGTTGAAAGCTTGTCTGAACAGAAAATGTACTGCGTGTATGGATGGTTGTAATTAATGGGTCTTTGGGATCGGTATAAATATATCAGTATATGTAGAGAGTATATGGATAGTGATAATAAGGGAGTAATTAGAGATAAGGATGGTCTCGATACAGATCAATCTTACTCTAACATATATATTAGAGATAAGAAATATACTTATAATGCAACCATAAATACTTTACATACTCTCTCGGTCTTCTAAATATACAAATATACAAGTATTTAGGCTAGTTTGCTTTGTCCACATGAATATCGATAGGAATTTTATCTAGATACATTGGAGGATGTGTCACATTTTAGTCAAAGTGCTAACATTTTTGGACTGAGAAAGTATGTGACAGCCTGGCTACATTATTATGAATTTTATGCATACTTAAAAAAAGCCATAAAAATTTAGAACATTTTACCCTCTAACGTTCTTTCTTCCCCATGAAGATGGTGCTCTCTCGTTTTATCATAACTTTTTCTCCTTTTTTTAATTTTATTCTCATTTGGTACATCAAAGATTTTTCTTAAAAGGAATCATCCACGTTTCCGATAATCATAACAAACACTAGAAGAAAATCAACATGACAAAACCAAGAAGTCAACCGCCAACTTTGAACAATAGTTGCAGCCGTTAGTATCATTATGAAATAAAAGAAAATTCTTATTCCAAGGAAAAAGTGGACATTATCTAAAAAATGGAATTGAAAGCGGTTGATACTACATACTTTTATATAACATTCTATCAATTTTATGAATGTGGAATTTTAATGGATCCTGGATTTATCTTAAATTATTTAAATATAAGTTCATCCATTTTGTACTAGATGCCTTGTGATACTTTATTCCTTGATTGTTTATTTGGCATATTTTTTTAGTGGTCAAACGGATTTGATCTACAACAGGATGGGGGGAGGGGGAAGAAAAGTAAGAAAATAGAAAAATAACACATGATGGCTTTTTAGTGATGGATGTAGATTAGTTGTAGCTTGTCTTAGTGGCAAAAACAAATTTATTTGCAAGATTTTTTTTTGCATACTTTTTATAAAGTTAAATCAGTCTTGAGATGAAAGTTCCAACAATTCGACAACTGCACCTCCCTATGTCCATTTTAGATAATATAACAATAACTAATCTTGTTTTACAATTTACAAACATATTATAAAATAAAATTAATTAATTGTTTGAAATTTTATGCTGAAGCAAACTTTTTGAATTTTATTGAAAAAGGCCTAAACATTACCCACCAATATTAAAACTTTTTGTTTGATCTCGTGTTGTATTTCGTTGTGTATATTCTTTAAGGTTATATTCTTAAAAATTATATTGGTTAGTACTTTTTTGTGTTCATGGAAGCATATTTAGGGCTAATACTTTTTATCAACGTATGCAATATTTTGTAGGCATGCATATTATGCTCTCACTTTTCATGTAGAAAAGAAGAGAGGATGGTCCATTTTAGGAAATTAGCTACTGTACTATAGCTATTCTCCATTGTTTGATCAACAAATCCTACTTAAGCAAACCCATGGCAGTGTTTCATATCTTGTTCCCCAATATTTCCCATATTCCACTTTAGCAGGGAAAACATATATTATATTTTCATGACATCATATTACCGCATAAGCAACCTATGTATATGAGAATCAAAGGTACAACGTGTTGGTGGAATGCATATCGACAATGCAACAAAGGTACAAAATTTAACTTTCTAATTTGTTGCCACCAGTGGTACACCTAAATTTTTAACTTTCTAATTTGTTGTCGCAAAGTTTTGATTGCTTTTGTGACATCATACAATCATTCAAAGGGTCTATATTTATCAAAACCTAGGGTACGGTGGCATGCGTGACGACAAATGCAACAAAGGAACAAACTTTCACTTAATAACTTAATGTCGCAATAGTAGTAACAAAACTAAAGATACAAATGACAAAACAAAGATTTTCTTTCTTGTGTTCCACCATACAATCGTATCAGTGGTCTACGTATATTAGAATTTAATGTGCAATGGCGTGTTTACGACAAATGCAACGGAAGGTACAAACATTATCTTTCTAATTGGTGGGAAATAGTAGTAACAAAAAATTAAACATAAAGAATAGACACTCCACACTCGTCTCCCATGGTTCCTCTATTGAAGATTGGCCCCCCAATACAACAACTATTGCCTTGTAACACCCCATCCCAATGAAGCCTTGTAGTATGGTGTTGTGTTAGCCCAAGTAGTCCAGAAGTGATGTGTAGTGGTGGTTTAGTACCACCTTGTAAGTTTAGGTGGGTGAGGGCCTGCTTATGAGCCTTTGTGCTCTACCCATATTACAACCGGGTTAACCCTTTTACACGAAACGAGGATGAAAGTATAAGAGTTGTACTATGCAAACGTGAGCCAGTTCAACGTGTAGAGCGGGCTAATACGACTGTTGGAGGTAGGGTGTTACAGCCTCCAAGAAACAACCCCCACCCTACTCGCACACGGCCTAACCATTAGATATGAGTTAATTTCCCATGCTTCCACCAAGGAAGAGTGTCTCATTTCTCTTTCTACAAAATAAAGGGGTGCCTCAATTCTCACTCTACACTCTTTTCAAGCTTTTCTAATACTATATCAATGGTAAGGAAACCATATAGAGTCGACTACAAGTGTTGAGAGGGTTATTTCTCAATGGATTTTTATTAAAATGGACTTAGCAAGGTTGTATAATTTGAAGATATTTCTAATAAAATAGGTGTCAACATCATGGTATATTAGTTCTTACTTATATAGCTGGTGACAATTTCACTACTTATGTTATATATATGAAAAACATATAGCATTGCAGTTGTTTTTCGAGGAATATAAGACAGGAGCTCTTCCGATCAATATAATATAAGAAGTAGTGGGTGAAAAAAGAGTTTCAGATAGAGGATCGACGCATGAGGGTGGCAAGCAGCAAAAGAGAGCCCACCCTCAGCAAAACACCTAAACACTTGCCATGCATGTTTAAAGCACTCCCTCTTGCTAGCCTTGGTGCTATGCCGTCACTCATCATCTGACATATCACTTAGCCTCTTGATGGGAACTTTTTGTCCATAAATAGATTCAAAATCTCAAATATTTATGGACATATGGCAAATGTTTCTCCTCGAGAAATAAAATGCATGTTTTAGTATCGCAGACGTGTGCTTCCAATGATATAGCTAGCCAATATCATTCGTGTGCTCTCTACTCCATAAAGCATATCTAGATGTACTGTGCGTAGACTCTAGGATTGTTTGGTTGATATACTCAACTTGCCTCACATTGCGACACTTTAAGTTAAGCATGTTTAGCCATGTGTTTGGTTAATTGTCATACTTATGGCAAGATTTCTTCTTTAATACATAGGCCCCATATGTCAATGAAAGAAAAAAGTGTGGCATGGTTGTCTCATGCTAGCTAAATTATGGCTCCAAAATTGCTAGCCACACTTGTGGCAAGTTAGCTAAAAAATTTATGTCAAGCTTAGGCAATATGAGTAATTCAATCAAACAGGCCCTCTTCTCTTTACTGTACCTCTTGCTACGATCCTTTTGTCTACAAATAAATAGATTAAAATGCTCACAGTTTCCTGCACATGCAACATTGTTTCTCCTTCCTAGATGCCACGTTAGCATCCTAGACGAGGCCAGTTCATGCACCCATCAAGTATTCAGGTTTCGTCCTTGTAAGCATTCGCCAGCAATGCAGCAATGCTGCGTCGGATCGTAACTGCTGATGCCATCACGGAGGAATACCAGCCAAGCTCCGCCGGTATCCGGTGAGAGGTTTCGTCAGTGCTCGCCGTTGAAATCCCGCGGGCAACAGGTGGCGCGCTCGCGGAGCCACCATGTGTCATGTGCCACTGAAGACTGAACACAACGGGAGAGAGACAGGTTGACCTGCATGCATGGCCGAATTAATTCTTGCGAGAACCATTGCAATTGCAACCAATCGAACGCCTCCGTGTGTGCTGGTGTTTTCGTTGGTTGGTCTCCGCGGAGGAATTCAGCTGTTCAGGATACGGTTTTCTGCATCGCGATTTGGGTGCAATTTCTGGATGCAGATTGGCTTTTCCACAGTGCCATCGATACTACTCCACTGTATACTGAGTACTCAACTGGCCCGGCTGCTTGTGCTTGGCCTGCAGGTCCCAATTCATCTGGCTTTGGCGTTTGCATGTCACAGTCGGAGCTTGACATTTTCAAATTTGGTCCAGATTCGCTTGCTCTGCCTGGAGTGTAAGGTCAGTCAAGCCAGGGGTTGCTACGTGGCTCTCTGTAGCTTAGCAAAGTGGGACACACAGTTTGTACTCCATTCATTTTGACATATTGCTAGCTGGTTTTTCAATAAGCACGTGAAACAGTTAGCTAGCTTTCAGCCATTCTATTATATGTAAGAATATACCTGGAAGGCTGCTGGGACACTAAATAATTAGCATTGACCTTCTAGGAAGTAGAGATATTTGTAAATCTATTTTTTCAAAAAAAAACTCACATTCTAGTTAAAACTCACTGAAATGTTGAATGTATACATGTTGCATACAACCTTATACTCCTGTTGAACTCTAGATGTCAACATGTGCTAATTTGGAAAACAATATTTTACACCTCAAATATATTTTTGATAATGCTTGTATACGGGCGTCCGTTACTGGAAATATCGTCGGACGCTGCTTTGCGCGCATCTAATCCATCCATCCACCGCCACGCACCAACCACTCCATGTTCCACCTTTTTTTTTGCCGAAACATTTTTTGTTGACCACATCGCTCACAAGAGAGAGGGGGAGAAGCAATCGATTAGAGTGGCGGTGGCGGTGGCGCCACGGCTGCGCTGCGACGGCGATGAAAGCAGGTAAACCCCCTCCTTCTTCGTGTGCCCTCCATTCTCCTCTCCATCCTCATCATCTCCTCCCTCACGTCTTTAGTTCTTTTTTGAAGGACGATTTCGCCAGTGTGAAGGGGGGGTGGCGAGCATGTATCCACGATGACTCAGTCGGCGACACATCATCCGCCACGGCGCTGTCTTCCTCCACCCACAGCTGACGCGTCGATGATGGTAATGTCCTCCCCTCCGTCCACGTCTGGCACCGTCGCGACCCTCCTCATCACATGGGGGCTCTGCTCAAGGCACCATCACCGGAGAAGATGCTAAGCTCGGTGGCGGCATAAGGTGGATCTCGTCGTCGTTGCTGGAAAAGGCCACTGAAAATGAAGAGTAAGTTAGATCTAGCTTGGCATAATCATGATTTTTTTATGTTTCACCCATTGTGTCGCGATGTTTTTCGTGTTAGATAAAAATGTTGCAATGAGTATTTTGTTGTGTTTCTGTTTTTTTTGTTTTTTCTCTCTCTTTTCGGATCTGCTTGAAGAAGCATGCAAGCTCGCCGGCAGTGGTAACATTGTGATTGCTTCCGATGTCCATGGAGGTACGGCATGGTGGAGAAGCCATGGGCTTCAACGTCGACGACTGGTGGTGATGGTCTGAAGACCATTATTGTCAGTCCGCGATGAGGTAGTGTGCGGGGGTAGTGCCTGAGGTGTCATCACCGAAGAAGGCGAAGTTCGATGGCAGCACAAGACAGAGCTCCTTTTCATTGCTGGAGAAAGTCACCAGAGATGAAGAAGAAGCTAGATCTGGATCGATATGATTCATGATTTTTGATGTTTTAGTTAATATATGTTGTTGTTTCTTGTGTTGGACCCCAATGTTACAGTGAATATTTCAACGGTGTTTCAGATTTTGCCTTTGATTTTTTGTGGATTTGTTTGATGTCTCAAAAGATGAATCTCGATGTTTCATAAATAAGGAAGAAATATTTAATATTTTAATAGATTAAAACATATTTTCTACTGAGTGGTGAAAAATTTTCTTCAACTCGTGTAACATCTGGAATATTTTTTGCTAAAATATTTTTTATCAAGCAGTGAAACATGTGAAACAGTTTATTATGTGGAGCGAAACAACGTCTGATTAATCATTCTGGAACGGACGTCCGGATGCTAGTCGCGTCCATATATTTTTATAGTGTAAAGAATAATTTCAGTTCAGTTCAGTTCATTTCAGGATACCAGTAGCAAATCTACAATGATTTGTTTAAGAAAGTGAAATCGATAATGAATTATGGTTCCAACTTTCAACCATAGCTCCTGCAAGGAAACATCAGCATCGAGCCAAAGAGTGGCCATATGGATGCGTGCAATCTCTGAGCGTCAGGTAAAATCGGTCCATGCAAAACTTATCGATCATTCTCCAAGGGGAGTAAAAATCGGCCCATGCGGGGCAATTTACTGTTCGATTAACTGTTCTTTTCTGGTCGATTATTAACAGCCTACTACTCGCCCGTCACGTTGCAGACTGCATAAAAAATATTACATCACGAAAAGTCTAAAAAAGATCGCACAGAAGTCTCCAATTTGCATATTCCGCCTTTGGATAGGCCGTAGCTTAGGCGCCAACGCAACCGCGCAAATAACTGTGACAGCGACGAATCGCTCGATAGAATTCCGGCGTATTCCCTCTTTTTAACGGCTGAGAGCAAATTAAAGCATTGGAGAATCTAACGGCAAAGTTGGCAGCCATTGTTAGCAGATTTGGTGAGCGTGAGCCTGTTGGCTATGCTGTTTCCCGACACGGGAGCCTCGATTGTTACTCGATCCCTGACGTATACGCAACATCCGGCCGACGGCAGTAAGTCCGGAAGTCCCCCGCGACCATTCAGACCGCAATGTTATTCGCAAGAAAAATTTTACCGTCTTACTGAGAGTTATCAACAGATACCAAAAATTTTAATATAAATTTAATATCTTATAATATTAGAGATACCAAGAGATACTAAAACTTTACTTTAGAAATTTTAACACCTCTTAGTTCTTACTCAAGATATATAAAATCACTCCATTCACATACAAGGTAGCAATGGGTAAGGATTTAATTTGAATTGATTCCATTACACAGGGGCTGATCTAGGAATGAAAATTTTGGGGTTGGGGAGGGGGAGGGGTGGCGGCTGAATATACACTTCTTCAGACTCCTGAGTTTAGCAGCATCCTCTATCTCTCATGTATAGCGAAAATTTTGAAGGGGGCTCCATGTGTTTGCTAGGTATAGGGCGGACTCGATCTCCCTCGCCCACGTTAAATCCGCCCCTGCCAATACATATTGTCTATCTTATCTGTTCGGAGTATTAATTAAAACACATCAACAAGTAGTCATTGTGTTTATATGGATGTCTACTTGTCTAGAACTACCACATTATTTGAGAAATGTGAAATCAAAATATGTCTCATCTGATCATGACGATCCAAATTATAATGGTGTAGATTAACTGATGTAGCAATATACTTCTTCCATTTCACATTGTAAGAGAGGTTTTAGTCTTGTTATCTTCTATCTAGATCCACTATCATCCATGTGAATCTAGACACATATATCAAGCACATACATTAATACATACATGAATTTAAAACATCTTACGGCATTAAACGGAGAAAATGGAAAATAAGAGTTGCATTAGTTAACAGAGATGAAGAAATCGTATATAAATCTAACTCCACTCTTAAAATTTAGCACCACTAGAAAATTAATGTGCAAAAAAATCTGCTAGGCTTAGTCGTTGACTCGTGGTAAACATTTAGGCATTCTTTGGTTATAAAAAAATTACTTGCTGCTAATTCATTTTTTGAATTTTGTACTAGCTAGCTACTGAGTTTCGAAATACATATGGAGTAAGAATTTAGACAATTTAAGGAAGGCAGAGACTTTTGAAGTAGCTGCAACTGTCAAAAACATCCAACCTTAGGGCTCCTTTGGGAACAAAATTTTTGGCGCATTTGAATCCTAAGGATAAAATTCCCATGGAGCCATTTGAAAGAAATAATTGAACTAAAAATTTCTTTGAAAAATCCTATGGAATGTACCATTTTATAGAGATTTTAGAGGAAATCCTCTTATCTCACCTTATAAATTTATCTTCTTGTGTTTAAAATCATGTGTGTTTCTTATGCACCATCGAAACAACTGCTTTCCTACTTTTTTTTATTATTTCTTGTATGAATGTTCAAGACACCGAAGGAGACATTAGGCCTCATTCTTTCACAGTTTCACCTAGTAGCTATATAACTTGCTAGATTACTGTGGAATTTTTTTTGGAAAAACTTTATGTATTGAAATTTCATAGAATCTCCAAATCTGTTTTAAACCGTTTACTTTTTTTTCATTTGTGTCCTTACATAATTATCCCTCATCATAAGTACAGAAAAATCTATCATCGAAAACGAACCAATACTAATGTATCTGAATAACAAAAATAAGCAGCCCCAACTGAACTCCGGATATGCAAAACTGTCTCGACATGCAAGTAGCCAGCAGAGGAGCAACAATTCCATGCTGCTGTGCCGCTGTCGTGTGTGTACTATTCAGCACTATTCGTATCGTACAAGTACAGAACAACTATCATGAGGAGAATTGGTTACCACTTACCAGATGCCGATGGGCGATGGGCTAAGCCAGCCGGCCGGCCGGCAGGCCAGCTATCTTGACACCGAAATGAAAGTCTCCCACGGATCGATCGTACAGGGTCGGGCTAGCAGCTGCTTCGTCTGATTTGTCACCAAATCAAGCCGCCATCTGAGAGAGTTTGGCAGCATTTATGGTCGGTTTGTTGGTTGAGTTTCGCACTGATAACAGTGACTAGACCACCGATCGATCGATCAGAACGAACGGACACGGCGCGCGTGCAGGCGTAACGTGTCGCGGCCACCACCAGAGACGGGCGATGTCACGTATCCGTCTACAGTACCTTAACTGTCAGAAATTGTTTGCATCCCGTCTGATGCATGACCTGGTTAGCAAGGATCATGGATCGTTTTTGTTCCAGAAGCATCGCTCTCCGTTATTAAATCTGGTTGATGATGATACGTACTGTGCACTGATATGGCATTGTCTTTATGATCTTCTCTCATTACCCTTTACGTAATTATAAGCGCATAATGACACCTGGTTAGTTGGTTTATGATAAGAGATGAGTACCCGATGACTTCTACCAAACCGAAATTGGAGAGTGGTATTTGGGAACTGGCGTTTTGAGAGAGTAGCAAATAGTAAATACTCCCAATTTATGTGTGGTATAGAACTTAGTTTGTAGGAATGTTTAAATTAAAAATAAGGAAAAAAGATAGATGAGTATTTATTTTTTAGCTGAATTCATAGCGTGAGACATAGAAAGAGAAAAGATATGCCCGAAATAACGAATCACTTGAGCTCAATCATAAAATTATGGTTGACTCTCTGCATGCATGCACCAGAATTAAAACATGGACTGAGATAAAAGGAAGTTAAGTAAGAGACAATAGTAAATTAAATCATGCGCGTTAGTTTGAGACAATCCAACTGTGGAGAATCGATGTTGGATCCAACTTGTTAATTTATATCCAAAACTTCTCATTTTAGTAGTAACAGAGATGAATTAAATCGATTCACATCCCCAAGATTATATTCCAACACAACCAGTGTTTTTCTAGTTATAAAATAATTTAATGGATTTCAACTGGATTAATTGTTGTACTGCATGTTATTATCTCAAATATTTGTCATCATTGACCTTGATCACGAACTTAGACCATTCGTCTTATAAAAATGTGCAAACAGTATTTGTTATGTTGTCACTATAAATTATCTAATAAACTTCAAATGTAACTTATTTTTTTATATATTACTAAATTTTTTAATAATATGAATGATCAAAGCCAATGGCGATGAAAAAAACTTAACTGCAAGTTTTTTTTTGAGAGAATAACTTGACTGCAAGTTGGTTTTGTGCATCATATCTATAGTCGGTGGTGAGCCCGGATGTTTTCTGGTTGATGAAAATCTTCCACTTTGATCTTCAGAAAAAGGATAGCTTACAATGAAAATTTGACTTTAGAAGGGGTAAGAATGGAATATAAATGAATTGATAGAACTTAATTGGAATTCTGGGTATGAGCACATCGAAATGAATCAGGAATTGAATGGCAGAGAGAGCTCAGATCTGTAGCAACTTTACGTGGCGTTGTCAGATTCGAATCCTTTTACAGGTCCAACAACCATGTTGGACCAAGGAACTGACGCCTTGTTCTTCGTTAGAGCAAGTATAAGTATACGCAAAGAGAGACAAGTTAACTCTTATTTTTTCACATGCACCTATAAACATTCATTGAATAAGTAAAAAAAAAATTGCAGTTAACCTTATAGTCTATCACTAGCCAGAAAGACCTATTCCGGACAGGCATTTCGTCCATTGTGGACGGGCGCGGCCGTCACCGGCAACGAATCGCCTGCATTGACAGGCGGCGCAGCGGCCCGCCCACAATGAGAAAACAAAATAAAAAAATGCAAAAAAGGCCGGCCACCGGCCACCCCGCCATCGTCGCCCCAAGAACCGTCGCCCGCTCGTGGCGCCCCAAGGCCGTCGGGCCGTCGCT
>CM002486.1:15823441-15847060 GCA_000325765.3 Leersia perrieri
GCTCCTGCCACGCCAGTCGGCGTAGGCCGGTGGCCGCTGCTCCGCGGTGCCGGTGGCCAGGACCCACTAGGGCACCGCTGCTCCCGCTGCCACCGCTCGATCGGCACAGGCCAGTGATCAGGCGCTGCTCCCGGGCGAAGAAAGAGGAGAAGAGGAGAAAGAAGAAGAGGATAAGAGAGGAGAAAGTGTCGGTGGGAAGGGAATCTTATCCTCTCCCTGTGCTGGCCATGGCTCAACTCTTCGATCGGCTCGCCTGTATTAGTACCGGTTCTTATTAGAAAACGGTGCAAATAACTAATTATTTGTAGCGATTTCTAATAAGAACCGGTACTAATATCATTTGTGCCGGTTTTTTAAATAAACCGGCACTAATATTATGTCATATCAGTCCTGGTTGATACCAATAACTGGTACTAGTATCATTAGTACCGGTTTTAAAATAAACCAACACAAATGTGATGTCATTTGTGCCGGTTTTTTCTGAGGATTCAGTCTGCGGAAGCTTTTGGGCGGGATAGCCATCATTAGTGCCGGATTTAAAATAACCGGCAGTGATGTGGCGGCACAAATGTGGTGTTCTGTGGTAGTGAGTCCTAAATTTCGTCCGACAATAAAACTACACCTTATTCCCATGGATTAGTAAATGTTGCATCTCCATAACAAAAGGATATGCATGCAGTGCAACCCATATATCGGTTCGTTGCACCGATCTCCTTTCTATACCGAAAGTTTCCCGCCAGCGCCCTTGATCCGTCACACTGATGACGCGACACCGGTACGTATAACCGACCGGAAAGCGGAGAAAAGTTTCGCCGGTTTTGTGGCTTACTCCTATCCTATCAACGTATCGCCGAGCTAGCAAGCGTGCGTTTGATCTGTGATCACCATGAGACTGGGCGAGTCGAGATATCTCTACCCCTCTCCTCGATCGTCGCAGTGACGAGCTGATCGTAGCTGCACGGCTCAATGCGGCGGTCCAGGCTACTCTTTCCGTTGGAGAAATAACCACCTTATCCATGGTGCTTATCCGTGAATCGGACAGCATTCATGGGTCGTGTTTAATGTCGCCTCGGGGCATGTAACCTCCGAGCTGATCGGCTGATCCTCTTGGACACTATAAATAGAGGCGAGCTCGATCTGGCAATGCAATCCATCAAGTTCACAACCTGAGAAGCAGGCAGACAGACACATCTCTTCTCTCTGCGAAGGCTGGCTACTTGGCCAGCCATTAGGAGAGAAGTTTGGAGCAAAACACAGTTGGTCTGCATTGCATCCATTTGTACTAGCCATGGGCAAGTACACTGTCACTCTGTGTTGTGCCCTTGTTGCTGTGCTCTGCCTGTCGTCCAGCTTTGCACAAGCTCAAGTTCTTTTTCAGGTAGTTAATTAATTACTAACAGTTAATTGTGCAACATCAATGTACATAGTAGACAGGAAGCATGATTTAATCACTCTGTTATATATGCAGGGGTTTAACTGGGAGTCATGGAGGCACCAAGGCGGGTGGTACAACTTCCTGCGCGAGAAAGTAGAAGAGATCGCCAGCACGGGCGTCACACACGTGTGGCTCCCGCCGCCGTCGCACTCCGTGTCGCCGCAGGGCTACATGCCGGGTCGTCTCTACGACCTGGACGCGTCCAAGTACGGCACGGAGGCGGAGCTGAGGTCACTGATCGAGGCATTCCATGACAGCCACGTTCAGTGCCTCGCCGACGTGGTGATCAACCACCGTTGCGCCGACTACAAGGATTCCCGTGGAATCTACTGCGTGTTCGAGGGCGGCACGCCCGACGGCCGCCTCGACTGGGGCCCCGACATGATCTGCAGCGATGACACCCAGTACTCCAATGGCCGCGGCCACCGTGACACCGGCGCCGGCTTCGGCGCCGCCCCCGATATCGACCACCTCAACCCTCGCGTCCAGCGTGAGTTTCATGATTCTTGATGTTTTGCAGAACGATATGGTCTTTAAGTATAGTTTAATTATTATTTTATTTAAATTATACATTATAAAAGTACTTGACAAATATATATGTATAATCTTTAAATTTTTAAACAAAGATATTAAATTAAAGTTAAAAATGTTTGATTTAAACTTTATCAAAACGTCAAAAATATTAAACTAGGAAAGTGGTAGAATAAGAAATAATAAATTAATGTTAAGATCAATTCCATTACTACCTAGTATAGAGCACCATAACGAACTGTTGAATAAAACATAAATAAATAAATAAATTATTTACAGGTGAGCTCACTGACTGGCTCAACTGGCTACGCACCGACCTGGGATTCGACGGGTGGCGCCTCGACTTCGCCAAGGGATACTCCGCCCCAATCGCGAGGGTCTACGTCGACAACACCAACCCAACGTTCGTCGTCGGCGAGATCTGGAGCTCCCTCATCTACAACGGCGACGGCAAGCCGTCGCCGAACCAGGACGCCGACAGGCAGGAGCTGGTGAACTGGGTCGACGGCGTCGGCAAGCCGGCGACGGCGTTCGACTTCACCACAAAGGGGATTCTCCAGGCCGCCGTGCAGGGCGAGCTGTGGAGGCTGCACGACGGCAACGGCAAGGCGCCTGGGTTAATGGGATGGATGCCTGATCAGGCTGTCACGTTCATTGACAACCACGACACCGGCTCGACCCAGTCGCTCTGGCCGTTCCCCTCTGACAAGGTCATGCAGGGCTACGCATACATTCTCACTCACCCAGGCATCCCGTGCATCGTAAGTACAAAAAACTTCGACGAAAATTTTCTCATGGTTGATTGCTGATGTGATCAAATTGTGATGAATGTATGTGTGCAGTTCTACGACCATGTGTTCGACTGGAACCTGCAGCACGAGATCGCGACACTGGCTGAGATCAGGTCGAGAAACGGGATCCATCCGGAGAGCAAGCTGGAGATCCTCGAAGCCGATGGAGATCTCTACGTGGCAATGATCGACGGCAAGGTGATCACCAAGCTGGGGCCGAGGTACGACGTGGGAGGGATCATCCCGTCGGACTTCCATGTGGTGGCTCATGGCAACGACTACTGCATCTGGGAGAAGAGCGGACTCAGGGTTCCTGCTGGTAGAAGGCATCCTTAGTTAGCTAGTTGCTGTTTGCAACGATAGATATATATACCCCTGTGGCTCTGAGCTATGAATCATGCAGTTTTGCTACGTACGATGTATGAGCTTCGATGCACGCTTTGTTCTAGCTAGCGTTCTTCGGAAATAAGTACACTCACTGTACTGTGTTAGTCCTGCAGAAATGCGGGACGGATGGAATTAACTACCGTTCACTTCGATCCTGAAAATGTCTCTCAAGAAATTGTCGGTGGACTTTTAGATTTTCATTAATTCCCACTTTTATCATCTATTATCCCCTGATAGTAAATACACTAATTATGTAGTTTTGTTATAACTGAGACGATATGTAGTTCTTTGATACAAATTTTTAAAAATTTAGGTTTCTGATAAATTGTGCAAAATATTTGTAGTTTGTGATAAATGAAGATAATAAATCTGTAGTTTTATAAAATAAATTCTTAATATGTATGTAATAGATTGTTCAAAGCATTTGTAATTTTATGAAATTTACTCTAGTTATTTACCCATTGTCCTAAATCAAATTAACTAATTTTTACAGCGTTTATACGAAATACACCAACTTCTAGAACATTGAACTCACTATGAACTATTTCTTCATGGTGCATTTATATTTTAGAAATGATGTGTTTTTAAACCTTTTTACTTACAAAGTGAGTGGACAACTAAACGACAGCCGCCCGAAGGGTTTGAATGCCTTGGGAGCTGATGGCTTCTGCTTGCTGCAGCCAGCTGCGGCTGTAACTGGCCTATAACTACAATAAGGGCTTATTCGGTTTGGAGAATTGTCGTAGAATTTTTGTAGTATTGTTTCCTTAGAATTGTTTATATTGTTTATGCATTTGTTTCATAGGAATGACATATATCAATTCCATAGGAATACTATAGCAACCCTATAAAAACATAGGGATTTCATAGGATTCAAACATCCACCCCAACCTCATTTTGTTGTTGCTTATCATAGGATGGATACTAATTCCTGTGGTTTATAATCATGTATTCCAAATGCTCTAGAACATCAAATTCCTCATTTTTGCATATGTAATCATGTCATATCCCTCTTTTTTTACTCTTCCTACGTTTTACCTATCCTTTAAACCTAATATATAAGCCCTAAGAAAACATCACAATACCATTGCGGCTACACAGCTACAGCAAACTCATCCGATCAGCCCCTTGACCCACGTCGCTAGCAGCAGCATCCTCGCCCACGCCAACCATCTTGAACAACCTAAGTCCCATGTTCATGCAGTTGTTTGTTTGCGGGGAAATATGTTCATGAACACAATGCCGCCGTCGCCGCTGAAGGTAGCGGACCTCCACGAATCCACCGCCGAAACGGCCCAAATCACCCCACCTATCCATACTCCACTCTAATGTCTCTAATGGGCTGCATTTCGGCAACATCCCGCCTGGCCCAATAATTCTCAGCCTAAAACATGACAAGACAATCCACTTCCGGACCAACATACGCTCGTCAGCTCTCATGCGTGGCCCAGATATGATGGGCTGCAATTCTTAATAGTACCACTCCAACCCAAATAAAATTAGGCCGTCTGTCCTTCGTAATCTCCTTTTTGGTCCAACAAAATATCCACACCGAGTAAAATGGGCGAAAATCCGCATGCCATCTCGTTGGGGCTTAGGGCCAAATTTTAATGGCCCGCACGTTCGACGCTACTGTACTATGTTTGGGACAATTTGTGTAGATTATCTGGCATACGATTGGTCGAAAGCCTCTTTTTTTTTTTCAGTTGGAAACTCTTCACTTTCTGCTTCGTCTACCCAAATCTGTTTTGTCGGGAAATTTGGTTCTGCACAAATCCTAGACTATGATGCTATTTGGTCTTGGCTCAACTTGCTCATAGCTTCAAAGTTCAACCACATGTACTGCCGTACTGGTACTCTGAAAAGATAATATTACTCCCTTCGGAACGTTCTAGTCCGTGCTAGAAATCAGCTGCTCTAAAGTTAGCATCTCAATGACTTGAATGCTCATGGCGGCTGAAATGGAGTTTGTGATAAACTTGGTCATGGCATTCATATATACTTGTATTCATCAACAAATATACATACCAAATGAGCTTATCCATTTGGATTGGTCATGGAATCATGGCGGCTGAGATGGAATTTGCAATGACTTGGTTATGACTTATGACGTAAACTTCATATATTCTGAGTTGCTGACATTCATACATCCCGTCATCTACAAGAGAAATCAGCCGCAACTAGTTAAGTTAGCATCTCAATGACTTGAATGTTCATGGCGGCTGAGATGGAGTTTGTGATGAACTTGATCATGGCATTCATATATACTTGTATTTATCAACAAACATACCAAATGAGCTTATCCATTTGGATTGCTCATGGCCGCTGAGATGGAATTTGTACTGAACTTGGTTGTGACTTATGTGAGACTATCCTACAGATGGATGAGATAGTAGCTAGTCTCTCTTTCCGGCTTGTTCCATTGGCTGATGACGGATGAACAACTCGGACTCATTGATTCCAGCATTATCTGATTCTCCCATTTCGAGGTCTGGATTAGGGTCTCACCGAGATGTGGATAGAATTGCCATGTCAGGAATTAAAATTTGGTCGAGCCATATGCACATACATGACGGGAGATCAGCCAGTCAAGAGGCTACAACTACTACACCCTAGTATACGATCAGCCTGCGTAGCTCTGTTTTCTTTGTCTGAAATCTGAAGATGAAAGTTCAGAGAAGTCCTCCAAGCCGGGATGGATGGAGTTTGGAGGTAGATATATAGCCGGCGCCGCCTCAGCAAGCAATCGTCGCGATCAAGCCGCCGCATCCACAACCCGGCGCCTTCGAGAGATCGGGCCCCGCCGCTGCCGACGCGGCACCTACGTGGCGATGCTTTATTGCCTTATCCATATCCACGTCATTAAATGCGGTCGCCTCTCCTGATCATTCCCCTGCCTCGATCACCGTGCCCTAGAGCTTCTATATATAGTACCCACGGCAAAGTCGTTCGCCACCAACACATATTCAAAACACATCATCAGCAGCAGTTAGCAACTCAACATTGAACACAGGTTTCACAGATGAAGCACACCAGCAGCAGCATGTGTCTGCTGCTCCTCGTGCTGCTCTTCAGCTTGACCTGCAACTCGGCTCAAGCACAAGTCCTCTTACAGGCACGTACTATCTACCACTTTCTGTTACATTTTTGCTGAAGAAAAAACACGTTATAATTCTGTGCTGACTATAAATGCATGCAGGGTTTCAACTGGGAGTCGTGGAAGCAGCAGGGAGGGTGGTACAACCTCCTAAAAACCCAAGTCGACGACATCGCCAAGGCCGGAATCACCCACGTCTGGCTCCCACCACCATCCCACTCCGTGGCTCCCCAGGGCTACATGCCAGGCCGCCTCTACGACCTCGACGCGTCCAAGTACGGCACAGCATCCGACCTCAAATCCCTAATATCCACCCTCCACGCCAAGGGCATCAACTCCATCGCCGACGTCGTGATCAACCACCGTTGCGCCGAGAAGAAGGACTCCCGTGGAATCTACTGCGTGTTCGAGGGCGGAACACCCGACGACCGCCTCGATTGGGGACCCGGAATGATCTGCAGCGACGACACGCAGTATTCGGACGGCACGGGACACCGCGACACGGGCGAGGATTTCGCCGCGGCGCCCGACATCGACCACCTCAACACGCGCGTCCAGCGCGAGCTCACCGACTGGCTCGACTGGCTCCACACCGACGTCGGGTTCGACGGCTGGCGACTCGACTTCGCCAAGGGGTATTCCACGGGAATCACCAAGATGTACGTGGAGAATTGCAAGCCGGGGTTTGTCGTGGCGGAAATTTGGAATTCGCTGAGTTACAATGGGGACGGGAAGCCGGCGGCGAATCAGGATCAGGGCCGGCAGGAGCTGGTCAATTGGGTCAACGCCGTCGGTGGGCCGGCGATGACGTTTGACTTCACCACTAAGGGGCTTCTCCAGGCGGGTGTTCAGGGTGAGCTGTGGCGGCTTCGCGATGGGAATGGGAAGGCTGCCGGGATGATCGGGTGGTTACCGGAGAAGGCTGTCACTTTCGTTGACAATCATGACACTGGGTCAACGCAGAAGTTGTGGCCGTTCCCCTCGGACAAGGTTATGCAGGGCTACGCGTACATCCTCACTCACCCCGGAGTCCCCTGCATCGTAAGTATATTTATAGGTTTATAGCATGCATGACACCACAAAACTTAATTAACCTAGCGTTGACCGTACACGTGTCCTGATTTGAGTTGTTTTCGTGTGATCAGTTCTACGACCACATGTTCGACTGGAACCTGAAGCAGGAGATAACCGCGCTGGCGACGATCAGGCAGAGGAACGGGATCCACGCAGGGAGCAAACTGAGAATCCTCGTCGCCGACGCTGACGCTTATGTCGCCGTAATTGATGAGAAGGTCATGGTGAAGATCGGGACGAGGTACGACGTGGGCAACGTGGTACCGTCGGATTTCCATCCAACGGTGCACGGCAAGGATTACTGCGTCTGGGAGAAGGGGAGCCTCCGTGTCCCGGCGGGGAGGCATCTATAGCCAAGAGTTTTCGACTAAACAGGAATTACACGCTCGAACAAGTTTCTACACCACGAGCGTCTCCTGATTCTTAAAACTTCTGCAGTTTTATTACGGGTTCTAAATCTACTTTTGTACACGTATGATTGTAGCATTCCAATAAGTAATTAAGCAAGCAAGCTCTCCTGGTCAATAATTGCCCGGTGTTAGCTTGCCAGCTTATTGTCATGTAATCTATTTGTAGTGTGTAATAGGCTCACGATGCAGTAAAATCATACCGCACTGGTGAGTATCTAATATAGAACTTTTCCCCACTACCTGTTTAGAAAAGGGAATCACACCCGCTCCGCGAAAAAATGCGCCAGACAAAAAAAGCGGAGCCCTCGCCCCCACCGTTCCAGCACAGATCTTGGCGGCCTCATCCGACGGTTGCCAGCTTCGACTGATGGAACAGAAATATCAGTCACCCGTTAGATAGCAAAAGTGGATTCCTTTTTGTCTCATAATTAACGATATGTCAAACAGGGTTTTATTAGAGCCGTCAGATAAGAATACATCCACGACCCGTGCATTATATGTGACATAGCATGTGTCACATGTAAAGGATTATATGTGACTCGCCATATATTGATGATCTCACATATACGTGATAGAACACGCTTAACGACCGTTAAAATGAGTCAACTAATCGTTAATTGATGAATCTAATGTTAATAGAACTGAAAGAGATAAGTTGACAACTATATAGAACCCCTTTCTTAGTTTGTCATCCCAACCCACCACCATTTCAGTATAATTGACACTAGATTTTCTACATTTCAGGAGCCTTAAACATTATAATTTTTTAGTCATCTAAAAGTACAAGTTACTGAGACAAAAAGCTTAGCTTATTTTAGCTACAATTTTATAAGGAATTTTAAGTAATTTATTGTCACTGCATATGGTTTTGTTACTTTGTTATCATCTTAGTTTTAATACTTTTACATGTAATTTTGTTTTTCTAATTGCAATTCCATTTCATGTTTAGGTTAATGTAATTTATGGTTTCACTTTTTACATGTGAAATGAGAGACTTTTGTTTTAAATAATCTATACTGGGTATGTAGAACTCAGATACTCCCAATTTATATACGAGACAAAGCTTTTGTCCTCCTTTAAAAAAATACTCCCAATTGGTACCCATGCCAATGCACAAAGATTAAGGCATTACTATTTTTTTCGTAAATAAACATAAAGTGCCCCTTGTGTTTGAGAACAATCAAGTCGACTGCTTTCAAATGGAAACAGTGAAGGGAGATATACAAGGCACATGTGGAATCCTAACAACACTTCTGAGCACATGCTCCACACATTTCTTATCCATGTATGGAAAATGTTTTTGCTTGTAAGAAGAGGGCCAAAACTTGAAAAGGATAAGACCGGGACTAGCTTCTAAATGGATTCAGGGATGAAAAAAAAAGGGGGGGGAGGGTGTGATCAACAGTACTACCAAACATATGAAAAGGTACTATCATTTCCATCCACATGGATGCGCATATACAATTCCATTTGTTGGGTCACAGTTGCACGGTCGCATCGATGTGCACGGGAGATCAACCGATCGATCGTTCATGATCAGATCGCATCTGCGGATGAGGGAAACCCCACATGGTTTTGAGCCGGAGAGGGGCCCTGACGAGGTCGGCATGAGGCATGAGGGTGGTGGGCTACGCACTTTTATTCTCGAATCACACACACACGGGAAGTCGGCACGTACGGTGTGGCCCCGGTCACGCGATCGGTCATGCGCTTTTCCCGTTTTCTTTCCGGAATGGCTAATCGCAGTATCGCACGCAGGAATCCGGAGGTTTCACCTGCAACTTGTCGTGCCACTGGGCATTATTGCCAGGGCTTGATTGGCTAACCGACCAAAATGTACAGCGCCGTTTTTTTTTTTTTGTTCCTACTCTCAGCTTCTGGCCCGGTGTCTCGTCTGATTTCATATCACTGCCGAGGTAATAGATGGATGGGTGTGAACTGAAACACGATGACTCTGTCAGGATGATTCGCACTAACTTAGCTGAAACGGAATGAATACGTTGCACCAAAGGATAACGCAATAAGCCATGCATGCATCAAAGGATCGATAACGCAAGTATAACCCATTGATACCACGAGTCCACGATTGCCAGGCGCGCTGTAGCAAGCAACACCTGCGGAGAGAAAAAAAGGAGGTCTGAACACTGCCAACAATTGACTAGAAGAACATCACATGCACTACTATATAGTAGTAGTATTATTATATAAGAGTATGTTACTAAAACTAACAACCCCCAATAGAAAGTCTTCTGAAACCACAAAAAGAACTCCTTTAGCTAACCATCATTTTTCGTGGGCCCAATCAAAACTTTCGTAAAGACAGGGACTGTCATGATTTAGAAAGTTTGGCATATTCATTAATCTTTTGCAATTGGGAAAATATATAACTTGAGGTGTATATTTTTCTTCGAACATATATATTACAGATGTAGACACCCATAAAAAATATGTACCATTCCTAAAAAAGGCACACGTGCATACCTATCCTAATAAAGAAATGTGAAGACTGGCTGACATATCTTGATATTAAAAAAGTCATCGCTAACACCTCATTGTTGATAGGTATTTCGTCTACCAATAAAAGAACTTTACCATAAATGTGAGCACATGTGTTAAATTTGTATTTCAACCTATGTGAGCAGATTTCTCCATTTGAAACTTAACCAGTTGAGCTATGCTCACTTCTCTTATCGTAGTACTTCCTCCGTTCAAAATTATAAGATGTAATTTGACTTGCTATGACTAGTTTGACCAATAATTTCTCTATTAAAAATTATTTTTATGACATAAAATTAATGCTATTAGATTCTTATTCAAAAGTGTTTTTCTTATGATTATGTTTTTTCATCACAACAATGATATCTTAATAGACAAATTATGGGTCAAACCCTTATCCTAATAAAGCAAAATAGGACTTGTAATTTGGAATGAAGGAGGTACTAAGCTAACTAGTAGTTATGGTAGGCACACTTTACAACACCCTAAATGGTTCGTATTTTGCAAAAAAAAAAAAAACAACAACAACTTTCTCTGGCAGTAATTCTTAGGATACTTTTTAAATCCTTTATTCAACTTTTTAATATTTCATTGATTTTCTTGTGCTCTTGAATACCTATCATGAAGACATATTAAACAACGATCTATCATCTTGATGAGAAAACACTACATGTACTCCTTCAAAAAGCCTTCGGTGATGATAGCAGCGGATCTGCTGTTCCACTTTTGCTTTTACATCTTTTACATATTGGCCTAAGGTATTTTCCTGTGTTACATACTATCTTCGTCCCAAAATATAAACAGTTTTTGACTTGACACGGTCTTCAAGATACTACTTTGACCAAAAATATTTATAAAAATATGTTATTTCAAATTAAAAGATTTATATATTATAATAGTTTGTTTAATGATGAATCTAATAGTATCATTTTTACGTAATAGTTCATTTTGAATTTTTCACCATTAATAGTCAAAGTTTAAAAATGTATGACTCTGATTTTTCTAAAACTTGTTATATTTTAGGACGGAGGTAATAATACACTAATATTTGATTTAAATAAGTTAGTATCACATATTTGCAAACCAAACATTTGACTAACCAAATAGAAAAAATATTTTGCCTATGACATATGATAGTCCAATACTATCTTTTGTCTATAGCAAAGTATGGACATTTTGCTATTTTCAAAATGCTTCATGATCCACATGTTATAGTGAGTTTCTGTAGCCTATGGGGAAGGGGAGGCGGCTGGGATGTTGAGACATTGAGGGACGCAATGATATAAAGAAGATGAGTACAAGGGTCATGTTTGGAAGATTTGGGGGCTAATGGTTAGCCTTGAATTGGTAGCCTAAACATTAGCCTAGGATGACATGTTTGGATCCATGGGTCGACTAATTTATATTTAATGACCACATCCTCTAATTAATATTCTTTCATTCCTACACTAGTTTGGGTAGGGTCTACATAAAATTAGCCCCGTTAGCATTCTTTGGAGGGGCTAAGGATTTGGGGAAGGCTAATTCACATTAGCTCAAAATTAACTCATCTGTTTGGATTCTTGAAGGCTAATTTAAGATTAAATGGTGAAGACTAAACATTAGCCCATGGAACCAAAACATGGTGCAGGTTGGTGGAAAAGAAGAAAGAAAGAGATAAGATTACTTTAGTTTAGCAGTACAAATCTTGAAGGCAATCTGTACGGTAAAAGAAGTGGCTCGAATTAAGGTGTATCTTTTCGTCAATGTGATATATGTAAACACAATCCTTGTTTTTTTATTGTGAGAATTGAAGTGCACAAATCTTGTACATTCGTAAAGTAGAGTGATACATAATGTTATAATCTATATTACTATTTTCTGTACAAAGTTTTTGTAACCGAAATTGGCCTGGGTACTTGCGTTTAGTACTGTACTACGGTACAAACGTTCCCAGGCTGCAATCTGCAAGCGTGCTAATTATCTCACCTAATCAATTATTAAGTTTCAATTAAAATCTCTAGAAGTCATAAACTATCAACAATTGCCACCAAGGGAAAAAAAATCTTGACGGTTTCTGTTTTATATAAAAGATTCAGTACTGTTTGAGACGTTTTTGACAGTGACCATAGTATTCACAGTGGACACTCCGCGTCTAGGAGCTCTAGAAGTCATAAACTATCAACAATTGCCACCAAGGGAAAAAAAATCTTGACGGTTTCTGTTCTATATAAAAGATTCAGTACTGTTTGAGACGTTTTTGACAGTGACCATAGTATTCACAGTGGACACTCCGCGTCTAGGAGCTCTAGAAGTCATAAACTATCAACAATTGCCACCAAGGGAAAAAAAATCTTGACGGTTTCTGTTTTATATAAAAGATTCAGTACTGTTTGAGACGTTTTTGACAGTGACCATAGTATTCACGGTGGACACTCCGCGCCTAGGAGCTGTCTCCAATCTGTCCGCGTCGCTATCAACGCGACCACACGCCTCCACCCGGCACCAAGCAACCTTGCCACCAAACAGGGACGGGTGGCACGCAGTGTAGCTAATTTGTTCCAAGCCTTTTCGCCGTGGAGCCCAGGACGGCTGGACTCCAGGCTGACGCCAATTGTTTTATGGGTAATTAAGCAACATGGTTCTCATTGTATAATTTGGTCCTGGAATCAAATAAAGAATCTGTCTACGACATAAGACATGCTTAACAGAATGAGAATACAGTTAAACGTGAGAGAGGGTTTAATTATGCATGTGGATCACCATGTTTACTTTTACGTTTTAACCCCTCTTCCGTCATTCACCACGCCGTGGATTTTATGGTTAGATGCACAATTAAAATAAAATAAAATGCAGTCTCACTCTACCGTGCTTATTGCATCTTTTATTTATTTATTACAAACTGGCTTCCAAAAATGATAAAGTGTAAATGTTTGGAAAGAATACTTTCGATGTCATCACTTTTAAAATTTAACGTGGGAATATTAATTCTTTGGGCGGTACTTGCAGTTAGTTAGTCTCAAACTCACAACCCTCTGGGTGCTTTTTATTTCTACCTCACTTCTCAACGTTTTTTATGTTTATCGGCTGCTGCTAAATTTGAGACTAACACACTCGCAAATGAGCCACCACATACGCATTTGGATACTTGTTTCTGTTTGTATTATTGTATATGTTGCTCTAAAACTTTGGCAGGGTTTAAAATTTATTATTTTATAGTTAATTTACCGATGACACGAGTTATTGTGTTAATTGTGCAGGCCTCATCCCTTCAATTCTACTTTATCCATATTGTTTTGTTTGACCTTTTCAACAACTTTTGTAAAATTAAGGAAGATATAAATTGATATATCTGTGCTTCACTTCTATCCCTCGTTCATGTGTATGGATGAGTTTGACGGCTGGACCAATGCTTCCCACTGACATCGTTGGCTCGCTCTCCATCTTCCCGTGCCACCACTAGCCCCGCCTTTGCCGCTGCACAAGACGAACTCCATGGCAAGATCATAATGCGGGTGCTTGGATCAAATCAAACAGGCAGTGGTGGAGTTCCAATCAGCATAGAGCTCCTGCAGACAGTGGGGGAACATGATCACACAAGTGGCGAAGGAACATATGACATGTGGACGGAGTTGAGTTGCGGTGTCAACAAGCCTCGCGAGTTGCATCATTGCCCCTTTGTAGCATTGTCCACGCATCACTGAGGAGGAGGAAGACATCATGGAAGCGTCAGCGGTGGCGCGATGGAGCAGTGTGAGGAGAAATGGGAGGGAAAAACACAACACATTTACTCCATTGATATTTTGGACAACAGTGTCATAAACATACTTTTGTTTGACTTGCAGCGTAAAAACGAATGGAGTATAACTATCCTCCAATTCAATAGTACACCACACATGCTGAAATTGCAAAAAAAAAAGAGAGAGAGAAAAAAGGACGTGGGTACCACCAGATGTGTCCAAGACTCCAGGTGAGAACACACAAAGGCTGAAACCCCATTTCTAATCTTATCCCAAAGGAAGTCTTGCACTCTGGCGGACTTCTTCTTCTTCCCAAATGGTGGGACCCACAGACCCCCTGGCCCCACCATACCGACCTCTAGTGCCACGTCAGAACAACCTGCCATAATCCAGATCCTCGTCATCACCCTTCATCCTCTCTCATCCTTGACCCGGTTTGACGTTTCCAGCCACTGGCCAATTGCAATCCGTCCCATCCCATTATTCCGCTTCTGACGTCATCTCCTCACGTGACCCCTCCCCACTCACCGTCCAAAGTCCAAACCCCGTTACCCTCCGCGAGTGGCCAGCCAATGCTGGAATAGAAAAACCGGAGGCAGCAAAACGCGCACGTTTCACACGTTTTCTTCGAGCACCACTCCCCCCGTGCGCTTTAAACCTTTTTTCCCCTTTTTTTTTCGCGCGCGCGGGAGAGCGTGATTAGTTTAATCTGGGATTAACGCTTGTCTCTTCCCCTCCGCGTCCCATTCGATAGGTGCACCGTATATAAGGCCCGTGGCTCTCAGCTGTTCCCGCCATCTTCAAACCACACCAAGACGAGAGCTCAGCTCAGCAGACAGCAGCAAGCGAAGAACACAAACACACATGACCAATCGCATCTCCGCCATGGCAGCGAGCAGCAACCAGGAGTACATGATCCGATTCGACGGCGTCCACATCGAAGACGACCCATCCCCGAGCTCCGCCGCCGCCGAGCCTCCTCCGCCGCCGCCGTTCGCCGGGAGGGCGATCTCCTCCGAGAGGGAGCACACGGTGATCGTCGCCGCGCTGCTTCACGTTATCTCCGGGTACAGGACTGCGCCGCCGGAGGTGTTCCCGGCGGCGGCGGCGGCGCCGGCGATGTGCGCGGTTTGCGGGATGGACCAGTGCCTCGGGTGCGAATTCTTCGCCGGGGAATCCGGGGTGGTGTCATTCGACGCCGGCGCTGGAGCAGAAAAGATTTCCTCCGCCACCGCGGCTGCTGCGCCGGCGGCGGCGGCGGGGCAGAGGAGGCGGAGGAAGAAGAAGAACAAGTATCGCGGCGTGCGCCAGCGGCCATGGGGGAAATGGGCGGCGGAGATCCGAGACCCTCGCCGCGCGGTGCGGAAGTGGCTGGGGACATTCGACACGGCGGAGGACGCGGCGAGGGCTTACGACCGCGCCGCCGTCGAGTTCCGCGGCCCGCGCGCCAAGCTCAACTTCCCTTTCCCCGAGCAGCAGATCTCCATGCACGAGCACGACGCCGCCGCCGCGAATTCCAAGTCCGACACATTGTCTCCGTCTCCGTGCAGCGCCGACGCCGACGAGCTGCAGGGAGGCGGCGGCGGCGGTGGCGGCGAAGCAGGGGATCAGCTCTGGGAAGGATTGCAGGACCTGATGAAGCTAGAAGAAGAAGGGGGGCTCAGCTGGTTCCCTCAGTCGTCCGATTCGTGGAATTGAACGTTGTGATTAGATCCTAGCCGTCCGAGTAGCTTGAAGAAAAAAAGAAGGCAATTTAAGTAGAGCCTTTTCTTCTTCTTTTTTTCTGTTTTCTCCTGGCTCTGTTGTACTAATTGAACAAAGCAGAGTTTGTGAATTATCCATAGAGTTGACCTACTACTAAACTGTATTGAGCAAACAATTTTCTGTGTACTTTTTTTGTAATACACAGCAAGGAAAACGAGCTGATTAGCCGAGTGACTAGTTAACTGATTTCTCCACATTGGAACGATACCGGATAAGGGATTTTGGATCGAGCTTTTCTCGTACCAAGTGATTTTCATGAGCGAGACCGACTGCCTAATTCGAAAGGATGAATGTGGAACACATGGTTATAAACGTTGTTTAGTGGCGAACGACCAGTTTTTTACTCTGTTTTTCTAGCATGTGAACCATTTTACGGGTCGTTGACCAGGTATTGCTTGTTTTATTCCATGAGGAATCCAAATCGTTGAGATCTTTCCGTAAGGTCAACCATGAGTACACAGAGATATTTCTCAAGTAAAACATAACAACAATGGATGACTGGATGAGTACGCAGAGATATACTCTGTTTTTTTCTAGGATGTGCACCAAAATTTAACGGATAGTTGACCAGGCATTTCTTGTTTTATTTCCTGATGAATCCGAATCGTTGAAGATATTTCCAGAAGGTCAAACATGAGTACACAGAGATATTTCTAAATTCAAACATAACATCAATGGATGACTGGATGAGTACGCCTATTTTATTTCTCTGGACTGATGTTCCTTACATTTGCAATTCTGTTTGATCTGAACGACCCAATCATCCATGGACCATGGGACCTCCATATTCAACTTCTGCTATTTATTTCAGTTACTGATTGCTTCATGATGTATTCCTGATCCACATTCACAACAGAGTGCCACACATGGTCGACCTGCTCGCACGTAACGACGACCATTTTGTTTATTAACCCGTGCTAGTATCTTAATACTCCTACTTACTATTGGTACTATTATCATATATGGACACGTGAAGCTACCATGATATACTACTCTGGTATCATGTTTCTTCTAGAATTATCATATTTTAATCAAAGGTTCCAAAACTCGAGAGGCCGATAGTTTGGAGCTAAAACTTAGGAGTATTTAGACTGATCACCAGTTGACTTTGAAAGGATGTGAATTCAAACTTAAAATTCACGTTTTTATACATTTTAAGTTTTATTTTAAAACTTTTCTGATAGGTCACCGACAATTTTTAGTTCAAAATAAAATATCAAACTAAATTTAAAAAACATTTCGATTATTCACATAAGATTTATTTCTTCTAAATTTTAATTTTTGTCTGATAAGCTCGAGTAAACTGTAAGATCAAGCCTTTGATTAATATTTTGTGATTAACAATTGGCTTTATAAATAATAAATTAAATTAAATTGGTTTGAAATATTTGAGGTTGTTGGTGTGTGTGCGTATGACTTATGTGGGTCAGGTTGCGATATCTGTGACCGGAAACGGTTGTTTTGTCTATTGTGTGTAGGTAACTTGAGGTCAAGGCTTGGTCAATAACGAGAATTGGGAAGTTCAGGGAGGAACTGAGGTCTGGAGCAGTCAGGAGGTCATGTGATAAGATTTGACTAGAGTCAGTTGTTTTGAGGTTAACTTCGGTCAACGGTGGGATCTGGAGTAGACTCAGGGTGGAGTCTATGTCCAGAGCGATCAAGGATGCCGGGTGACGAGGTTGACGAAAGATGACACATGGTGGAGGGACGCCGTGTGGGTGATGTGTTCGTAATCGGGCTTGACATGATTGATGTGCAAGTGCCGGTAACTACGAAGGAAAAGGAGTAGGTGTGTGTGCATGTGTACGTGTGCATACATGTATGGCTCGGTGACAGTAGCATGCATTGTACGTACGTGTGCATGGGATTCAATATGTGTGTATGTATGCAGTGTGCATACACGAGCTACACATTGGTGCAGTCTGTGTTTGTGCGTGCACTGCATGTGGTTGATTGGATCGTTGCTATAGTAATCGGAGTACTGTAGCTTATGTGTTTGGAGATCGATTGACGGATGCTGTGCATGGTTGGTCTCCTTGTATGGCACGGCAACGAGCAGGCAGGAGGAGATCGACGCGGAGGAGACCGAGTCGGTCTCTAGCGACGACAGCGCGCGGCTGCGGTTTTGGATAAAAAGAAAAGAAATTTTTCTTTTTAGGAAATTGTAATAGAGTTCTATAGGATTTGAGTCCTAATAGAAATAGAAGATATTTGGTATAGATATCGAGGGAGGTTTGACCGTGAGGGTAATCCACAATTGTGAGATTTGAGTGCTCTTTGTTTTAGGGTTTTGTAAAAGGTTTGCTTTGGCTGCACCTTGTGACAATATATTCCAGCAATAAATATTATATTCAATCATTAAAGCGTTTCCGATCACGTAAGTTGCTTGAATTGATTTTGTTCGTTTTGCTGAAATTCTGAGATAGCTAGATTGCGAGGGTAATAAATGTTTAACCGTACATTATTTTGTAAATCCGTTCGGTGGAGTTGTTCCTTATATCTTCTAGTTTATTGTGATAAAATTTGGGATAAATCCAACGGTTGGTTTTTGCGTAATCTGGTTTTACTGATACTATGTTAATCTGATTTTTGGATTCAAAAATTAAACTTCCGCTGTCAATAGCTACTATTCATCCCCTCCTATGTAAACGACCGGATAACACATTTCACCCAATCGTCCAGACAACACGGTATTCGTACTATTCCAAAAAAAACAGCAATCCTGTTCGTTCGTGGCGGTATTCGTAATAGTAAATCCACCTGGTGGGAGAGTCGTTTTCCGGGAGCCAGGTCAGCCAGACCCGTTCCCCTCCGACACGACAACGACGGTAGCAGCTCGCTTCGCTACGCAACACTTCACCTCCGCACCGCAGCAGCCAGCGGTTTACTCGTCACCGCGGGATGGACGAGGTGACGCCACGATCGGCGTGGGGGCGGATGCGTCACGCGCGTGCCCGTCGCTCGCAACACAAAACCCGCGGCCTGCGGCGCGGGAGCCGCGGAAACTGTCACGGTTCGGCGATCACGGGCAGCAGCCGTCGCGGTCGCGTGGTGGAGCGGGGCCGAGCGCCCCGTGTGCGCACGGTGTTAGCGTCAGCCGCGGTTCCAGGCTGGGAATTGCGGGGCGATCCGATCCGAGGCGAGTGGAGTGGACTACTCGGCTACTTGGCTACTTGCTGGGCCGCGCGTGGCGAAACTGCGGAGGGGGCGGCCTGCCGCTGCAAGCGTCCGCCTGACCACGACCGTTTTCGTTCTTTTTTTTTTCCTAGGGGCTGCGATGTCTGACTAGTACGTCGATGCCGCCGTCGGTTAAGTATTTGACCGGTCGGTCTGGTCGTAATCCTTTATCGGTTTATCCGTAAGGCTAAACTAGGGTCGCTCGCAGCCGTAGCAAGGGAGTAGTAGTAGTATATACTGGTAAAATCGTAATGCTTCCATCAGCGTGTGCACGACTGCACGTATGCCGTATTGCCGTGGCCGTATGTTTTCTTCCTGTTTCTTCGTTATTTTTTGATAGAATAGTCGGTTGTCGCCAAGCAGCCTAGCATAAAGTAGTCAAAAGTCAACTTTTCTTCTATTGGACAAGTCAAAACGTTTTGTTCAGAGGAGAACGTGGGCTCTGTATTGGGCTAGTTTTATGTTTTGAAGCCCAACTACCGAACCCAGTAAAATTGTAGTCCTTTGGCATACGGCCGAGAATGAAGAGGCACCATATGACAATTTCAGGTCCACGTTCTGGCCCAATCTGAAATCGCATGATACTTTGGACAGCACGTAATCAAGACTTGAAGTCCTTTTTATGGCCTTTTGGTCCTTTGCCCGGACCACATTCTCAGTTTGTTCTTACCGCGGTATGGCAGTGAATTTTTTTGCTGAGTGGTGCGGTTCTTTGTTGCCTCCGTAGGTTATGAGCGGCATCGCAGGGAGGAGCAGGAGGCCGACGTGGAGGGGAGGGAGAACGACACGTATAACCATTGTGAACGCCCTAACAGTACCACTCCATTATTCACACGCAGTGTTGTGGAAAACAGAATGCGAATGTTGGACGGAAAGTATACCGCCAAACGATTAATCGGAATACGTCCGATTAATCGGAATTTGGCGGAAATTTAGCGTTCATAAATATCATAACGTTGATATGCAAATTGCAGACTTGCACATTAGAAATTTACTAAAATAAAGAAATTAACTACATATATTACACTATAATTAGGAGAAAGCGAGAACGATGACAGCTATTACAGCATGTACATCTCTTTGAGATCCTACATTAGCAGGTTGCAACCGCTAGAAGGGCAAACATCATGCGGCAGGAAAATTTAGATCGGTATCAAATGTATAATTGCAGCTATGGGCTTGAGGTAATTGTTCTGGGCTTGCTGGATCTTTTGATCTCACCGATTATGCGGCCAATTAGCCGGAAACGGTGCGATTAATCGATACTAACGAAGATTTTGCGTTCTAAAATAATAAGTGATGGCCGTTATGTAGAAACGTGATGGACTGATCACCGTCACCGTATTAACGGCCGTTAATACACGTGGTCCAAGACTATCCCTAATTGGTGTCCTCTCGCTTCAGAAGCCGACCAGGAATGGTCTGCATCAGTTTTGGATTTTATTTGCCTTTATCGGACAGTCAACCTGTACAATAGCCGACCAGGAATAATGCATACGGCCACTGCATTCAGGGGCGCAAATAATGCGACAACCCAGCTTGTCGTCGATGACCAGCTGCCCATCCATGAACGCCGGGGAAGCTAGCCTCCACCTCCCAGCTGCTCCAGTACTGTTCATCTGTAGTCTGTAAGCTCCAGCTAGCCAGCCACTGTCTCTGCAATACTGCAGCAGCTTGCTTGAAGACGCGCAGAAATGAATGAGCTCTGCAGTCTGCTTGCACATGCCACGTTAGCTATAGTCCGTATGTGTGGAATCATGGATGCAGATGTGCGTAAATGCCGTCCAAAAAAATGAGTGAGATCCATCCTACCAGACAGCCGGCAGCCAATCGATCTGAAGACGAACGTACGGCCAGAACAGAGTACATGACAAACGTGCATTTAACCTTTTAATTAGTTCTTTGAATCCATTCATCATTCACCGCTAGATCCCATGCGTGCCGACACTCTGATTGTCGGAATGAAGCGTACGCTATCTGTCCAGTAGGTTTTTTTTTCCTCTTGTTTTGAATTGTTTGTCTAGTTATTGCAAAGAGGAAAGCTATAGAAGTTGATTGCAGCATCTCATATTACACCGCCTACAGAGCAATGTTTTAAATCGCGGCCAAGATATCTAGTGGTTTGGTATCTTAAAACAGCTAATAGCCGGCTAAATAAAACTATAACAGCTAATAGCTGGCTAAATAAAACTATAACAGTAAATAGCTGCTAAATTGCACATAAAAGCAAATAGCGGCATCATCCTCAATCAACTATAGCGAGAGATAGCGGAGGCTATAGCCGGCTATTTCGAACTATGCTACAACGATATATATGATTGATTCAGCAAGTGGGGAAATGCCACATCATGTGCATGATTGTTACTATGTATAGTGTGGTACACTAGTATCGTAGCCTTGAAGGTAGGTCTCTGACCCATTCGGTATTTCGGTCACCATGTGAAGACTACTTCGACCACACAAAGGCTCATTCCCAATAATCCCAACATGATCAACTCTACAGTTTCAAGCACACCTTACGAAATACTGAGCGCTATATATGGCCCTTCAGGCTAAATATTTTTTATTTGTAACATGAGTTCGACTAAAAAATGGACATTTATTGAAAGGGCTTTTCTTTAGGTGTCAGCATGACATCAACACATAAAAGAGAATGCTAGAGTAGGAGGGATGGGTTTGTGAAGTTGCGGGAGGAGAGAGAGCTGGGGAGGAAGGCGAAGGAAGTTGGGGGAGAACAATTGAAGGTAAAGGGTGACAGAGGAAGACGATAAGCTGGATCCATAAAAATGGGACAAAAATGACTCGGTCCATTTATTGGATAGGGGTTGTCCCATAGCCTTTCTCTTGTAACATATATATTTATGAATCAATAACCCACTAAAGTACTGACACACATGAACTCTACTAACTTGATAGATAAAGTAGTGCCTAATATAACCTCACTTGCAATATGGTGTCAATTATCGATATGTAATATTGATGCGACACTACCAAAACTAAAATAAGGAATGAAACAGCTTATCATCGTCTATATGCTGGACAACCTAATTCTTGGCTTAATAAATGCAAAATCAACACCCATGCGTGAGTACAATCCTATAAATATAAGAAATACTACCTCCGTTATCAAATAGATGTCACTTTATACATCGATGTGATCTACAGAGATAGATATGGATTATATCTCTATATGTTTCATTTCATAAGAATATGTTTTAAAAAGGTGTTAAAATGTAATCATATGAAAATGTTTTTATAACACTATCAATACCATTTGATTATATCAATTGTAATATTCTGTTGTTGACTAACCATTTAATACTTCGGGGTTTAACAATATCATTCTAAAACGATATCCATCTGAGAACAGATTGAAATTTTGCCAAAAAACTATTTCCAAGGATTTTAATTAGCGATTTCGCTTTTTAAATTTGGAGAGGGAAGTGCCATGTAAGGAGCTTTCCTTCCATCCGCCTAGACAAACCTAGAGCGCATTCAAAAAAAAGGGGGGGAAATAGAGAGCAATGACTAGCTTCTCGTGGAACAATGTTACTAGAGTGTAGAGGGATACACAATACTGAATATTGTTGTTTACTCCCTCCGTCCTCGAGAAAATGTATTTCTGGGTTTGAATCTGGACATGTCTATATTCAAACCTAGAAATGTGTTTTTTCTGGGACGGATGAAGTAATTGTTAAAGTGCGTCAGAGCGTACGTGCGAGTGTTTCTGAGAATCTAGATATGCAAAACCCTCTTTCCTACTGGCTACTGATAGCATCTCACTCACTGATTAGTACAGCTAGCACTGTTATTATAAGTTGAGTAGTCGTGCAGGTTGTAGGTCAACCCTACTTAATTTTTCCACAAATTAACAATGTAACTAAATGAAAGTCAACACCATAGTTCCATGCCCGAGATTTTGACCAATATATTTTACTCCTCATTTCATTAAACTGACGACGCGTATTGCTGGCAACGCCAAAGTCAACGGCGTGAGCCCTCAATGAGCTGCAGCTTATCTTATCTCTTAATTCCTCATATACAAAGTCCTGTCCAAAATCGTTCTGTCGTCATAAAGCCTTGATTTACTAATTTTTCCATCCATAAGCTGCTTTGTCATTTCTAAATTAAATAAAGCGCCTGAACCCCTTATTAGTTTCAACCAGCTGATAGACAAAAAATGGATAATTAAGAAGAGAAGTTGACAGCTGTAATTCATGCAGTGGGAAGTGACCTCTACTACTTTGTGCTATATATGACTCTCACTCAGCCAGACGCCTCCTTCACAAACCTAGCTAGAAACTAGCTATAGATCAGACTTGAAATTTTGATCTTGCAAAATTAGCCCCACATACAGTGACAGGATTAGCAGCAGTTCAAGCTTGTGCAATTTTGTGTTCATGTTGATGACAAATTAATGCACAACATGTACAATCCAGACCACCACCACCACCAGCAGCCGCCGCACCACCAGCTGATGGCGCCGCCGCGGATGTCATTCTCCAGCGACTTCGCGCTGGAGCCGCCGCCGCCGTCGTCGGGGCCGGGGAGGGCATCGATGGGGGACGCCGACTTCGAGTTCACGTCGGTGGGCAGCCGGCCGATGATTGCCGCCGACCAGCTCTTCTCCAAGGGCCGTATCCTGCCGCTGCGGGAGTCTAGCTCCGGCGGCGGCGGCGGCCGGCCCGTGACGCTGCGGGACGAGCTGCTGGTGCACGATGGCGACGTCGTCGGCCGC
>CM002486.1:15847160-15881246 GCA_000325765.3 Leersia perrieri
GATGCTTGGGCTGAAGAGGTCGCACAGGAAGCAAGGCGCCGCCGTTGAGAACGCCGAGGATGGCGCGACGACCGCCCACGATCTCCATCACATGGTAACGTGTGTGTAGTAGCGTTGCTTCATTGGATATAGAGTACAAGTTGCAGAAAACTATATATATTCTAATATTTATCACTTAACTACACATATATTATGGTGTTAATGTTTCACAAAACTACATTAACTTTTATAAAAGTATACTATTTAAAAAACTTTTTTAAAATTTAATATAGTTTTGTAAAACATTAATACCATGGTATATATAGTTAAGTAAAAATATATGTAGTATTCTGCAACTCGAACCACAAATGTAGTTTTCTGAAATTTACTCTTGATATATGATTTGTTTTTCTTTTATTTCTGGTTACACTTACACCCAAGACGTACACGCACACAACACAGATGTACATGTTAAATAGGAGTTTACATTGATTTACCCACATCTAAAAAGACAGAGACCGAAAGTTCACTTGTTGCTATTACGTTTATTATTGGAGGCATCACTGTTTAAACCTTGATGCATGGATGAAATCATATGCATCTACGGACACACAAAATAAACATTATATCTTTGGTTTGCTACCAAACTCAAAAAGTATGTTAAAAAGACAAAAAAAAAGAAAAAAAATCTTTGAGATGCAACACAATAGGTGCATCACCATACATAAAAGTGAACTCAAAGTTCGACCTACACAAGATATAAAAGACGATTCTAAGATGAATATTAATGTCACATGTTTCCTCCTTTTAAAAAACATAATGTCACATGTTTGAACACTTTGGAGCACAACTTTTTTTTTCTCTCTCTGTATTTAGTTCGAATTCCAAGTTATTTTTTAACTTATTATAATGGCACATATTAGATTTTTTAAAAAAAATCTTTTTTTTACTTTTTGAATGCACTTTTTAGTTGGTCATAGTACAGTGGTGTGGCATTGTACGTAATATTCTCTTGTTTGAATAGCAGTAATGGTTCTACATCAAGCATAGTAATACTAGTTGTGTTCAGAATCCCGAATGCTTGGAGTTAAATATAATGTAGTGTAATTAAGTCTGTGCAAATATACAATGCTGTTTTTTCTACTGATATAGAGCAACCTTCGGTCATTACAGGATCCTGCAGGAGGGGAATGAATGAAAGCATGATGCGTCTATTTCTTCTCCCATCGTCTAACTACTGATCTTCTTTGCTCAGCCTGGGAATCAATCAAGAAACTAATTCGAGACCATTAATTTCCGATTACTTGTTTACTGGTTTCTGGAGTAAAATCAGACAAGACCATTCTTAGTGTGTCCCTTTTTGATGGTTCGAGACTTCGATTATTCGGTGCATGGATGGAATCAGATTTTTCTCGTCTACCTATAACTCTATGCAGTTTTTTTCCTCTTTCTTTCTGAGGACTAATTAATTAGTTATTTTCCACCGGGTGTAATCGGCAGGATCGGAGAATGTCCTTCTGTTTGTGTGCTTAACTCCTTTATCTACTTTGTCAACTTGTACAAAGATGACGCTTGTAGCGTGGAAATTAAATGAAGGGGAAATCAAAAAGAGAAATGCATTGCACCGATTTCATACTCCTTTTGCACACGTGTAAGCAGGGTCGGAGCCGAATAGGACCAGACGTACCTAGGAGCCTGGGCCCAAAATATTTTTTACTGCTATCTCCGTCCCATGATATAGCAACCTACGAGGGGATTTGACCTCTCCTAGGACAATATTTCTAGCACATAGATATGACTAGATATATTGTCCTAGGAGGGGATTTGACCCCTCCTATACAATGTATATAGCATATGTAAATTCCTCATGGGCCTGCGCAGATGATGTTTAGTAAGCCCACTGTGCAATATAATTTCGGCCCAATGTGTTGCGTTGCGTGAGCATTAGGGCTGTCAAAAAAGCTCGGAGCTCGCAAGCTACTCGAGCTTGGCTCGCTCTAGATTCAATTCGAGCTCGGTTCGAGCTCTTAACGAGCCGAACCTGAGCCTTGTCTCAAGCTCGCGAGCTTGGTCAAGCCGAGCTCGAGCTTCTCCCGAGCCTCACATTATGGATAGTTTTTATTATTTATTTGATAAGCTAGTGGATTATCTATAAATTACTATATATTTATGTAATAAAATAATATTTATTAGTATCATATATTAATTGTTTAAGTCGTTATTACCATTTCTTCTAATATGATTAACTTAAGATTAGTTTTTATTCATCAAATATCATACAATATATGTTATTACGAGCTCGAGTCGAGCTCGCGAGCCGCACCGAGCTTGAGCCGAGCCTACTTCAGAGCTCAAAGGTAATATAGGCTCGACTTGAGCTTCTATCGAGCTCGAGCCTAGGCAGCCTGGCTCACTCGAGCTCGGCTCGTTAACAGCCCTAGTGAGCATGTCCCACCTTACCTCGGTTCATCTCTCTCTCACACGGCCGGCGGTCGCCACTCAGTAACCCAAGAGAAAAATCGGCGAAGAATCGTTTTTGCAGCTGCTGGTGCTAGACGCGCGGACCGCAGCGACCAGATCCAGGCCCCATCGACCAGACCAGGCGCTGTCATGCAGGACTACTCAGGTGCGACGTTCTTGCCGGCGGCCGGCCGGTGGCCCCTTCTTGCCGGTTAGTTCGCCTTGAATTCATGATGTAGCAAACCGTAATCAAGGGTATGTTTTTATATCTTTTAGAAGAAAAAGGTTCTTGCTTGCGTACATCTGGTCTGCGGGAAGGTACATTCATGCTCTTCAGCTTGGGAGCAATTTAGAGTTACATGTTGTTGAGTTTCAGTGGATTAGCCGATTAGGGTTTCAGGCTGCGGGAAATATTCGTCCTGTTCGGCTGGCTGGCTGACTCCATCAACCCATATATAAAAAGCCATTTTCAACCCTGGCTGGTGACTCCATCAACCCATATATAAAAAGCCATTTTCAGCCCAGCCCAGCCAGCCGAACAGGGCCATTATGTTACTAGTGCAAAGGAGCACTACAGAGTTTTTTTTTATGTTCAATTTTTGCATGTGATTTTTTCCCGATAGATTTTTTTGCCTGTGATATATAGTTGTATACATGTAGAGAAACATAGTCTTTTACCTTTATGTCATTAAAAAGATGAATTTAGAATCACTTGTATGCCATGAGCCCAATTTTTGTTGAGCCGTGTGCCATTCCGTCCACCTTCTGTTCTCTGACATAATGGGACCACGTATAAAAATGACTAATTTGCCCCTGAAGCATTTTTCAACTGTTCTCCTCTCTAATGTGCCCTGTCTCCTGTGCGCTCTCTAACTCCCTAACCCGTGCGAACCCTAGCCGCCGCCTCGCCTCGCCTCGCCTCGCCAGATCCGGCGGCTCCGCCTCGCCTCGCCGGCGCCCCCAGGTCGGCGTGGCCGTGCACCCTCGCCCGCCCCCAAGCCGCCTCGCTTCCGTTCTTGGCTCCGGGGATCGGCACCACATTGCCCTGGCAGGTCAGCCAGTTCAGTGACACCTGAAACAAGAAAGAAAGAACAGCTGTTTCAGTTAAAATGCACTCTGTTCCTTGCAAGTTACTGCTCATCTTATTTAGAGATGTCAATTCTTTTTCATGTATGGATAAGTAGATCATGGGAGTATTATTAGTAAGTGAATCGAAGCACCTGTGTTGGGTTCTTCCCATAGCTTTCTCCGATCTCCTTGATCCTGTTCATCAGTGGTTGGAGCTGTGCATATATATTGCATGGAGCAATTTTAGATTTTAGATCACAAAGATGTTCAGTTGCAGTTCTAGAAAAAGCAGTAGTTCAGAACTCAGACTGAATGTAACTAATGGAGAAGGGCAAAATAGACCTTTCAAATCTCCATTAGTCTCCATTACTGCTGATTCCATCCAAAATGACGCATAGGTAAAAGAAAGTTTGTGTCATGGCATACAGGTGTCTACAATCTTTTTTGTGGCACACACGTAACCTCCAACTTTCTTAATGGCATAGGGGTAAAAGACTCAGAAAAACATGTATGACAGTCCAGTTTGCAAACAAGAACGCTTTATTGTGCATAAATCATTTTGCTGCTCTGATGCCGAGAGTATAATATTTGAGTTTGTCAAACTAGAATGGTTTAAATCAGTCTAAAGTGAAAGCCCAAGTAAGGTAAACATACCATCATATTTTAGAACATCAGGGTCTAGTTTGCTGATCAACAGCTTCTTTGGTCGATCTAGTATAATGTTGGATTGGACATTGTAACAGAAATGGTCATTTCTTAACTCTTAAGGGTGTCTTAAGATCTCATACAATTCTAGCTGTGTATTTTATTTATATGAGAAACTTGAGCTTAATTCAATTTAGCCTGGACATACATTTTATTGTGTCAACAGATTTTTACTTATTTAAACTGATTGTGAAGTAAATAAAACGGTATAGAACAAACACTATCTTTCAGCTCTCTCAATATTTCTATTTGTAAGTTTGATGTCTTATACCTCCAGTTGCCTCATGTTATTTTTCCCCATGTTTTCCAGCAAAAGCACAGTGAGGTGAAGTGAACTGCATCATCCATGCCTTTGAGCAGCAACATTTTTACTCAGAAAACCCACTATGAAGTTCTTTCCGTGAATGAAGGTGCTACATATGATGAGGTCCGAGCAGGATACAGGGCTGCTATCCTAAATGCGCATCCTGACAAATCTCAGGCGAAATTGGAGTCACTTGTGTCATCTGATGAGAATGGAGAATTCTTAAGCGTGCAGAAAGCATGGGAGGTCCTACGTGATCCCAAATCCAGGTCAGAGTATGACAAGCAGCTGAAAACATTCAGGCAGAACTCTGCAAACATTGCTTATGAAATCGACATAGAGGAAATGACAATTGAAAGCACTGGTGATGCTACGGAGCTGATGTATCCCTGTAGATGTGGAGATCATTTTTCGATCTCATCGTTTGACCTCGAAGAAATGGGTGTTCTGATCGACGAGAACGGGGAAATATACTTTCAGTCATCTGACTTTGTATCAGCTTATGTTGTTTTAAGCTGTGGTTCTTGTTCGCTTAAAACACGGTTGGTTATGAACAGAACTTCATGACAGTTCTGTACAAATTGTACTCTTCATCTGGAGCAGTTTTGAACATGACTCCTCAATCGCTGCTTATGGGAAAAATATAATTGCAGTTAATGAGGATTCAGGAATTTGTTTTATTACAAGCATTGCTTGCTAAAGCCGCAGCCTATACCCATTTGATCTCTGAATCCTGATATGTGGCATTCCTTTAGGCAGCACTAATGGCGAGCCATCTTTTTATTTTGAATATGAATGATGCATGTGACATAAGTCTTTTCACATGGTCTGCTTTTTTTGGCCGTCACTAAAATCTTAAGCTTTATCTGTTCTTTTCATATTGGTTGATATTTATGCCTCTTATGTCTGACTTTGAATGAACAACTGCAAATGTATTTTCCAAGGATCTTTTGTATTTTACCAAGACGGTCAGATATGCCATAGTCTTAACCATATATGCCATAGTCTTAACCATATGAGAAATCAAAGTCTTTCGTATAATTATTTTGCAACAAATATTTGAATATTGTTTTTTAACCTTAAATTGTTAAAAAGTTATATCGGTATATTTTACAAGTACATCACGCTGGAAAGACAAGCTATGTATACATGGGTTGAGGAAAAATAACTCCTTTAAGTGGCTTACTCAAAATTTGTACTGATGATTTCCCATTAGCTTTAGCTTTGATAGATAAAAATAAAAACTCCTCCTTTTTACCATGGTTTAGATGCAAACCTAACAAATATACAAGGACAAACCTTTAAAAATATATTAGTACAAGTGGTATGAAAAATGCAATAGACAAAGTATTTGGAAAAGAGGGAGACTAGGGAACGGACATCCATTCCAACGGACGTTCGGTGCCCTTGGGTATCAGATTGGGGGTACCAGATTTTTTTTGTCCCCTGGGTACCATATTTTTTTTTGGTACCCGGGGTACCAGATCTGGTACCTCGGGTGCCATCTAGGTATAGAGGTGGTACCTGTCATCTTCTACCTCTTCGGCCGCTGTCGCCGTCCGCCNGAGATTTGGGCCACCCGAAGCCACGTGACACCCCCTGAGGAGGGCGTGCCCGAGGGCCTGTGGGGAGGCCACGCCCCGCAGAAGGGGTTCGGGCCACCCGAGGCCACGTGGCACGCCCCTGAGGAGGACTCGCCTGGAGGCTTGCGGGGAGGCCACGCCTTGCAGAAGGGGGTCGGGCCACCCAAGGCCATATGGTACGTCTCTGAGGAGGGCACGTCCGGGGGCTTGCGGGGAAGCCACATGCCGCGGAAGAAGGTTGGGCCACCCCCGCATCACGAAAGACTTGCATGTGGTGCGCCACGTGTATGATCATGGCATGCCCCCAATGGCCAAACCACCGCATTTAATGTTGAGAGAGAGGCCTGACGCCTGCCCCGTTGTATTTAATGCGATGTGAGGCGCGACTGTTAACCCCTCATCATCACCCTTTTTGGCCTTTTCGAGGGGAGAGGGTGAGGAAGTCTTCAGTGGGTGACCGCGAGCTGACCGCGCTGTCACATGCCCACACCCCTCTCCACGCCCGGTCACCATCGCATTTAATGTGTTGGACGGCCGCGTGGGAGAGAGAGGGCGAGGGCTGGGTGCTTGACATCATCTCTGACCCAGTTGGTGGCCCGCTGAAAGGTAGGCCCCACTGGGAGTACGTAGGTTGACCACACCCCTCATCAGCAGTATGATGGCCTCGCGTCCTCGCCGTCCGTTTTTCTTCACCAACTCCTGTGACGTGGCGACGGGAGTAGGAACGGGGCACGACCTCTGACAAGACAAAGCAGAAGCTGCTCCCACAGTATCGGCATGGGAATAGAAAAACTCAGGACTACTGCGGTGTCCCCTTACTCTATAAAAGGAGGCCCAAGTCCATCTTAGAAAGGGTTGGCTATTGCTCACTCCAATCAACCACTCAGTCCCCTAGGAAAGAACTCCATTCTAGTAGTTGGAAAAGAAATAAGCAGAAGAGTTAGATATTCTATTGTTGCACAAAAACCACCACCAAAATATTGTATTACATCCTCCACATCAAGAACAAGAATAGGAGCTGGGTATTACGCTTCCCAGCGGCGCGAACCTATATAAACCACCTGTGTCTATGTGTTGATTCATTGTTTTTCCACCATCTTCCCCACCTTCTTCTTCTTGCCTCACGCCTCAACACCGCACCCCTGTGCCGAACCAAAAAGGGGTCCCATGGATCCCCGCGTGTCGAGCACACGCTCTGACAGGAGTGAATTCTAATATATCATTAGCTTTATCTCACAAACTCAAGGGGAATGATTGTAAAAATTTTAGAGTAAAACGACACATAACTCCACAAAACCAACCTACACATTAAGAAAAATTTCAATGTGAATAGTACATGATCTGTTCAAAATTGAATTTGTCCTTTCTTTAATCTCAATCTGTAAAACTAGGAAAATTTAAATATTATGTCACTTTTAGGTTTGGAAAACTCAAATGCTACTTTTAGATTTGTTCCAGCAAAATTGCCACCAAGAGAAAGAGCTTTGTTTTTTTAGATAAAGGATTAGATTAACCCGGCCTCTACACCTTTAGAGGTGTACACAACCAACAAAGTAACAAGAGTACATAAGACTCGTCCCATTATATGGGAGATAACACAAGGCCTTACAACGAAGGACCCAAGTTTTAAACATAGATTCTTCTTCTAAAGTTCCAACCAAAAGAAACATAGAATTCCAACATGCGTGACTCCAAGGATCTGCAATGCAATCGAACAGCCTCTCCATCCTCCTCCCTAAGAAGCAACGACCAAAGTCTTGCCCAATGAGTCCCCTTGAAGATTACATGCAAGAAAGAAAAAGGGTTGGAGCCATTGCATACTACATCATTCCTACAAAGCCATAAAGCCCACAACATGGCAGTAATGCCCATATAAAGAGCTTTGTTAGTAACTATCCAATTTGACTGATGGGGCATGCCAATTCACCATACCAGCATGGATTAGGCATGTGAAATGTCTACTTTACCCTTCATGGTCCCCACAGGTCAGCCCTTTTCCCCCGGCTTTGTCTCTCTTGGCTCTGCCATCCATGGCCGCCAGCCCACCACCTTTCCCCCGTGACCCACTGCACGTTGGCGGCAGAGTGGAAAAGCACCTGCTCCAATCCGTTCATCAGTGCGTCAAGATGGCCATGTCCGACATAACAAGGAATCAAAATGGCCACGCCGACTTCACGTCTGTGCTAGAGAAATAAAGAGAGAATCTAATCCCGAATTCTTGATCCAATCAATACGATAGTTCGCAGCAATCTGAAGAACCAGCAAGCATCATCAAGGCAACCCAATTTGTGGTTTTTCTTTCATCATCAAGCAATATGATTTATCAAGATCGAAACTGAAGAATAAAAAGATAACACATCCGTAAATGAAAGCTTTTTTTAAAGAAAAACTCGTAAATGAAAGCTAATAAATCAGTTGAGCAAAATCCTCAATGTTAACTTCAACGTCCTTCATCATTCTCAAAAAAAAAAACCTTCAATGTCCTTCATCAGAAAGAAAGAAAGAAAGAAAGAAGAGTAAATTGCATAAAACCCTATATTTTATAGTCCAAGTTTCACAAAACCACAAATATTTTGGCATGTGTCACATAACCTCAAGTATTCTGGTACTAGTGTTTCACAAAACCACGTAATTAACAAAGTCTACTAAAATTTGATGTGAAAAAAAAACTTATAGTATGATATGGTACGGAAAATAAAACTCTGATATGCTTGCATGAATATGATGGACCAAATAATATTTTGTACCTAACCAAATATGCTATTATGTACCTAACCAGATACACGGAAATAACGTTCATAATTCTATTTAATTATTTTGCTCTAAATTTTATGAAGTTATTTTTCTTTTATGAAAATTGCAAAACCACCCCAATTATCACTATGTTTACAGAGTTCTCCCCGTAACTCAATTGTTACTAACACGCATGCACCTAAATATCTGTATGCACATGAGTATCACGGCGCCGGCAAAATCACGCAAAGCAATCTTGATGTACGCGCTTGCACCACAGTATTGCACTACTAACTTTTTCGAGGGAGACTAGGAAACGGACGTGCGGTATTTTGGATACCAGATATTTTTGGTACCTGGGGTACCACAGATATTTTTGGTACCCGGGGATACCAGATTTTTTGGTACCCAGGGTACCAGTCCCGTACCCAAGTTACCAGATTTTTGGTACTTGGGACACCACACTGGAACCCAGGGTACAGTGCCAGATCTAGTACCTTTTTCCTACCTCTCCGGCCGTCGTCGAGGCCGCCGTCGCCGTTCGAGGCGGTCCAGATCTGGCCGCCGCCGTCGAAGCCGCGCCGCTTGTCGTCACTGCCGCCGTCAGGAGCGGAGGTGGGAGAGGCACGGGATAGTGTCTGTCCTTAGTCTTTCTCTTTAGAAAGGGAAAAACATAGTTTTATAGGTGGACAAGCCATGGGCTTGTTCTTTTGGCCCGACCCAGGAAACTTGGGCCTGGACTATGAACCCATCCCCACCTCTCCCCAACTCCGCCGAGCCGAGTCCAGTCCAGACTCGAACCTTTTTTTTTTTCCCTTCAGTTTCTTTTCTTCTCCATCCCCGTCGTCCCCTCCTGCCGTCCTGCATCCTCCCCTTCCACCGCCGCAGGAGATCGGCGAGACGCTCTCCTCCGCCGCCGATCTCCATCCGGCGAGCAGAGGCGCCGGCGTCCTGCTGCTGCTTCCGCACCGGTGAGAACCCCCCCGTACGCAAATCCTCTCCCCACATCCCTCGTCTCTACCCACACCTTGCTTATTATACCCTTAACTTCTCTTTCTAGATCTGGAAGCTAATTTCCTCTTTGCCTAAAACCTTACTGGTAGTAACAACAGTTTGTTTTCGAAAAAAAAAATTCAGGGTTCAACTGAACCCTCATGAGGTTCCGCCCCTGTTGCCGCCTTATGATATTTTTGGAAACCCAGATGGTCATGATAGTCAAATATACTTGATTCTGATCGGAACGAATTGGATTGCAAGTCATGGTTATGCTTGATCTACAATTATCAGCGAGTAATGTTTGCTACTATGTTTTTTTAACTGAAGGATCAAATTGTTAATTAATCAGTTAATGGTTATTGCAGATTTGCAGACCAAGAGCCTGATACAATCGCCAAACAAAGGCTGTTTTGAAGACACAATAATTGGAGTTTCATAGTAAAAAAACCTGGTTAAGAGAATGTCTGAGTTCCTGGATCTCGAGGTCCAGGATGGGATAAGGATGCCTTGGAATGTTATACCAGGAACTAAGCAGGATGCTACGAACTGTGTTGTTCCTGTTTCCGCCATATATACACCTCTCAAACCAAATCCCGCCTTTCCTGTTCTTCCTTATGGTCCCCTTCGTTGCCGCATGTGCCGTTCCATCCTCAACCCTTTCTGCGTTGTTGACTATGTTGCAAAGATTTGGGTTTGTCCGTTCTGCTTTCAGCGCAACCACTTCCCACAACACTACTCCTCTATTTCAGAAAGCAATCTCCCTGCGGAACTTTTCCCTCAATATACTACCGTTGAATTCATGTCCACTGCCGAAACAGGTCCTGTAGCACCACCAGTCTTCCTCTTTGTTGTCGATACTTGCATGATTGAGGAGGAAATTGGCTATTTGAAGTCTGCTCTAGCACAAGCGATTGAGCTCTTGCCGGACCAATCTCTTGTTGGATTCATTACTTTTGGGACATATGTGCAGGTTATAATATAATCAGCATTCTCCGTTTGATGATTCACTGCTTACTGTATTGGCACTAATTGATATGTGAATGCATTTTGATCCATGTAGGTGCATGAATTGGGTTTTGGTTTGTTGCCGAAATCATACGTCTTCAAGGGGACAAAGGAGGTCACAAAGGATCAAATTCTTGAGCAAATGTGCTTCTTTGCAGGGAAAACAAAACCCACAACAGGTGTTATCGCTGGATCAAGGGACGGCCTTTCAACAGAGAGCATTTCAAGGTTCCTGTTGCCTGCTTCTGATTGCGAGTTTGTGTTGAATTCAGTAAGACCTCTGCTTACATAGTTGCATAGAAGAATGATAATATTTATCCAGGATTAAACTTGAGGTCTTGTAATGCTGTGCTGTGTATTTCTTATTGATATTGTTTTCTTTTGTTGTAGATTATAGAAGAACTGCAGAAGGATCCTTGGCCTGTTTCAGCTGATCAACGTGCATCAAGATGTACTGGAACTGCACTAAGTGTTGCAGCCAGTCTATTGGGGGTTTGCGTCCCAGGATCAGGTGCTAGAATTATGGCATTCATAGGGGGTCCATCTACAGAGGGGCCTGGTTCTGTAAGTCTAACAATCTCTAATAAATTTTGATCATCTTTCCATGTTTTATGGACAGACCAATGGCCTAGTGGTGGAACTGTGGGTATTCGTTCATACCCACCTGATAAATTCTCTAGTATCACCATCTTGTGCCATGCATGTTCAATTGAAAAGGGCATGGTTGTGCTCTGGTGGAGCCCTGGATCGTCCAAATTCCTAGCATTTGTAGTGGACATTTATACCCACAACCATGCATGTGGTATATCTGGGATGTTCATGTGTTTTGGGCATGCTCAAAATCTTGCTAGTAGCGGTTTAGTCCCACATGGCTAGTTTAGTTGCTGGAGAGTAATGGAGTTGGATAAGCCCTGACTGTCAGCCATATCAACTGTGTTAACCCTTTCAGCGGAAAGAAGGGTGAAAGATTTAGTGTTTGTTTTACCTGGGGTGTCTCATATTTAGAGTAATTGTAATGAAAAATATGTGAAAACCTCTCTAGATCTATGTTCTTTGGTTCTAGAAACAACCACCTGATTCAAATTTCTATTAAATTATCTCATAACATTTTGTTTTATACAAAGTGTCATTTTATCTCTTTTCTTTGTACTTAATGTAACTTCTGACCCTGTGATTGAGTGATATTCTTATGCGTTCTTTTCCAATATACCTGATGGTTGTTTCTTTCCAAAATTTCAGATTGTATCCAAGTCATTGTCAGAGCCAATTCGTTCACATAAAGACCTCGATAAAGGATCTGCTCCACTTTATAACAAAGCTGTTAAGTTCTATGAGGAGATCTCAAAGCAGCTTGTACATCAAGGCCACGTGCTTGATTTATTTGCATGTGCACTTGATCAGGTTTGCTGCTTTTCTCACTGTTTATCATTTGATAAGGTATCAGGATCACACATCAACTATGGAATTAATTACTGTTCTATGTAGTAGTTTTACCTCTGTTAACTTGTTAACATAGAGGACTTGAACAAGTGTTAGTATCTTGTTAACTTGCCACACAAGCATTTTTGTGGCTTTACTACGTAAGAAAATAATATCTATTGCGTTTTGTTTCTTAAATGTCCAACAGCTCTAGAAGATACTTTTATCGGTGCATAATAATTTAGGAGCTATCAGCTATGTACATAATACCTGATTAGGGATCACGCCATACAAACTGTCTAATAGTTGCACATGTATGAAAAAAATAAATAAAGAAGAAATTTTAATAGACAAGCTGTGGGTTTCAAATAATTTGCATATCATGGTACATCACAACACTGTTGATATAATCTTTCCTATGTTTTTCCATGGTTGCTTTGTTTAGAACTAACAGTTTCTTGTCATATATTCTCATCTCTCAGGTTGGTGTGGCTGAGATGAAAGTTGCAGTGGAGAGGACTGGAGGAATAGTGGTGCTTGCTGAAAGTTTTGGCCATTCTGTTTTTAAAGAGTCACTTCAACGCATTTTTCAGTCAAGCGACAATGATCTTGGCTTATCATTCAAGTAAATAACTAAATAAATCTTAGCCCTCTTGGTTCAGCTGGATTTTAAACTGCTTACATTTCCGTGTTTAGTTTGCCTTCTATTGCACCAAACAAAAAGGGAGCAAAGTGCATTCAGTTCTGTTTTCTTTTTGATGTACACACTCATGGGACTATGGGAGATGCATTTCTCATACCTTGTCCCCCCCCCCTCCCCCTCCACTTCGTCTCACTCCTCATTTCCTCATTTACCCACTCACTTGTGATGCATGCATACCAGAGAAGCTACAGATAAGTTTGATGCTCTCTAGTGCAGATTAGGGTTTGATTTTGAACTGAAATGAAGTTCTGTTTCTGAATTTATTTTCTTAGATAAAAAAATTGCTTGCCAGCTTGTGTGCTGCTAATTATAGTTCATTTAATAGTTGAACTATCCAAATATGTTCATCATAGATGAAAAGAGGGTTTCAATGACATAAAGAACCACTCTTGCATTTAATTACTGCATCAACACAACTTTGCTTTTGAATTTTCTAATTCCTGTACGTGAACTATGTTTTTGCAGTGGTATATTTGAAATTAACTGCTCAAAGGATGTCAAAATTCAAGGCGTTATTGGACCTTGTACTTCCCTGGAGAAGGTACAGTATGTACTTAGTTACATGATTTAAATTTTTAGTACTAAGATGATGTCATTTTATATTTTTATGGGTATTATCTTATGTTACTATTTGTACAGAAAAGTCCTCTATCCTCAGATACAGTTGTAGGCCAGGGAGGCACTACTGCCTGGAAGATGTGTGGTCTAGACCGGAAAACATCCATATGTTTAGTGTTTGATATTGCAAAAAAAGATGGGTCCGATGCAATTAGTCAATCAACAAGCAATCAGTTCTACTTCCAATTCTTAACATAGTATGTTATCTGCCTTTTCCCTAATTAATTTTTTTATTCATCTGTGTTCTGTGACTCTTTAGAGATGAATATTCATCTTACTTGGAGGTACCGTGTGCAGTTATCAGCACCATGAGGGCCAGATGAGATTACGAGCTACTACACTTTCCAGAAGATGGGTTGCTGGTTCTGGTGGTGTGCAGGTAAGTTCACATCAGGAGTCATTTTTCTTTAGTTCCTGCTTCTGTCTACCCATTTTCAGAACTTATTCAGTTATTTTGCTTGTACTTGGTCTACCTATTGTCTGATACAATCTCTTTCAATATCATAATTGTCTCAGTTCTTAAACACAATGTTTAGTCCATTTCAGTGCGTCAAGTGTAGCTGTTGTTTCCTCTTTTTTTATGGGAAAAGTAATGTAATAGTTTGCTTATTGGATTATATATGTTGTAGGATCTAATAGATGGTTTTGATCAAGAGGCAGCTGCCGCGGTTATGGCACGCTTGGTCTCATTTAAGATGGAAGCTGAGGTTAGTACCCTTATACTCTTAAAATTATTTTATCATTTACCTAATGCACACATGACATGGCATACCATTTTACTCTTTTGTGGAGATGGAATATAGTACCATCAAGATATGTGAATGATGAAAATTTGACCTTATATATATTTCTTGTACCATATATGTAGACGAGAACCTCCGTTTTTCTTTTTGAGATCTTGGGAATACAGTCTGTAGCCCAATTGATCTATATCCTCTCTTTTTTTCCTTACCGTATCAGCATTTTATCTTGAATTGGTTGAATCATTTAAAATATGAACTCTTCAGAAGTGGGCCTGTACCTTTCATGCTCTTTAGTATAGAACCACTGACCTAGACTACTGTCTTTCTTGAAAAGGGCTCTTGATGAGTGAGCCTAAGTTTTCGCATGCTGATTTTATTGGCCATAGCTCATGGGCATATGTGTTGCGAGGAAAACAATCCTAGATATTTTCACATTAAATCTGAGAAATAAAAAGAAGTCTTATCCGTGTATATTACTGTCATGGGTAATGGGCCCATAGATCAAGGCCCATATAGGATAGGGTTAGGTCTTTAGTTGCTCTCTCTATATAAGGAGGGACGGTCTTCTAGATTAGGGTAAGCAATAGATCAATCTTGTGCCCAGGAGCGTTGCCTTGTCGGTGCGGAGTCGAGTACGACTCCTTCGCGCCGTCGAGGTCCAGGGCCATCTCCGGTTACCTTCTACCATTATAATCCAATCTATTATATTTTGTCCCAAATAATCCTAGCCCGTGACATCTTGGTATCAGAGCTCGGGTTCCATGGCAATGGCCATGGCCTCCGCGGCGCAAGCCTTCATCGACATCTCCAACGGTCTCACCGAACTTACAGAGATGTTTAGTGATGTCATCCGCAAGTTGGATGCCCTCAGGTCAGCACTCCACGTGTCGCCGCCAGGGACCATCGTGCTGGTCTGCCATCCTTCTTTCTAGCACCCCTGACGTGGAGTAATCAAGCAGTCTGGCCGTTGGCAATGCCCAGCGGCAGCCATAGTGTCTGGTGGCCACCTGCCAACAATGAGCCAACGATCATGGGCAGGGGCTGGCCACAAGAAGCAAGCAACGGCGGCAGCACGGCTTGGCAGAGTGGCGCTCAAGCTAGGTTCATCGGCACGGCCTTCGCTTCGGCAAGCGGTGATCGACCGGGTGAAGCAGCAGTGGTGTGGTGCGACCCACGGCACGCCGTCGAAGGCAGTGGCGACTACTATTGTGATGCCAATCTATGAAAAAACCTGGAGCAGCAATCTGGCTCACCTAAGGCTACACCCAAATGGACCTCGACCTCGCTTATGCGTTTGGCAATGGCGCCGCCGCCGCCGTTGGCGCTCGCAACAGAGGCGGAGGAGACATTGGCGATTCCAACTTCCAAGGCGGCTTTGCGTGCCACGGTACAGGTGTCCGGTTTTCTGGCGCGGTTTTCGGGATCAGCTGGCGCAACGACCAACCATCTCGTGTCACTATGAGCGCGAGAGGTTCGCTACTCCTGGCGGAGGGACGTCCGGGATTTGCTCGAGCGGTTGTTCCGCAACCTTCGGAGTCTGTTGGGGAAGATAGGAGATATCTGGCCGCGGAGTTGTTTTCGGAAACGGCAGGAGCAGGAGATAAAGATAAGGCGGCACTTTTGCTCGAGTCGGGGGGAAACGGCGCGATTTCCATGCATGCCAATTGCGGCGCTGCATCCAAAGGTGGAGGATCAGGAGGATTCGATGGGGTGCGAGCGCTGGTTCCGGCCTCCCCTGTTGTTGTGTCGNCCAACAATGAGCCAACGATCATGGGCAGGGGCTGGCCACAAGAAGCAAGCAACGGCGGCGGCACAGCTTGGCAGAGTGGCGCTCAAGCTAGGTTCATCGGCACGGCCTCCGCTTCAGCAAGCGGTGATCGACCGGGTGAAGCAGCAGCGGTGTGGTGCGACCCACGACACGCCGTCGAAGGCAGTGGCGACTACTTTTGTGATGCCAATCTATGAAAAAACCTGGAGCAGCAATCTGGCTCACCTAAGGGTACACCCAGATGGACCTTGACCTCGCTTATGCGTTTGGCAATGGCGCCGCCGCCGTTGGCGCTCGCAACAGGGGTGGAGGAGGCGGAGGAGACGTTGGCGACTCCAACTTCCAAGGCGGCTTTGCGTGCCACGGTACAGGTGTCCGGTTTTCTGGCGCGGTTTCCGAGATCAGCTGGCGCAACGACCAACCATCTCGTGTCACTGCGAGCGCGAGAGAGGTGCGCTACTCCTGGCGGCGGGACCTCCGGGATTTGCTCGAGCGGTTGTTCCGCAACCTTCGGAGTCTGTTGGGGAAGATAGGCGATATCTGGCCGTGGATTTGTTATCGGAAACGACAGGAGCAGGAGATAAAGATAAGGCGCCACTTTTGCTAGAGTCGGGGGGAAACGGCGCGATTTCCATGCATACCAATTGCGGTGCTGCATCCAAAGGTGGAGGATCAGGAGGATTCGATGGGGTGCGAGCGCTGGTTCCGGCCTCCCCTGTTCTGTCGATCCCGGCGGCTAGGGAGTGGCATCGTGAAGAAAAAGGGGATAAGGTTTCCCTCCTTTCTCAGTTGGGCTGGCTGGCCTGGTCTGTTTGGTGTCCACGTTGGCCCATAAAGCAAAGATGGATCTTCATGTTTTGGGTGGGGACCATCCGATTAATCTGTTTTTGCTAATGGGTTGTGTGGGATTCGGTGGGAGCACCCCATACTTCAATTTTGTGCCATGGTCTGGGCCTAAACATTTCACTGGTTGGAATCATACAACACGTGATGACGGTACAAAGGCACGGTGGTCCACAACCATTTAGTTAATTTTCTTAATAAATAACAAGCCGAGATGTAAAAGGCCCTATTGTCTTTGGTTTTTTTTATGTAGCGAGTCTAGACATACACTCTAAACTTACGCTGTAGCTCGAGGACGAGCTGCTCGAAAAGAGGGATGTAATGTCATGGGTATTGGGCCCATAGATCAAGGCCCATATAGGATAGGGTTAGGTCTTTAGTTGCTCTCTCTATATAAGGAGGGACAGTCTTCTAGATTAGGGTAAGCAATAGATCAATCTTGTACCCAGGAGCGCTGCCTCGTCGGTGCAGAGTCGAGTACGACTCCTTCGCGCCGTCGAGGTCCAGGGCCATCTCTGGTTACCTTCTACCATTATAATCCAATTTATTATATTTTGTCCCAAATAATCCTAGCCCGTGACAATTACCATACTACAAGCCTTATATTTTTTGTGGTTTCTTCTTAAATTGTTCACTTAATTTAATGCATGGTCTTGAAAAGGAGCTGCAATATGATATAATGGACTTTCAATAAGCTTGTTTTGTCTCCCAAGGGCAGCTTAATTTGTATCAGTAGTAAAAGAACTGCTGTAATTATTTATATGCTTATGTTTCGTGCATAAACCACATCCTATTTGATTTTGTTATTAAAGTCCTAATATATCAATCTTTTATGCGTGGTCTTGATGATTTCAGGCTGATTTTGACCCAGTAAGATGGCTTGATCGAGCATTAATTAGTTTATGCTCAAAATTTGGAGACTATCAGAAGGAAACTCCATCATCTTTCAGTTTATCTCCACGTCTATCAATATTTCCGCAGTTTATGTTTAATTTGAGACGTTCTCAGTTTGTTCAGGTAATCAATTTCTCCATGTTCTTTCAGTCACGCTGAACAAAAGATTAAACAGAAGTTATACTTCTCTCTTTCTATTCTCTAATAATTTGCTTTACATGCAGGTGTTTAATAATAGTCCAGATGAAACTGCATATTTTAGGATGATGTTAAACAGAGAGAATGTAGCGAATGCAGTTGTGATGATCCAGCCTTCACTTATATCATATTCATTTCAATCAGGTCCAGAGCCTGCTCTATTGGATGTAACTGCAATTGCTGCTGACAGGATCCTTTTGTTGGATTCTTATTTTACCATCGTTGTATTCCATGGGATAACCATTGCACAGTGGCGAAAGGCTGGCTACCAAGATCAACAAGGGCATGAGGTAATGTTTTGTCAGCCAAACTGTGATAACACTAGATACAATTCAGTTAGCTCCATGAACTTTCCTCAGCACCTGATAAATTATCTAGCTTGATATGAATTATATAGTTTTTTTTGCACCAAAAGGAGAAAAACAGCCATTAGCCATGCTTGTTTTCATTTGATTGTGTTCTAAGATTTCTGTAGAAATAGTATTTTATCTTTGGATATGAGTATACATAAGTGGTAAATCTGTCATTTTAAGTCTATAAATTTTCGCAAAAAAGTATGTAAGTTTTTTATTTATAGATAGATAGATAGATTAATTGTCTACTTGCATTTTTTATTTTAAATGTGTATTTGTTTGGAAATTGTTGAAAATTATGGAAATGAATACAGAGTTTAATCCAATGTTTAATCTTGTGTGATGTTCAGGCGTTTACCCAGTTGTTGCAAGCTCCACAGGAGGAAGCTGATTTGATAATCAAGGAGCGATTTCCTGTTCCTCGTTTGGTTGTGTGTGATCAATATGGTTCTCAGGTTATTTTTTCACTTAAGCTATCAATACGCTCTACATCTGGCATTTTAGGAGAATACAATACAATGTTGACGATTGCCTTCCCTACAGAATAATATTACAATTCATCCTAGTTTTTAAACCTGAACTGATATCACAAATTTGAGATCAGAAAAATTGCACTTAAGTCTCTCAGCAATCAAGTGCTTCCCCTGATCCTCCCTCCCCAACAAATGACATAACATGATCTTTGGATGCACGCTTTTGACAAATAATTTTCTAACACTGCAAAATGTGTTATACAAACATAAAATGATATATTAGTACCTTTAATTGAAATTTTTCCGTATCATTTTCGTAGCAGATCTAACTATTGTTTACAAGATCTGTCTATTCTAAATGCGTCTGTTTAGGAACCAAAGGGAGACATTTTGAGAGGATAGTCAGCACTTGCCACTAGCATAAAAAACAGTTAAAGCTTATTGATATTTTCTTTTTTTGTTGTTGTATATTTATGAAATTCCAGGCTCGGTTTTTACTAGCGAAGCTTAATCCATCCGTCACATATAACTCTGACAATCCTGCACCCCCTGGAGGAGATGTCATATTCACGGATGATGTGAGCTTCCAAGTCTTCATGGATCATCTACAGCGGTTGGCTGTTCAGTAGAACACGGTTATGAAGCAATTTTGTATCAATATCCAATAGTCTCTTCCAGTGTAGAGCAAGTAACTCCGTGTAATTATGCAGATTACCACATAGTTGTCTCGGATATGCCACTGTTGGCTGTACATCTGTATATTTCCATGGTTACAGGTTCAAGGGATTCTGCCTGTCATAAATTCATGATTGTGTAAAATGCAGTTCATATCTTCCTACATTGTTGCTCAGTCAAACCCAATTATTTACTGCTGTGCAAACCATAATGCCACATATAAATTATAGGAGTGATTAGTTTTTTTATTTAAATCAAGGAGAAATTTTGTTCATACTTTTATATAAAAAAATGACTTAATTTATAAGAAAAACTGGACAAGAAAACCGGCTTAAATCCACTTATAAACTAAAACCACAAGAGGCCAACAAAGAACATTGTTATTGAATTTGTCGCTAAAGCAACACAAAGCCCCAACGTTACGAAAGTGTTATCATTATCGAGCTTGCCGTCAAAGCAATCGGTAGTTCTGACTAAACAGCAGATACAACATCGAGCTAAACACATTGTCAAACTAAACAAGTAGCTCCGACGTTCCACCTCAGTCTAGCCAGTCCAAGCATCCATTCTTAAAGCTGTGTTCACTTGCTCCCCCTTGATGAACGCGACCACCGCATCCATCTCCTTGGTCGCCTTCTCGCCGTCAGGCTTCACAAGGAAGTACACATGGTACTCGCCGGGCGTCTCGTACAGCGTCGCCTCGCCGCCCCATCCGCTCGCCCTCACCGCCTCAACATAGGATCGTCCCCTCGCGCTCAGTCCGTCGAGCCCCGCCACGGTCACCAGCACGCGCACGCCGGCGAGTCGCCGCCACTCGCCACGCGCCATGGCCACCGGGTTGATCACCGGATCATCAATTCCGTACCGCCCGTCGCACACGAACCTCCACGTCCGCTCTCGCCACCGCCGCGTCGCCGTGTCATTCGTCTCCCCCCGCACGGGGCGTTTTCCCCAGAAGTACGGGTCGAGGAGCGCGATGCCACTGATGTTCGCGACGCCGGCGGCGCGCATCGCCATGTTGTGGGCGATGTTGCCGCCGGCGCTGTCGCCGACGAGGAAGAGGCGAGACGCGTCGGCGTGGCGAGACAGCCATGGATCCGGCCCACCGGAACGCGCGTTCTGGAGCGCCCACTGCAGCGCGGCCCACGAATCGTCGTACGCCGTCGGGAGGCGGTGCTCCGGCGAGAGGCGGTACTCGACGGACACGGCGAGGACGCCGGCCTTCGAGACGAGTGTGTTGAGGTATGTCTGGTACGTCGGCGAGAACGCCGATTCCGTCACGAACGCGCCGCCGTGGTAGAACACGACGATTGGCAGCTTGCCGCCGCCGGACGTCGTGACGTTCGCCGGCATGTAGAGGCGGACGGCGAGGCCGGCGGCGGCGTCGATGATGACGTCTTTCGATGCGACGCCGGTGGCGGGGTCGGTGGTGGTGGCCGGGACGGTGTCCGTGCCGATGAACCGCACAACGCGGCCGCTCTTGTAGAGGACAAGGAAGGGGAAGAAGAAGAAATCGACGTCGCCGTCGCCGGCGACGGTGGTTGTGGTGGCCGGAGGAGAGCGCGGCGAGAGCAATGTTCCGGCCATGTTGAGCAGGATCAGTAGTGCAGACGAGATGCTCGCCATGAGTAAAGCTTGGGACTTGGGAGTGGTGGCACGCTGCTAGCACGTGTAGTAGTAGCAATTGACCTTTCTCATTCCCGCCTTTTATGAAGAAATCCGTGAGAGTTTCATTGTCTTGGTGATTGATCGAGACGGACGGGTAAATTAAGCGAAGAAAGGTGGTTTGTACGATAATTCCACTTTTGGGAAATTGAATTTAGGCGAAAGCGATTCGTGACGAGTAATATGACACAATAATTTATGTAAACATATTTCTTTCGGTTTTGTATATGTTTATTCCTCAGCCTCACACGTGCCAATCGACGTGTAACAGTGTAAGAATGACTCGTACTTTGTAGTTTTCGCTGATTCCATATTACACATACACGTCGAAGTCGCCCGATTCTGCCACTCGATGGAAAGAACTGATGACACGAGAGGCGTTTATGCGCCGGCATCGAGCACTGGACGGCAAGCCAACCGAAACAGGACGAATACAGGTATCTTCAGGGTTTGGGTTCTATCCTTTGTTCGTGGTCCTCGTGTATCAGCGGAAAGTTCTCATAAATTAGCTTTGGCCACAGCTTCACTATACTTGCCTTTTGCTGCTACCGAACACGAACATTCGAGCAGATAGCACGAGTACATCGACAAATTAAGCAGATTAAACAGAGAGATGACTAATTTGTTGGAGAGTAGTAAGACTGGGTAAAACCTACGACTTGGAGTAGCTGGCTTAGGACAAATTTAGCAGACCACTGTGTTGGCACCACGCTGGTGGACATTCTCGAGAGAGAAGATGAAGGTTGGTTATTGCTCAGGTCAGCAGTGCTCACGGAGTCACGGTTACTGTCTCACAGAGTCACTGGTGACATCAGGGCAAAGAACTCAGGCAGAGGCCTCGAAGGTGCGGGCCATGATTTTGAGTTTGGTATTAAAAAAATGTGAATGAAGGGATAAAAGGATTAACGACCAAAAAAATCTAATACTCCCTCCGGGTTTTAATATTTAATCCAGTTGACTTTTAAATACACGTTTGACCATTCGTCTTATTCAAAAAATTTGTGCAAATGTTATCTATTTTACTATAAGCTGTTTTATTATTAAAGATATTTTCAAGATAACTTTTGTTTTTATATATTTTATTAAATTTTTTTGAATAAGACGAATGATCAAAGTTGTATTTAAAAGTCAACGGTGTCAAATATTAAAAACCGAAGGGAGTATTAAATATGTATAATATCACTGATAGTATAATACAGTATATGCATATAATAAGCATGGTGTGTTGAATATAGCGTCTTGGATTGAAAACAATTTAGTTTTGGTTGTATACTGCATATAGTAGCTAATAGAAGTTTTTGGGTATTCGATTTAGTACTGCTACATCCCTAGTGAGGTTACTCTAAAAAAAGCCCCATCTGAATACCATGTCACTCCATTGGGCCAGTCGAAGGCCGAGAGAAAAGGCTTCTTATCTGGGCTGGTTTCTGCATGTAGCTTGTACGGCCCATGTAGTATAACAGCCCGGCAAAACGCAATGCGGCGGTTTGGGAGGAAGCGACCCAGACGGGATCTGCACTGAATAAGAAGCCCATGAAATTGACCCCCTAAGTCCATGAAATTCCGTTGGCCACTGTGGACTGTGGAGGGCTGGAGGCACGGCCATCCGTCTGTGGTGCGACTTGGTGAAGAAGGATTCGGGTCCGGCTATTTGGCATCCGAGTGTCACAAAGAGAAGTAGCGCTCGGATTTTCTGTTAATCCTTCCGTTAACCTTCCGTTTACCGCAACAGAATATTTCCAACGATGGAACCGGAAGAAATTGCAACTTTCAACTTGGAAGAATTGCAACTTTCAAACCGGAAGAAATTGCAACTTTCAAAAGTAACAGAAATTGAACTTTCAATTTGAAATAAGTAAAACTTTCAATTCGAAAGAATACGAAACTTTCAAATTGAAATAAGTGAAACTTTCAAATTGGAACAATATAAAACTTTCAATTTGAAATAAAGTGCAAGTTTCAATTAGAAATAATTCAAAACTTTCAATTTGAAATAATTAGAAACTTCCAATTTGAAAGAATTTGTACTTTCAAATAGAAAGTTTCAATTAGAAGGAAAAATGTCTCAAACAGAAAGAAATGAAAAATTTTCAAATTGAAAGAAATAGAAATTTTTAATTGAAAAAATAGAAAAATGCAAAAAAATCCCGGCGACGGCAGGTTGAACCTCGCCGGCGGCGACCGCCGGGGAGGGCAGAGTGGCCTCGCCGCCCCTCCCCTGTGCGCGCCCCGGCGACCTCCAACGACGGGCGCGGCCGCCGGTTCCCCTGAGCGCGGCGACCTCGACGACGACGGCCGGATTCGTCGCGGTCGCCGGTGGAGTTGCCGTTGAAGCACGGGAGCGGCCGTCGGTGGCTTCGCCGGCGTCATCGTCGCCGTCGAGGTCGTTGGTCGCCGTCGAGGTCGTCGGTCGTCGTCGGGGTCGTCGTCGCCGTCGATGCTGCCAGTCGGGGGAGGGCGCCGCCAACGAGTCGCGCGGGAGAGGTCGCCGCCAACGGCGTGGCCCCGCCGGCGAGCGCTGGCCGCGCGGAGTCGACGTTGATGCGGATGTGCGGGCACCAGTGGCCTCGCCGTCGTCGTCGCCGGTGGTCGCGAGGGTCGTCGTCGCCTCCCCGTTCCAGATCCGACGTTTTTTGGGGAGAGAGAGGGAATGGAGAAAGTTAGAGAGAGAAAGGAAGAGAAAAATATCTCCCTATGAAGGTAACGGCGCCGTTACGGAGCAAAATCGAGCGCCGTATGCGGCCGAGCGCCTATTAGGATTAGTGGAAGGATTCATCAGTGGTCAGAAATCCATTGACTCTTCGTCAAACTGTTGTTGCTGCTGCTCTATCATTACTCTCGCCGATTTAGTTCAACCTACTCACCAATCCCCATCACCATAATAGTAGTAAAATCAATCATATAGCCACCATTACCTGTCTCTCGTGACAATGATAGCACGATCAACCACCAATCACTTACTACTTTCCTGTCATTTTTACCGGTTGTGAACGCCCTTCTCAACCCCAACACACCCTAATGCGCCTCAAAATCAACTCTTTCAATTCACCAACAAACCCCAAAACTCTACCTTTTCACTAGCGTAACTCGAATAACCGAAAGCTGAAAGCAACAGTAACTGAAAATCCAAGCACACGTGTGTGCTGAATTCCGATCCGACATTGCTACGCTGCTGCGCTGCATCGCTTGATGAAGGAGACGACGGCGTCCGCCTCCGCCGCCGCCTTGTCCCCGCCGGCGCCGGCATCCTCGAGGAAGTATACGTGCCCCTCGCCGGCGGTCTCGTACATCGCCGCCTCCTCCCCTCCCCACGCGCTCCCCCTCAGCGCCGCCACGTACCCACGCGCTTGGTCTCTCATCGTGTCGAGCTCCGCCACGGTGACGAGAACCCGCCGGCAACCGAGCTCCGCCCACTCCGCCGCCGGCGTCGCCAGCGGATTGATGAACGGGTGATCGATCCCAAACCTTCCGGCGCACATGAACCCCCATGCCCTCGCCGCCCGCCGGAGTAGAGCCGCGTCCGTCCCCTCCGACGGCACGAGCTCGCCGCCGCGGAAGAATGGGTGGAGGAGCACCATGCCGGCGATGGGGAGGCCGCCGTGCTTGCCGGCCCGCATCGTGACGTTGTGCGCGATGTTCGCGCCGGCGCTGTCGCCGGCTACGAAGAGGCGAGCGGCGTCGCCGTGCTCCTCCAGCCACGGCTCCGTGCAGGAGGACGCCCAGCGAAGCGCCGCCCAGGCGTCGTCGTAGGCGGCGGGGATTGGGTGCTCCGGCGAGAGGCGGTAGTCGACGGAGACGGCGACGACGCCGGCGGCGGCGACGAGGGCGTTGAGGAAGCCGGAGTGCACGGCGGAGAAGGCCGAGTGGACGACGAAGCCGCCGCCGTGGAAGTAGACGACGACGGGGAGCTTCTCGCGCGTCGGGACGCCGGCGGGGAGGAAAAGCCGAGCGGCGAGGCCGGTGTCGGCGTCGATGACGACGTCCTTGGAGGTGACGCCGGTGGCGGCGTCCGTGCCGGCGGCGGCCGTCGACGTGCCCATCAGGCGGTGGACGCGGCCGCTCTTGTAGCGGATGAGGAACGGCGAGAAGTCGAAGTCGACCTCGGTGTCCGGATCCATGGCCGGAATGGAGTCGGTGGACATGACCGGATTCAGAAGCTGCTGTCCTTTAGCCGAATTGGGCGTCAGAATTCAGAAACCTGTCCAGAACTGAATTGATTTGATTATCTGTTTGTTTCTTATGCATGCAAATCGAGATGGAGACGTCAGACATCAGCCAAACCATTCATCACTCATCACATCATCAAACTTTGCTAGATTTTTTTTTTGACATTTTAGTTCTTTTTGGAACATATAATTTAGGACCTATTCACTTTGTTGCCACGAAAAACTTTTTAAACTTTGATAATATCAAAATTTAATAAGATAATGATGGTGTTGTTTAGTTTATTGGCTTACCAAATTTTGGTAGAAGTTTCGAAACGAGAAAGTTCTAAAGTATCAATATTTGGTAGTTAGTTATTGACTTATCAAATTTGGTAACTCCAAACATAAAACGATTGAAAATGACAATAGTCTTAACAACCCCTTACAAATAACCTAAAAAAGAACTTGTCACATAGTATGTACTCCTAATATCTGCATCCAATTCATTTGCACAGTGATTGAATACCCAGGTGCCAAAGAAGCTGGCGCCGATAGTCGGTCTAGCTAACCTCTGTCACATAGGGAGTGTTTGGTTGCCTAGATAGCCTGCAGCCTGGCTCGCATGACAAGGCCTGGCTCATCTGAGTCTGCATGATACGAGAAGTGCTGTTGTGTTTGGTATTTGGATCTGTTGAACCAACATGAATAGAGATGTTGTTTGGTTGCTGTATCGTATTGCATTCAAAGGCAAAGAATGAACTAAAAAGCTGGCGCATTGCAGTTTTCTTGGCTCGCGCGAACCAGGCTGAGGAGGAACGAAGCTTCAATCCGTTTCTCCAGAGCCTGGCTCACCCTTGCTTTTTGCATCACCGGAGACAGGCCCACGATCAAGACCAGCCAACCAAACTCAGCAACCTGCATACGTTCAGCCTGGGCGAGAGTACCTGCAGGATACCAAACACGCCCATAGGAACTTATCCTGCAAACACGCCCATAGGAACTTGATTTCCTTTCCTGCCCCTTCTGCATCGTGATCTGTTATCAAATTTTAGGAAGATATATCAATGCATCCTAATTCATTTTTGTTAATTTAAATTTTTATCACATAGTATGAACTCCTAAGCTTGACGCCCAATTCATTTGTATAGTAAATTTTTTTAATAAGATAAACGGTTAAACGTGTATAAAAAAATTAACAACGTCAAATATTTAAGTACGAAGGGAGTATGTTTGCTAACGAGTAAATGCCAAATTAAAATCCAATCTATTTTGTGTTAGTCTCTGTCGGCGATATGGGGCCGGGGGTATGCTAAGGATGCGACACGTGGTTGGAGGGACGTATTTGCATAAAGCGCCACCCGATGACAAAATAACTAAATCACCCTGGAAGGTTCAGGCCACGGGCGACCACGTGGCCACCCCAAGGGGGTCAGGCCTGGGGCTGCCCGGAGGCCGTTATCCTTCTAGGGAAGGGGTTCGGGAACACCCGGACCCTGGCCACACCACTCCGCACCCCTCCCGTCGAAGGGGCCAGCCCGGCTGCCAGCCGCCCTATTCAACGCGGGAATAGTGCTCAAGCGCTGCACCGTCACATTTAATGCGAAGTGAGGCGCGTTTGTCAGAGCGTCATCATCGTCATCTTTTTGCACGGGAGAGGGTGGAAAAATCTCCAGCGTGTGACCGTGGACTGACCGCACAGTCAGAGGCGCACACCCCTCATCACGCTCGGTCGCCGTCGCATTTAATGCAACGGACGGCTGCGTGGGAGAGGGGTAGAGAGTGGTGAGTGTATGATGGCGCCATTGGTGGCCCACTGACAGGTAGGCCCCATGGGAGGATAGGTAGGATGACCATACACTTCATCAGCAGCATGGAGGCCACGCTGCCCTTTTTCTTCACCAGCTATGACAACGTGGAGATATGAACAGAAGAGGGGCATGACCCTTGATAAGACAAAACGCGAGCTACTCCACGGCGTTAGCAGTGGGGTTGAAAAATCCAGGACTACTGTGGTGTCTCCTTGAACTATAAAAGGAGGCATTGGTCCTTCATAGAAGGGAGATTGATTGGGGATTTTGGAAGTTGAATCCTGACGGAGGAAACCATAAGGCTATTCCATAACACTTAGCACGTCTCAGTCATCAGCTCTAGCATCACCCGGGAGAGAACTCCTCCTTGTAATTCATCATCCACCATATCAACAACAAGATCAGTAGTAGTGTATTACGCTTCCCAGCGGCCCGAACCTGTATAAATCTCCCCGTGTCATGCGTGTTTAGGGGGCTTCTCTCCTGCCCACCTTCTTCTTCCCCTTAACTCAGGGCTTGGCATTCCGCACCCCTGTGCCGAACCAAAAGGGGGTCCCAGGGATCCCTGCGTGTCGAGCACATGCATCGCCACGTAGGGTGAGAAGCCCCCTAAACACGCATGACACGGGGAGATTTATACAGGTTCGGGCCGCTGGGAAGCGTAATACCCTACTTCTGTTCTTGTTGTTGATATGGTGGATGATGAATTACAAAGAGGAGTTCTCTCCCAGCTGTTATGGAATAGCCTTATGGTTTCCTCCGTCAGGATTCAACTTTCAAAATCCCCGGTCAATCTCCCTTCTATGAAAGACCAGGGCCTCCTTTTATAGTTTAAGGGGACACCACAGTAGTCCTGGGTTTTCTAACCCCACTGCTAACGCCGTGGAGTAGCTCGCGCTTTGTCTGTTAAGGGGTCATGCCCCTCTTTTGTTCATATCGCTACGTTGCGATAGCTGGTGAAGAAAAACGGACAGTGTGGCCTCCATGCCGCTGATGAAGTGTATGGTCATCCTACCTAACCTCCCATGGGGCCTACCTGTCAGCGAGCCACCAATGATGCCAGGGGCGCCATCATACACTCAACCCTCTCTGCCCCTCTCCCACGCAGCCGTCCGTCGCATTAAATGCAACGGCGACCGGGCGTGATGAGGGGTGTGCGCCTCTGACTGTGCAGTCAGTCCACGGTCATAGGCTGGAGACTTTTTCCACCCTCTCCCGTGCAAAAAGATGATGATGCCGCTCTGACAGACGCGCCTCACTTCGCATTAAATGTGACGGGGCAACGTTTGAGCACTATTCCCGCGTTGAATAGGACGGCTGGCAGCCGGGCTGGCCCCTTCGACAGGAGGGGTGCGGGGTGGCGTGGCCAGGGTCCGGTTGTTCCCGAACCCCTTCCCTAGAGGGATAACGGCCTCCGGGCAGCCCCCGGGCCTAACCCCCTCGAGGTGGCCCCGTGGCCGCCTGTGGCCTGAACCTTCCAGGGTGATTTAGGTATTTTGTCATCGGGTGGCGCTTTACGCAAATGCGCCCCTCCAACCACGTGTCGCATCCTCATCATACCCCTGGACCCATATCGCCGACCATCTCGATTGTTGACTAATAAATTATCTGGCCAACCTACCTTTTCGAAGCTAATAAACAGTACTATCTCTCTATTAAATTTCTTCACAGCATTTCTTGGATTTCTTTGAGAAAAATCAAAGATACAACTTTTCAACTTTGTAATATTTCATACTCATAGCCTTGAATAATTATCATATACCAAGAATCAGACTCATCCATTATCTTAAAAGAATGGGTCATTTCACAAGCTTAAAGAGGAAAGATTATAAAGAGTGGGGAAGCTTCATGGAGGCTAGAGTTGGTGTACCCCCCCCCAAGTTTCATGCAAATTACAATGTTAAACATTTAATTGATGTAAGACTTGTGTAAGTGACCCCCTCTTCATAGTCTGTGATTCTCTGCCACTGATTATAAAGAAGGGATTCTTACTATTAAATGGTGATGTTAAATTGTTAATGATGTCCAATTCGATCGGCAAGTATCCTCCAACAAGGCAACAACCATAAGCAAAATGTTACTTGTGAATTGAATTAGTGCTATCCAGTTACTTGTGCCGTGACATTTTACAATTCACAACGTGTTCCACAGTTCTGCTCCATCAGGCGACAGTTGAAATCAAAAGGTTGGATCACTACGGTAGTTATGAGTAACTATCAATGAGACCCTCTATGGTGGCAGTGAGAGGGCGACATCCACAACGGCCTGAGCCGGCACGCTCATCAAGTGCGGCAAAACGGATTAAACAACCACTGTAGAGTATAGCTCGCAAATGCGTGCCACCGCCCACCGGATTAAAAGCTACTACTACGACAGTTGATAGCCTACACAGTCTACAGTATTTCCACCACCTTGCTAGTCTTGTACGACAAGCGTCATCAAAACTGTTTTTAAGAATTAATCAAACTGTCAACTTACCTTAGATCAACCAACAAAACCTAAACTAACTTATATAGCTTATCACAACATAAAAATGGTGATAATTAACAACATCACGCCTGTGATACTATGACAAGAGGAAGTAAAAAGACCTGAAACTTGATGAGAAGATGGTCCATTGATAATACCACCACTTGGACAGTGCGCCCAACTTTAGACGGACCAGGTTCAAAGTCCACGCAGCACTACCACCGGTGCCGGCCTATAGCGATCCGCAGACCATTGCATCCAGGACACGTTCGCCGCCACCGCCACCACCACCACCGTGACTTGGGAACACACTTCACAAGGCGGTCGTTGCGTCCGTGCGCCGCGGAGTAATAGCCGGCCCGCGAGGCTCATGGCCTGCTGGTACGTTTGCCTTTGGTACCAGACTACCAGTGTACCACTGCCTTTACTACGTCACGCCAAAGCCGCGCTGCATAGATCGATCGACCTTGTACATTTTTACACTTTTTCCAGTTCCATGTTTCACGGAGGAAACCCAAGTGTACATATGCAATTTCCGGGTGAAAAACCACACCTGCCACTGCGGTCACACACAAATCTAGCTTCCCCGATGAAGAAAAGACAGAAAAACGGTAGTAGCACCACCACCCTCCCTGCTCACTCACTATACGACGCTATATGTGGTTACTATTACAGTATGACTTTACTCTGGTATGTAGAACTGTAGCTAGATCGATCAGAATTCATTCAGAGCTGAATTGGTTGCTAGGTGGTGCGGTTGATGAACGCGGCAAGCGTGGCCATGTGCATGGCAGACTTGGGCGAATCGAGGTTGTTGAGGAAGTAGCAATGGCCCTCGCCTGGCGTCACGTAGAGCTGCGCCTGTCCGGACCATCCGCTGCCACGGAGCGCCTCCACGTACGCGCGCTGAAACGGCCCGAGCCGGTCTTGCTCCGACACCGTCAGGAGGACTCGGTCGCTTCCGAGCCGCCGCCACGCCGTCGCCGGCAGCGCCGCCATCGGGTTCACGTACGGGTGATCCATCCCGTACCGACCCGCGCAGATGAACCCCCACGCCTTCTCCGCCGACGCGTCCACGTATTTCCCCAAAAAGTACGGGTCCAGCAGCGCCACGCCTCGGATTTTGATCGTCGTCGCCGCGGCGTTGTCGCCGGCGCGGATGGCGAGGTTGTGGGCGATGTTGCCGCCGGCGCTGTCGCCGGCGACGAAGAGCCGCGACGCGTCCGCAAGCCTGGCGAGCCACGTGTCGGCGCCGCGGCGGATGTCGGCGGAGACCCACCGGAGCACGGTCCACGCGTCGTCGTACGCGGCCGGGAGAGGGTGTTCCGGCGCGAGGCGGTAGTTGACGGACACGGCGATGACGCCGGCCTTGGCGGCGAGCGTGTTGAGGTAGTTGTGGTACACCGGGTCGAACGCCGACTCGACTACGAACGCGCCGCCGTGGAAGTAGATGAGCACGGGTAGCCGCCGCCGCCTCTCGCCGAGACGGTGTCTCGGCGGCCGGTAGAGACGAACGGCGAGGCCCGTGCTGCCGTCGACGACCACGTCTTTCGACGCTACGCCGGTGCGGGAGTCAACCGACGGCGCCACCACCGTCGTCCCCATCAGCCTCTGGACACGGCCGCTCTTGTACTGGATTAGGAACGGCGTGAAGTCGAACTTCACCTCCTTGTTCGGGTCCGTCGCCCTGCTCCGCAATGCCGACACGAGCGTCGTCGATGAGCACACGAGCGTCACGAGAAACAACGCGAGAACGGCCCGCGACGACGCCATGGCAGAGCGAGTGTGTTTTTGCCGCGGGAGGAAGCGTTTATATTGGCGGGATCGATCGATCAACGTGCGTGCGTGCGTGCGATGTGTCCGGGTCGCACTCGCGAGACGTCACGGGGTTGGGTTGGGTGCCCGTTTCGCCAGTAGTGGGGGAGCCACTCGATCGGGTCGATCGGTCGCAATTAGTGGGGCGTAAACATCCGGACCCGTAGTGGTTATGTGAGTGGAGCAATCTTGTTGTCGCCAACCCAAGACGGTGATTAAGCAAAGGCCATGGAGATTATAGCCTTGTCGATACAGGCAAATCAAATGATCACACACATGATACAGCCCGTCACGGAGAGATGGCAGCATGCATTAGCGGCGATGTTTGGTAGGAGAAGCTTTTTGTGTGCTTGTGAGGGTGTCGTACGTACTGGTGCAGTTCTAGATCCAGCATGGTAGCAACCGGTCATTTAAGAGCCCCGGGGGCCTGTGACTCTGGCCGGGCCACTTCCGACCTGTAGTTTTGTATCCGCTCGTCGTGCGATGCGTGCGAGCGTTTGTTGCGTTGCAGAGGATGTGAGGCCCGTTTGCTTGTTTGCCTTATTGCGCAATCAATGGCGGGACGTCGTCCTGCATAATTACTGACTACTACCATCACCTGCACAGTGTCCGTTTCGGCAGTGCCATTTACTGCTAAATCGAAAGGTAGCCGAGGAATGGCACTTGTCCGTTACCGGGTTAAGCAGAGGCAGTGTGGCAGTACAGTGACTGAAGAATTAACACGCTGGCAGTATACTACTGTAGTTGGTAGTACTACATGAGTTAGCAGCTCTCTCTTTTTTTAGGTTAGCTGCCATAGTTGCCGTTGGAAAAACGGTAAATTCTGTCCCACGAAGAGCAGAGAACTGGTGGTGGACTGGTGCAGTGCAGAACTGGTGCACCTGACATGCATGTCCTCGTCTCAAGCGGTTTGATGACGAGGAAGAGTGTTCAACAGAAACCAAACGTCCAGACCGTATGGTGTTTCGATCCGGATCGGAGTGGATATGTGATGAGCCGAACTTTCTGTTTTCGTGTTTAAAGGATGGGAACAGGATCTTCTTGTGATCGCTGCTTTCTTCATCGGGAAACTGAAGCCTCAGGTAGTCCATCATGTTTGTTGCTCCTACTCAGTATTACTCCACCGGAGAACTACCTGTCTTGGGCATTCATTCGGTACACTGCCTTTTTTTTTTCTCTCCTAATCTTGTCCTGTGCCGATGAGGGCAGGCTTGAATGAACGGTTCTTTGCACTGGGACCATACATGCACTGTGTGAAGTGTGATCCCTAGAAGCAGTGGCTGAGCTTAGAAAGTGTAAATTTTCAGAGGGGGCCAAACACTTATCAGTCCATGCAGTACATAAAAAGAGAGAAGGGGCTATTTTGTTGTTTAATTACTTGCCATGGTTGAACTTTATGAAGTAGAAGGAGGCCAAGACCCACTTTGGCTCCATGATCCTCTGTCACTGTCTAATAGGTTTTACGATTTTAATCGAGGATCGAAATTACAAGGCACAGGATATTATGAATTTTGCAAAATTCAAACTCAAGAGTTCAAAAACTAAAAAATGGATCCAAACTTCTAGTGCTATGTGAATCAAGTCAGAAATCTGACCAAGTTGCTCACCGTTCATTCCAAATCGAATGGATTTTGAATGGTTTTACATGGGAAATGTCTCAGTTGAGATTGCACAAAAACTTATGTTTTTTCTTGGAAATTTTAAAAAAGCAAAATAAGTGTTACTACGAAATAAGAAAAACAATTTTCTCATTCTTTTCGAGGTCCCAAACTACACGACAGCTCAACCTTTTATTTTATATCATGCCACCTAATACTACAAATATCAAATTATTTATAACTTCCAATATTTTTCGTATTTTCCATTCAAATTTACAAATGCTCCGGATCCATACATAATTCCCAGCAAAATTTCATTTCAACTCGGTTCGCATCGTTCGAATTTCGTTGAAATTGTGAACCTTATTCAGTGATAACAATCGAGTGGTTGGGACCTGGGACAGTAGGATGCATATTGCGCACAGCTACACTGCTACAGTGCATCGAGACTCCACATGGGTCTATATGCACGTGGTAGAGTACTCTACTACAGCACCTCTGTAGACTTCTGTAGCGCCATACCTGAAGATTTGCTACAGTAGTACCGTAGACTACTGCACTACAGACTCGAGCCACTGTACACGTGATCCATCCATGTCTCTTTCTTCTTCCCTCATAATCATCGAGGCAATCAACGAAAAAATGGAACCACTGAATTGGCAACGTTTATTTTCACTAAGGGCTTGATTTGAGGTCTAAATTACCAAATCTTTAATTATTTTAATAGTACTTCTATAATTTAGATTTAATATAAATTTTGGCATTATGTTCTAGCTAAAAGACAAATCTAAAAATAGGTGTCATTTTGGTCTCAAACCCAGGTTGGTTTCACCATAATTTGACAATGCTAAAATTTAGCATTTCCATAAATTAGTAAGGCGTGCGCGTCTCCGCATAGACGACGCGGGGGTGAAACCCAGCTGCCGCCGCCCCCCACCACGCCTCCTGCGCTCCCCCCTCGCCGCCGCCGGAGCACGCCCATCGGAAACTGTGCGGCGTGCCGGGAAGGCGGCCGGCGGGGCTTCCTCTATCGCGACATCACGTCTCTCCGGCGCGGCGGGGCTAC
>CM002486.1:15881346-15916552 GCA_000325765.3 Leersia perrieri
GAACGACGGCGACGTCCCGGCTAGGTCAGACGACAACGGCGAGCGTGGCTTGGAGGTCCTGACCGGCGGTGCCGATCCGTCCACCTGCCCTTGGTGTGCTGCCGGCCGGCGGTGGTGCACAGCGGCGCCTGCTTAGGTTGAGGCGGGTGGTCACTTCGTCGGTCGCGGCGTCGACACGACGACGACAGCTTTGCTTTGAGGCGGATTTGCTTCTTCAGCAGCGAGGATGGGTCTTTGTGAATATGGTATGGAAGACCTTGGCAGATCCGGCTCCCCTACGCCGGATCCGGGAAGGTTTGGCGCCATACGGCGGTTGGTTGTTGCAGAACCGAGGCACTTCTACTTTGGGCGGCTGCTGGCCTGCTACATCTAGGGGAAAGCGTTCGGTTCCCCAAGCGGACGCGGCGAGGTGGCCCGTGGAGGTGCGGCGCGGAGGCCAGGTGGCGAGGGGCCCTAGCGGAATTAGAGGCGTGGAGAGGCACACATGGTGTGTCCGGCATCGCTTGCGAACCGCTTTTGCTGTCTTTGGATCTGGCATGTCCTTTGGTGGGTTCAGCTTGGTTCTGTGCGGGTTTGTCATCAGCGTGGCGTAGAAGGTGTCAAGGCGACGGCGAGGCGGTTTGGCGATCCGAGGGTGACGCGGGTTATCAGACCGAGGCGGAGTCGTCGGGTGCGCCATCAGGCAGGTGTTTTGGGCTTGCGGTGGGCTCCTTCCAGACTTTTGTCCTCTCGCGTCGGCGCCTCTGCCAAAAAAGATGGCCATGTCAGATGGGTTAGTGTGGGGGAGAGGGGATCCATTCTTCTCTCTCACCCTTTCCCCATCTAACCCAACTGCGTGGATGGCTCAGGAGCACGTTGGTTGTCGATCTTCTTCTTGTTGGCTACTCGAGGCAAGGCGCTGGAGCAGTGGCTGCGTGTTGAAGGTTGCGGGTGGTGGTTGAGGCCAAACCAGACAGTTCTGTACACAAGAAGATGATATTTCAGGCGAAAGCCTAGTCTTTGGGCCAGCAACGGTGAAGCCTACGGGCGCTGCTTTTCTCTTGGGGCGTTGCTTTGTTTTTTTTCTTTCCCTAATGGTTTCTCGGGTGAAAACCTTGTCCCGGCTTTTCGGGACGGGCGACGGCGGCACCTTTCGGCGTCGTTCCCCTTTTTGGAGGCGTCGTCTTCGTAGAACCTTTACCTTAGGTGGGTCTTTTTCGTGTCTTATGCTTTGCTCTGGGCTTAGATTATAAACGCTTGGTGTGGTGGTTTTTTCGTTCTTGGATTATAATTTTTTGTGACTATAGTTTATAGTTTATAGTTTGTATTTTTTTCTTCTATATCAATATATAAAATCCTTCTTGTGCGGCTCATTTGAAGAAAAAAACAAATTAGTAAGGCTTATTTAGCCCAAAATGGCCCTTAGACAACCGCGCACGCTTGCGTGGCCGTGCTCCTCTTGCCATAGACGAAAGTGGAACCAGCCCAGGTGGATGGGCTTCGAGGCAGAAGCGAGTGGGCGCTATGCCTGATGCCAGGATGCAGCGGCCACCGGGTATGTAGGCCCATGCGCGAGCGCCACATGTCGGATTCAATTATAAGGCCCAAACAGTAGTAAGTAGTAATCCAGTAAACAGTCTTTGGCAGGCTGGCTGTTCCAAAGCCCATGACAGATTCCAAACCTGAATTTCGATTCGGCCCAGTTACAGCATCTTCTGTCGCACGGTACACGGTGGGAATCCTGACGAGGAGCACAAGGCTATCCACTCCAAAGAAAACGTTATCCTGCCGTGTCCCAACTCCCAAGAAAGCCGGCCAAGTCAAACCGCTGAATCACCAGCCTCCAAATACCCTGGGCCACGTACACTCCGCGCGGTGACGCCGCGCCATTGACTCCGAACTTCCGAAGTGAAGTGAAGTTTCACAATCGCCGTCGCCGTCGCCTCGCTGGCCGTGTCGTGAAGATGGGAGAACCCGACGACGAGATCACCTTCGAGTTCGTGCCGCTGATCCGCTGCTACAAGAGCGGCCGCGTCGAGCGCCTCCTCCCCGACACCCGGGTCCCTCCCTCCCTCGACCCCGCCACCGGCGTCGCCTCCCGTGACGTCACCATCGACCAATCCACCGGCCTGTGGGCCCGCCTCTACCTCCCCCCCTCCTCCGCCGCCGGCGAGCTCCTCCCCGTCGTCGTCTACCTCCACGGCGGCGGCCTCGTCGTCGGCTCGGCCGCCGACGCGCTCGAGCACGGCTTCCTCAACCGCCTCTCCTCTCGCGCCCGCGTCCTCGTCGTCTCCGTCGACTACCGCCTCGCCCCCGAACACCTCGTCCCCGCCTGCTACGACGACGCGTGTGCCGCTCTCCGGTGGGCCACCTCCTCCTCCTCCACCGACACGTGGCTCCGTGACCACGGCGACATCCGCCGCGTGTTCGTCCTCGGGTACAGCTCCGGCGCCAACATCGCCCACAACGTCACCCTCCACGGCGGCGAGCGTGTCAAGGGGATGGCATTGCTGCATCCCTGCTTCATATCGTCGAAGAAGGCCGACGGCGAGGTGAAGAACGCGTGGTTGAGGAAAAAACTAGAGGAGTTGTGGGCGCTCGCGTGCGGCGGCGAGATGACGGCGTCGGCTGTGGCGGCGGCGCTGGATGATCCGCGGATCGATCCGGTGGTCGACGGCGCGCCGAGCCTGCGGCGGCTGGGATGCGACCGCGTGTTGGTGTGCCTCGCCGACGAGGAGCTGGAGGTCAGGGGGAGGGTTTACTACGACGCGTTGCTGGAGAGTGGGTGGGCGGAGGACGCCGTCGAGCTGTTCGTCGCCGGCGGGGATCACGAGTATTTTCAGCGTGAGCCCGATGGTGACATGGCCGTGGCTCTGATGGACCGGCTTGTCGCGTTCTTTGGCGGGAACGAATAGGACAGTAATCCGGCGCCGGTTGGTACTGTGATTTGAGCAATGTTGATGGGTGGCAATGTGGCGTACTGAAATGCCACGATGCTGATGAATCCTGGGAGTTTTGTTGCAGTCTGAAATAAGAAGAAATGGAGAAAAATAAATGGTGTGTGGCTTTGTGCTATGCATGTTTGGATCAAGGACTTTTTTTTTTAAGTTCGTCTCTATCGGATGTTTGCATGTCAATTAGGAGTATTAAATATCGACTGATAATAAAACTAATTACATAAATAAAGGCTATTTCGCGAGATGATTTTTTTTCTAATTAATCCACAATTAGCAAAATGTTTACTATAGCATCACATTCACTAATCATGGACTAATTAGGCTCAATAGACTCGTCTCACAAAATAGTCTAAAATATGGGGTGGGTTTTATTAATAGTCTATATTTAATACTTTTAATTAGTGTCAAAACATCCGATGTGACAGGGGCTTAAAAAAATTCCTGTATCTAATCAATATAATCTGGATCGCGGAGTTGAATAAAATGGAGCAAGTTGTTCTTGTTTGACTTATGACTTTCGGAACTTTATTTGCTCGTAGAGCACATCAAAGGAATCTTTGCACATGGCATCCTTCTACAGATGCTACATTTGCTGCATTATTAAAGAAACAATTAACTGCAAAACCATGTTATTTTTGGATCAACGCTTCGGGTTGAAGGAAAGAGGAAAAAGACTAATGTGATTTTTGCCTTTTCGTTACCTGTTGGCTTATTGGTTACAACTAAATTAAAGTTGATTTTAGAGTTCTCTGACTTCTCTTATATATACAACAATTCACCCTGTAAATATTTAAAGTTGATTTTTTTTTGTTTCACACTCGTATTTCTACGGCTTATCTCACCCAATTCAAGCCCAATAAATCTCATTTGACACAATCAAACCATATGATTTTTGGGCCAATTGACCAGAATTAACAACTCTTACCTCCAAGCGGTAAGCTTTTTTCTTCCTCTTTTTTCTTCATCGATACGGCATTCGTAGCTGTAGTCCAAGTAAATGGAAACACCACCTACTGCAAGGACTTGGCAACAACCATTCTCTATCTACTACTACAAAATCAAGTACTATAGCTTTTGGTGTTGTACAGTTGACGAAACACAAAATCTAACACGTCTCAAATCTGCAACCACCGTTTTCTCCCCCCAAATCTCCTCTCCACCGCGCGATCCATGGCCGCCGCCGCCGCACCGACCGCGCCGCCGGCGGCATCGGCCGACGACGAGATCGTGTACGAGTCGATGCCCTGCATCCGCATCTACAAGAACCGCGTGGAGCGCTACTTCGGCTCCGAGTTCGTCGCCGCCTCCACCGACGCCGCCGCCACCGGCGTCGCCTCCCGCGACGTCGTCATCTCCCCCAATGTGTCCGCCCGCCTCTACCTCCCCTCCGGATCCGAGAAGCGCAAGCTCCCCGTGCTCGTCTACTACCACGGCGGCGGCTTCTGCCTCGGCTCCGCCTTCAACCCCACCTTCCACGCCTACTTCAACACCTTTGCCGCGCTCGCCGACGCCCTCGTCGTCTCCGTCGAGTACCGCCTCGCGCCGGAGCACCCCGTCCCCGCCGCCTACTCCGATTCGTGGGAGGCGCTCGTCTGGGTCGCCTCCCACGCCGTCGCCGGCGGCGAGGGCGGCGACGAGGCGTGGCTCGTTGACCACGCTGACTTCTCCCGACTCTACCTCGGCGGCGAGAGCGCCGGCTCCAACATCGCGCACCACATGGCGATGCGGGTGGGGAGCAGCTCCGACGAAGGGGGGCTCCCTAATGGCGTTAAGATCCGGGGCCTCGTCATGATCCACCCCTATTTCCTCGGCACCAACAAGGTGGACTCCGATGATCTCGATCCCGCCGTGAGGGAGAGCCTCGGCAGTTTGTGGCGAGTCATGTGCCCGGCGACCACCGGCGAGGATGATCCCCTCATCAACCCGCTCGTCGACGGCGCGCCGGCGTTCGACGCGCTGGCGTGCGACCGCGTGCTCGTCTGCATCGGCGAGGGCGACGTGCTCCGCGACCGCGGCCGCGCATACTACGACCGGCTCACGGCGAGCGGGTGGCGCGGCGAGGCGGAGATTTGGCAGGCGCCGGAGAAGGGACACACGTTCCACCTCCTCGAGCCTCACTGCGACGCGGCCATCAAGCAGGACAAGGTCATCAGCGCCTTCCTCAACCGTTGACTCCATCGCCGGCGACGGCGACGGCGATGACATCGTCGTCGTCGTCGTGGGGGTTTGGGAATTAGCATTGATCGGTTCATACCTGGAATAACTGCAGCTACGTCGTCGACGACGTGTGCTGCCGCCGCGGCATACTTACTACTACTTGTTGCTACAGCATTTTGGATTCCGGATTGTGTTGTGTCTTTTGCAATTGGGTGTATGGATGAAAGGGAATCGCCATTGTTTTAGGTGAGGGGTGGATGTTGTATCAGAAATTTGGGAGATAATACAGTCATAGACCTCATATAGATGAAACTATAGTGCTTTGTTGGGCACACTGATTCATTTTCTTTGGGACCTTTATGAATCATTCTTGTCATTATCTAAAAAAACGAATCATTCTTGTGAAGTGTGAACTCAGCAGTTCTGCAGTTCATACATCTGTCAACTAGGACGGCTAACATCATTAACATGGGGCGATGTGCTTCAATCAGTTTCTTTTTCCAGCATCATCCTTTGATAATATGAAGTTCTTTGAAATTATGTATGCTTGATGGAAGCAAAGAATTCTTTGCCTTTTATGAATCATTCTTGCAGCTTAGTACCTTTCATCAAAGAATTGATTGTCTACTACTGCAAAAAAGAAGAAGAAAAAGAATAGCTCTAATTCATGCAACTGTCAACTAGGATGGCGCACATGGATCATCAATTTTTTTTCTTAATGGTAAGCATTTCTTTTTTTTTTGAAATTATCTACATTTGTTGGGCACATGAATTATTTGCCTTTTATGAAGCATTGTCATCAATTTAATAGCTTGCATCAAAGAATTGCTTTACTCATAAAAAGTTGCTCTGCTTATGCATTTGTGAAACTATGCTGACTCAGATGGAAGAGATGCCCTGTATCAGTTTAGTTTCATAATATCATACTTTGATAACAAGTAATTCTTTGAAATTGTTTATACTTGCTGGACGCATGAATTCTTTCCCTTTTGTGAAGCATTACGCATGAATTCTTTCCCTTTTGCGAAGCATTATCATAAATGTAATGCAGTATCATGCATCAAAGAGTTGCTTGTTTAATCTTACAAATTTGTTTTGCACATCTGTTCATACATTTGTCAACTAGGGGGCCTCACATGTTGAGATGCCCTCTGTCAACTTCTTGACATATCTCTTGATTATAAGCAATTATTTGAAATTATACTTGTCGAGCACATGAAATGTTTGCCTTTTAGCCTTTTAGGAAACAATGTTGCAAACTCAGCACCTTTCATCAAAGCATTGCTTGTTTACACAGACAGATAATAAATTCCTCAGTTCAGCTGCATACATTTGTCAGCTCATCTAACATGGAGAGATGCCTACAAATTTCTTTTCTTATTACCACCCTTTGACAATCTTTTTGCGTTCCATGTTGCCTCATTCTAGACTTTGCCATATTAGGCTTATCAAAGAGGGGAGTCGATGGTTGAGAAAATTCTTTCAATTTTCCTTTTCGGCTTCATTTTTAAATAAATATCCCTTTTCAGTTCCAAAGATGCTACAAGAGTTGATACCTAGCCTATTACTAGTATAAAATTCTTTTCGGTCACTGCATTTTATTTCTCTTCATGGGCTCCTTTTGATATCAGACGATATCCTGATCTTGGATTTGGCCCACCTGACATGTCACTGTCACATTCACTCTCTCCAGTCTTCACCTAGCCACACTTTGCAGCGCAATGACATGAGGAATCAGTTCTGGTGAGTTATTTTTTCGGACAAAAAACATTTCTTTAGATGTTTTTATTGAGTGAAACCTTTCTTCTTCTGCAACTTTCAGGGATATGTGCCCTGTGAAAAAATATATATTTAAGGACACGTATCACTACAGTCTGAAACTGCAAATTTTCTTTGCAAGTAGTTGCTCTGTTAACCTCCCATTCGTCAGACACATTAAAGATTCTTACCTTATTGTAGAAAACTTAAAAGTTTATTGCGATGATTTATAAAGCCTTCCTTAGTGAGCCCAACCATGAAGATTGATCCTACACTTTTTTCCGACAAGAAACGGATACATCTAAATCTGTCACCAAACAAATTTGCAGCAAATGATCACCACTGAGAGCAAGTGTACTTGTTGGTTTTTAAAACATGACTGTTCTTTCTTTCAGCATATACGTGTATTTTAAAATTGAGGAGACAAAGGCAATTGGCCAAGGAATAAAAGTATCTTTGTTGATGGCAGGAAACATATGTATCTATCAGGTAGGAGCTTACAGAAGGTACCGCCCTTGATAGCCAATGAGCCTTCAATAGAGTCTTAAACAAAGTTTTTTTTCAGTAGATTTGTGCAATGATTAAAAGATGATATACTAAACCATGTAATGCTAATTTCCTTGGCCAGTCAAAAAATGATTATTTTGATGGACGGATCAGACTGCAAGTAAAAAGTTGGATTGAAATTAACCATAATGAGATGGAGATGAACTTAAAAAGACCTGTGGCACAGTCAACCAGAGAAATACATGACTTTTTTGGTTGGATGCCACACTTTGCAATGACGAAACTATTGCTTGCTACGTAGTACTCCACATGTCATAGATCGTACCTTAATGGGCTCAATCTTGCCTCAGGTGTGACAAGTAAATTGTTAGCTACACTTGTGATAAAGTACGGCAATACGAGAAGATGAACCAAACGTGCCTATATTCCTTAATTGTACCGTTTCTATTTTTTTTTCCGAAAGATGTAAATCAATATTATTCGAATACATATCAGTTTAAGCGAGTATTTTCTGTCAAATTGCCCAAAATCAGCACTAACTTTGTAATCTATAGTATCTACACGGGAATCTTCGCTTCCACTGGGTCATGGACCATATATAAAATAATAAAAATGGAGAACCTATCGTATATTATCAAAACAAGGGAGTCATGGACCATATGTAAAGATTTTAGTTTGTCTGGACATTCAATGCATGAGGCTGAAGTGGGTGGTTAATTTGAAGGGAAGAACATGCAGATCTCCCATGGACTCACCGGAGAATGAAGCTGGATTAAGAACTTGGAGATTTCTTCTTTGCGCAGCATCCAAATTCTTGGTCGGGAGTGGGCAAGTCACAGATTTCTAGCGGGTCAATCTCTAACATAGTACTAAAATTTAGTTCTCAAAAACATTAGACTAGGGATATCTTAAAATATATTAGGCATAAAAATCTATCTTTACTCCAACAATATTTCTAATTTGCACACGCGGCCAATTTCTCTCTTTTTGGAGTGATTGGTAACACCAAAAGAAGCTCCAAATCTAGCCTTTTTTTTTTTTAATATTGGACGTGAGGTAAAGTTGAGACTGTTCTGAGCACTGTTAAAGCACTAAATTTTAGACTAAATTCCCAAAATTATGTTTTGGAGCATGTATTTGGGCATTGTTAGAGATGTTGGCGTCCTTTGATAGGAATGCTAATTCTTTTTTTTTTTTAAAAAAGAAATATCTAACATTTCTCAGGAAAAAACCGCATATACACAATTAAGTGACCTCAAACAGAGTAAGCTAGCGTAACTTCATTGGGTTCGATTTTTTTTACCGAGGAATCTGTCCACTCAGACTCAAATTCTAGATTTGATACAAATACTCGAATTTATAGCTAATATTCTTTTATTGATATGCGATATACTCGTTACTAGTGAGAAGCCCACGATAAATTTGTCAATCTCAACATATGTTAGCCCCATATTTGAATGTGCTCATAAAAATAAAAATAAGGTATACATGTGTATGACTTGTTATAGCTGAATGAAGAGGAAGACACATTGTGATGGACGATCAGCGAGCAGTCATACAGAGTGCTTTCCAAAAATCTTATTTTCCTCTCTGGTGTAGGACTTCACGAGGACAAATGTTCTGGTGATATGATCTCCCGATCGTTGATGCATACCGACTGGAGGGATGGAGTAGACAATGTGTGGCGGCGCAATACAAAGACAAAAGCAAACCCTGAATTGTATTTGCATACATTGCATGGAGGTGGTAGTTTGGCACTCCCTTCATTCATTTTAGTTTGACATTGATTATTTCAAAATTAAACTAACCAATGTCAAATATTAAAAAAAGGAAAATATATATATAGGACGTGTAATCATAACTCATAACGGTTGACACAAAATTTGCACATGGACACACGCGAAGGCCTTGAAGTTTTGCTTAGGTTTAGTGCAGATCCTAAAAAATCGGGTTGGTCCTGCAAATAACAAAACAAAATAAAAAAAAAGTTCAATTGATCTTGCTGATCAGCCACTGGGTTGATGCCAATAAAGTTTTGGAATCAATCGACTGTAATAGTGAAAATAACATAGTAAACATCTCACATTGCCCGGAAATATACAATATAACCCTAATTAGTTACTTCCTTATTAGAAACAATCTTGATAGTTCAAACTTAACAAAGATGTATAAGATTGATGCTAATAAAGATAAATTATTAAAGTTATTTCGGTAAACTCATAAGCCGATGCAAGTGGATAAGTGTGAAGTAAAGGAGGACTCATCGACTGAAACCTAGATGAAATTCTATATGCTACTAACCAATAGAACTAGACTTACCAAACCAATCACCAACACAGAAGATTGGACTTAGCGAAGATAGTTTGTGCCAAGATGAGTTTGGTTAATTCAATTAGATCGACTAATACTGCATAGAGTGTCAGATATATCGTATCGTATTAGCACAACTAAGTAACTTGCACTATATCAATTTTATCAAAATATCAGATCGAACTGAGAAAATCCTAACTAGATTGACACAATCTAAGATAACAAAGCTAATCAAAATCAAACGATATATATTATACGCAACACACTTACAAGAAATCTAATATGTTAGACCAAACTCAGAAAGTACTGGATTAGCCGATATGATATAAAGTTGACAGGACTTACTTTTTCGCCGAAGATTGAGCTTAACCGATGCAACCCAACTTTAAAGCACAATCTCGTCGAAACCCAGTGAACTTGGTTGGCGATGTGCCGAAAAGTTGTATTGAATATGTATGTGTGTTTACAATAACCTTGTGTACATACTTATACCCATGAGCACTTTGACTCCGACTAAGTCGACTTAACATATGCGATCATAACAAAAAGAGAAACTAGAACTTCCGAACCTACAAAATAGGAAACCGATCGGCTTTCCTAACACCAAAACCTAAACTTGATACAATTGGATTCCACATAAGGAAACTGATATGCACACTGTGTGAAATTTGCAAGGCCTAATGGCTAGATCTAAATCTTGTCGTTAACAATAACAGAGCTAGGTAAGTTATATGTAACCTATCCAAACTCTATATCACTCCAACGCACCAAATATAACCCCTCAAAAAAACTGAAAAATCCGTTGAAAAAAAAACAAAACAAAACCGTGTCTGCGTAACACAAGGAGTCAGTTTCGATAGAACATTCACACGCATTATGCCGGTGAGGCATGCAAGGGCGTGTATGCATTCCTCTTGTTCTCTCCACCAAACTTGCTCTAGTGTGGCTAGGGAATACCCCTTTTAAAGTGGTCTCAGAATTAGGAAAGTGGTACTAAACATTCTTATATGTGCCTTCCCATGAGGTCGGTTTTGTGATTTTCCTAGGAATTAACATGTTACACTATTATATTGAGGCAACCCCTTGCAGACAATGATTTAGAACTTACTATACTCTAATAATTTAGCCATCCCGACGTACTTCCTGACGATGTATAAGTGTTTTTTACTTAGAGATGTCCTAAGGGAGAACCTATTATTGGCTCTGAAGCAACTACACGTCACTCGGTGACTATCCTCTTACAATATTAAGATAACATAAGCTCTAACCAATAATACAGATAAACTAATTTTTACTTTTCTTCCCTTTTCCTATGCTAATGCAGTAATTTTTTTATGTTATAAACTCTAAGAATCAATGTTAAGCGTAACATTGAGGTTCTCTCTTCTCTCCAATCCTGTCCCTTTCATATCAGTATATTTAATTTGCTTGGTTGGCAAGGCTATACGCCTATTGTTAGCGCTTGTTGTATATGCCCTTAAATCACTTTTTTATGATGCATTTCACACATGATTTTCTATATTTAATTTTCCTTTTCATAGGCTCTATTTGGTGGTGGTTCCAAAATTATGAAACAACTAGGAGAGACATGGTATTTGTATTAAAAAGATTTTACTTAACTTTAATTCAATTTGTAAAACACACTATAATTATATAAGTTTTTATTTACACAACTACTTGCAAAATCAATACAATGGAAATGGAACACATTACAGCTATCATCGACTGCTTGAGCTATTGTTTATCGGTCAATACCAAATTTTAAACTGTAAAACTTAATCTAGAGTTGCTTTTTGGTGATCTTTTTATATCAGGCTATCTTTTACCATTGGCTTGTAATAAATCACTACTAACATAAATATAAATTTTTACCAATAAATTATTTGCGATAGCTCCGTTCATTTTTCTGCGACCTATAAGACATAGCTCAAACAACAAACTAAGCTTTAGAGAGCTTTTTACGGTTCTTAAATACTCTCCATTCTAAAAAGTATAAGCACATCTAGCAGTTGAAATTTGTATTAAAATATAAAACACTTCTAGCACTTTATATCAGAGAACTACTTATCGCATTTAATTTTTTCGCATCTTACCCCCAAATATCTCACATTAATGAGGGACAATAAATATTTTCTTCTTAACTTTGATCTCTACTAAACAACCTAGAAATATTTGTATTTTAGAATGGAAGGATTAGGTAATACGAGGTGAAATATGTCCTACTGTTTCTTGTGTCTTTCTAGCATTGGGATTAAAAGAAAACCCACAACTTAACACATGGAGGTCCAACATCTCACTGAACCATAAAAACTCTACACTTTGTTGGTTTCTGCTGACAAGAGAAGACCAAAACACATTTGATAGCATTTAGACGATTTACTTCGCGTGTACCGTTGTACGTGCTGATGAACAGATATTATTTCTGTCTTTCTGACCATGCCACTATACCATGTATGGTGCCATGTCAAGAAATGGGATTCTGATTGGCACATGGTACACACTGCGGCATATAAACCACAGCACCTGTCGATCTCTCCCTCTATAAATAGTGGCGCGTACCCGGCTCACTTCACAACAAACCTGGAAAACTTCACAAAAGCACCAGGAGAAGAGACTGCACTTTCCTAGTTAGCTAGTGATCGATTCCTTTAGCTAAGCTAGCTAGCTAGTTATATAGTATAATCTTCCCCTCTTCGTCTCACAGTTTCACTCTAAATTAACACTCTCACACATGGCTTCCAAGCTGGTGGTATCCTGCACTTGCATTCTGATCTTCATTGTCGTCATCATCTCAGGCAGCCAGGCCGAGGCCCGGCGGCTGACGGCGGTGACGCCGACGACAACGGCAGTCATGGGCAATGAGCCATTCAACGAGGACGCCGTCGTCGTGGAAGGTGACGGGAGCTTCAGAGCAGTGCAAGAAATGGCTTCTTCTGCGTCGACTGATGCAGTGGTTGCTGAAGAAAGCAAGCCAATGGCGACGACGGACGCCCGGCCTACTGCTCCTGGGAACAGCCCAGGCATAGGCAACAAGGGGAGGATCAACAACTAAGCTAGCAGCTTAATTGCTAGCTTGCATCATATGATGCGTTTCCGGTTTAATTAAGGTTAATCCTCTAATTAAGCATTTAAGCTAGCTGGTGATGATTGTTGCGTTGCCAACCAGCGAGCTTGCTTCTACTTATATTGCTGCATGCTGTTCAGTTTCTGTACTGAATTTACCTCTAGTTTTCGCGTCGTTTTGATTTGCTCCAAGCATCGAACTAAGCTCGATGTTGTGTGAACATCTGTCGGCACATTGTGTAGTGTGTGTTGAGTGTTTGTACTGTCAAGTAATGTTGATCACTCAATAAAGATGTGGGCTGCTGCAGCTTTTATGCCACCACATATTAGTATATATATGCTTATAGTATTCTTGGATGACATACGCTTACCATCAAGGAGACAGAGAGTTAAGGATCAGAAGTGTTAGCAAGGCAGTTCCACAAGAAGATCGGTAATATAATCTCTAGTGGTTCAAAACATCTGGACAGATTTGGTATGTGTGACTTGAAGAGGCCGGTGATTTCACTATCCATCTTAAAAAAATAATCAAGCAAGCATTAGAAATAAGGGTCATTCTTGCCACATATAAATGTATGTGAATGTTCATAGTAATCTGATGTATGTTGAGAGTTAATTCCTGGCAAAGTGACCTTTGGAGAAGAGGGAAGATGGGAAGATCAACCAATGACAACGTGCCTAGCTCTCTGCTTTCCCATTCTCTTTATCATACTGCATCCAACAAAGCTAAAACATTACTGAATATAACAAGACGTACACTGAGATCCCTACTTATAACTTATTTGTATTGCCCCATTTTGATCAGTTCAAGCAAGAAATCAGTTCAGGAATCTGTACACAACAAAAGTATGGTTGCCTGTGGGCCCTGGAGAAAATAAATAAAAAAAAGTAAGGACGGTACATTTCCTTTAAAAATTTGAGGGAATATAACGGTTGGCTACGTGCCCATTCAAAAGATGTCACGTTGCTTAAATTATTCTGCATGCATGGTTGCCTAAATTAAACAAAGATTCGGGGTAAACCTCAGCCGCCTAAAAATTCCTTATCCATCAACTGACATCGTTAACCGTGGCACATGATGTCTTGATAGTTCGTTCTCCTGTTGATAGAGGCATGCTCCTATTTTGCCACTAGATAGTGGAAGTGATGGGTTTATGCTTGGGTAATTGGGTTCACTCGGTTAGGATCAAGCCACCAGGCCACCAGGGACGACCTAGCCTATTTTGACCTATGTTAAAAGTAATATCATATCTAACCTTATAGCCTTTCAGTCTCAAGCTTCGGACATGGTATAGGGTGCCCGAGGTATTTGATCCACCAGTGGTTAGAAGTAGAACTCGAGCCCGCAGAAGCACCTATCTTGCAATGAGAGATGGCAAATGCAATTATTCAATAGTTGTATTACTGGTCATTTATGTAAATACAGTAAAGAAGTGGACGATAAATGTGATTTAGAGACACCATCAGTAAAACAGTTGTTATAGACGGCAAAATTCAGTTTTTGCATATGGGCTCTCCCACCTCCAACAAGATACAAATTATGGATTTTTATTGGCTGATGTAGAGCCGCTTGCGAAAAATAGATTTTCTTTCCCTTTTTTTTTCTTTTTTTTTCGGGTGTATTACAAAACCGACCACCTGTTATGTAATTTTTGCCAATTTGCCAAAGAAAAAAAGGAAAATCCGAAATACCAGCGATTCACAGTCCAAAATTTGAGGTCCGTTGTAAAAAAAAAAGATGTTCTATATTTTGGGCTACCTATACCTAAGTTGCATTAGTCCATGGCTAGACCTACCTTTTCACTTTACGCTAGATATTGTTCAATCCGTTGGGAGGGGACAGGGTCTCCACTGTTTGCCGTTCTTTGCTCAATCAAATCGTGCCGGTGGCCCTCTATGAACAAACGAAAGCGGAGTAGTGATCAGTGTGCGTTTTACTCTAGCTATGCACGGGGACAAAACAAGTAGGAATTGTGCAGGCCAGCAACGATTGGAGTATGAGGAACCTTACCAGTTGACGACTCCGGTGGCTCTGACTCAATTAAGTCTGGAAAGAAGAATTGCATTGTGATAATGTAGCAATTTAGTTTTTTTTATTAAGGCTGTTATTGTTTTGCTTTTTCCAATAAACAGTAGCCACATAAACAAAGCAACGAAAAACAATTTGTAGGTAATACTTTTACTTACGGATTATTCATGGTTTAAAATTCAAGGATGAAAAAGGACCATGATAAAATTCCCCACCATCTTCAAATTAAGGTTCAAAATTTAAAGAGTAAATTTTATATTGGGCCACATATTTTGACTAAAGTTTCATAATGAATTAAGTCCCAACCAATGCTTTCACTTAAAACCATATATTTTTTTACATTAGTTTGCGGTTTGGACTAGAGGTAAGCATATCAAGATATATGTTCATGCATACATAGTGATGAATATAAAAAGGCAAACATGTTGTATGGTTTCTTCATTTCTTTAGTCATGAGTGGTATATAATAAATTAGTTCTAATTCTATTTTATTTTTATTCATTTGTCTCTATGTGTAGATTAATTTGTGCCCTTTCTAGACCTGTTCATATCATTGTTTTGTGTGATATGCTAAATATATATTTTTTAAATTTGGTAAAAACATTTGATGGAATTCTCTAGATTATTTATCTGATACTATGCAATATAGAAAGATATGTCTTAGATTAGCTTCCCTCACATATTTTCTTCATGTGCTCAACCCTAGTCCAAAGTGCCAAAAGTAACAAGATATGTGGTATTAAGTGAAAAGGTTGTTTAGCCCTTGTCCATTGTGAAACTTAGGTAAAATATATGGTCTAATATGAAATTTACTCAAATTTAAATTTTGTCTTATGCTGATAAGGATAAGTGCAAACAATATGAGCCTAAGTGATAAAAAAAAAGAATCTTCAGTATATGTAACTCCCATTCACATCATCGGCAAGAGATAAAGTTCTTCAAAGTGGCTAGGATTACTATTTTGTCTATAAGTCGTAAGGTCGTAAGAGAATGTGCGAGTTTTGTTACAATTTCAATAGTACATTTGAGTGATTTTACAATTACCAAAAATTCTATTGTAAAGTTTGGTATCTCTTGCTACCTCTGGTACCAGAAGTTACCAAATTTACACTAATTTTTTTATATCCCTTACCCCTCTCAAGGACTGTAAAAATTCTTTTAATTGTTTATTTTAGGAAAAATCGATGCACAACACATACACAAATTTAGCGTAAAAAACTCTTAAAAGAAAAAAAAAATCATGGGCACCAACTGACAACTAACGCAAGGATACACCTAGGCCATCACACCCTTCCGGTACAGTTTACAAGAAATATATAAAGAGAAAAGGCTAAAAGTCGTAAAGGTCTCGAAGTTCTAATAGAAAACTAATTTTGTAAAAACTATATATTTGTATTTATTATAGATAATATTATAATATATGTTGTTTTATCTATAGGGAGGCACATACATTTTGCTGTGACATGCATACACAGATTAACATCTCAGTTTCTTATATCAATTTCCTTAGAGGTGGAACCCAAACACGATGGACTATCCAGTAGTTAGCTAAAGAGTAAGAGTGAAACCTAGGTACGTGCCGATGGCCGGAGCACATGGCCGATCTTACACCCTCTGCAAGGACGCACATGTACAAACAATGCGTGCACGTAGTACCTCTGACACGATCGGCCTATGCCGATCGATGATCCTGATTCTCGATAAGATCCGGTGCACTTTGCGCATCGAATAAACGATGGATACGTACATGAGATCCTCCATCCCCAACTGTAAACTGCATCTGCTCCACCGCTCCGGCACCTTTTGATCGCGTTTTGCCCATGCACCACCGCTGCACTGACTGAAGATTCCTGCCCCCAACCTCGCTGTATTCCTCGGGGGATATTCTCTGTTGCGCCGGGGTCCTGACCGTCCTCGTCGTCGCCGCCAACACACGTTCGGTGGCCATCGTTTCGCCGTCGTGGGCGGCGCCGGCGCCGCGTGCCCACTGGCTTGTGTCCTTCCTCGATCGATCGACCAATCGGCCATTGATTGATATATTGACCGTTTCGTGCCGCATGCGTGCGTGCCGGGGGCCGGCCGGAGAGAGCTAGCGTCAGAGCGGTCGGAACGCGGCATAATTGGGCGCACAAGTGTCAAGTGAGCCAGAAGGCTAGGCCCTCCATGAACCCCGCATGATAGAACGCACGCGCGCGGCTAGACAGCAAGTGGTACAAGCTGCTTCAACAGATGCAATTGTAAGTGCAAGTGTGTGTGCAACTGATGTATGGATGCATCGTGGATGTACTGGGCCTTATCCGACCTGCAGGAGATGTGTGTCTGCTGGGTTGTTGTTGTTCTTGACTTCTTGTTGTTGGCCTCTGACTGATGGATGGATCATGGATCAGTGGCTCAGGGAACCATCGATCGGGGTCAAAACCGGTAGGGTCCAAAACGTGAAAAGCTTTCTGTTTTTTCCTATTTTTTGTGGAACAAATTATCGATCGTTTTAGGTCTTGTGTAAATAATTAAACATATTGGGTCTCCCTCAGATGCATTAGAGTAAACTGTGAACCGGAACTTCAACAGTAAAAACATGTCTCTTTAAGGTGTGTTTGGTTGGTGGGTTAGGATAAGTTGGAATGGAATATACCTAATTTTTACCTGTTTGGTTTGGGATGTGTGGGATAGGTTGGATCCTAAAAAGAAATATTCCTGCTAAATTCAGGTCCTATGGATTCATAAAAATGTGCCGGACCGATTCGTTCCTCCTCGACGGCGTCAGCATCATCTCCCCAGCGCTTGCGAGCGTTGCGCCTGACCGGCCGCACGCGTCGCCGCCTGCCACTGAACTCGCCTGATGACCTTCGTTCGTCTGCATCGCGCTCGTCCATCGTCGAGCTCACCCACCGCCCTCGGCCGCCACTGAGCTCGTCTGCCATCTGCCGCCCTCCACCCGCACGTGTCGCGCTTGTCCGCCGCCGCCGCCGAGCTAACCTGCCTCCCGCGCGCGACCCCATCCAGAGCTCCTCCGACACCGTCCCTCGCCGTCTGCAAGCTCCGGCGGTGTGACCCCATCTGCGAGATCTGTCTTCGCCTCCGCGTGTCGTCCTGGCTGCCGCTCCTCACACAAGAGCTCAGGATGTCGTGGCCGTCAGGCCTCTGTCTCCCCGAGTCTAAGCTGCAGGTAACAGAGACTTTAATCCGTTTGAAACCACCCTTCTACCAAACAAAAAATTAAAACCAACTAACTCTATAACCAAACAGATATTCCCTTCGTCTCAATATATAAGGACTTATTCCCTTTTTTAAAGAAAAGTAAAGTTGAGTTGAGAGAGTATTGTGATTGGTTGAGAGGAGAAGGTAGGTAGAGAAATTAAATGGTGGGTGGTTGTGATTGGTGAAGATAAGGACATGGTAGGTGGATATAGTAGTTATATTTTAAGAAATTTTTTGAATCCCTAAAAAATAGAGCCAACCCATCTAAAAAATTGGAATGGGTCTAACCCATTTCATCTAGTTCTACAACCAAACACATCCTAAAACTCAAATCATCATCATTCTTTTTTTTTAATACTCAGATGTGTATATTTTGTATTAAGAAGGGAGTAAGGCCATCAGGCAATACAATTCGGTCACTGTACACTATTTGAAGGAGAAAACAGAGAAAACCAAAAAAGAATTGGGAACCAGGTCAATATCTCGCCGCATCAATCGCCAAGATTTTTCTTATACTTGCCTCCTTATCGTCAGATGCTCACAGGTTGTCTTAAAATAACTGGGTCGAATTACACTTGAGAATGCCGGGGGTAGTCAGTACTTAAAAAAAAAAGAAGAGCATTTTTGGGTGTTGGGCGTGGCAAGGAGGGAGACCCTGGTTGATGTCCATTTTCCTTCGCCACGATCTCATCATGCATTGATGGTTTTTCAGCTAAGTTGTAATAAATTTATTCATTGGTATTTCTTACGTGCATCTTTTTCGACGGATTGATGGGATTGATGGTTTTGTTGAGTTATGCATCAACAAATGAGCAAATTACTGTGCTTGCACTTGTAATTTGATCTATCCGAACATTTTGCAGTCAATGACGGATATGGAAAAACATATTATGAGGCTTTAATACCCAGACAAAGATTTAGCATCTATTTACACTAACATTTATCAAATAAATAATTTTAGTGATACTTTGTCGAGACTCCCATATCTGCTTAAGGGGCAGCAGTCAGCAGCAGGGGCTCGAGCCCCGCCCCTGTTTGCAGCCCCATGCCCTCGCTGCTGGTTGCCCAGCCCATACTCTGCCGTGCGGATCACCCACCTTGACAGTGAACGACGAGGTCATCAAGCGTAGCTAGCTCAATGAATGACGACACAGCAAATTAATCAAAGAGAAATTCAGTCAAGAAGAAGAAATAGATATGAGACCATAATTGTAGAGATGAAAGGAGTAATGCAATATATCTAAAGTGTTGAGGTGCACAAAAATAAGAGTGATGCTAATAGGGTAGCCCATGTGTTAGTCCAAATGGCAATGAACTCGAAATCTTGCGCTGAGTGGAACTATCAGCTCCCACAAGAATAAGAGACTTGTTGGCCAAAGAATGTAACCCAATTTCCTTGAGTAATAAAGCTCTCTCTCTTAAAGTAAAAAAAAAAGATACGAGACCTATATATAAAGTGGGATGGTAGAAGAAAAATTAAGTTGCAGGGGTTATTTGCACCACCTTAAGGCTGTGTTCGTTTGTTGCTTTTGGAAGGGTTTAAAAAAAGAATAGTGTTATACGTAAAACGAGAAATATCATTAGCGTATGATTAATTAAGTATTACCTATTTTAAATTTGAAAATATATTAATTTTTATTTTTTAAACAACTTTCGTATATAATTTTTTTTAAAAAATATACCGTTTAGTAGTTCGGGAAGCGTGCCAAAGAGAAAAAGTATTGTGCCCAGTAGCCAATTTGCTCTTTTTGTTGAAAACGAACGCATCCAAGGTTTTATTTGTTTTGGAGGAAAATCAAAGGATTTGCATTCCAAAGGATTTATTCCTACGAGTGTCATTCATTGAGTTATAGAAAAATCAAAGAAAATTTTCCTTTTCCTATGAGTTGTAGAGAGAGAAACATAGGAAAATTTTCATCCACTCCAATCTCATGGAAAAAAATCCTGTGGATTGATCGGTGCTCACATTCCTATTCCTCTATTTTTCCTATTTGTATGTATTGAAATTCCTACTAAATGAATAAGCTCTAAGTTCCAGAGGTGACATTGAGAACAAACGTGACTTGGAGGTGTGTTTGGATTTTCCCCTTTTCACTGTTGACACACACAACTATTTACTTATGAAGACATATAAACTGGTTGAACTGATTACATATATAAATTTATACAATCAAAAATATTAAGTACTGTTTTTTCTCGGAAAATATAGAGAGGTATAGGCATAATATATACACTATAGTGTGCATTAGGAGGCACATACCTCTTGGTAGAGATACATACTTCCTGAGTAATAATACTTAAACGCTTGCACCTTGAAAAGGTCTAAAACACCCGAGAACGTACATTAATTAATGTGAACTTCAATACTACTTTAACTTGTAAAAAATTAAATTTTGGTACTTCCTTTGTACAAAGAGGTACATCTCTACTTCTCTAGTTCTCTAGTAAGGCAAATACCTCTATAAGAATGCAAGAAAAACTCATAATTTTAGTTACGTTTGGTTTGGAATCCTCATGGGTGTAATCATACCCGTACAGCTCCATCAACCACACCAAATATGATAAATTTTCTTTAGTAGTTCATGTAGAGGTGGATAAAAAAACATTCACGAACCCGTGATGATTCCCTTGACTATCTTAAAAAACAATATATATCTCTTATAAACTAAGGTAGCGTAAACACATTGGTGCCCTGAAAAGACTCTACCCTAAATGGCATAAATTTCTAAAGCATGCTGTCGGAAGACTTCCTTTTTCTCTAATCTTACTCTCACCCGTAATGATTGTCAAATGACTATAAGAAATCCATATCAGCATACTTTCCTGCCTGGAAGAGATTAAATAAAAAGAGAGAGCAAAACTATCTAGTAACCTGGAAATAGTCTGTAGAGAAAAACAAGACGATGGATTAAATAGAGAGAGAACGTAGCTACTACTCCCTCCATTGAGTATACAGCTATAGATACATATGTAGTCATACTGTTAAGTTGGTCTACTATTAATCTAGTCTATAGCTGAGTTGTACATGTTTCATAAATAACATCTTACTTTATCATTACAAGTGCCCTTACATTAGTCATCGGTGTCATCGTATTCAAGAATCAGCATACTTTTGTGTTAAAAGGGAAGCAAAAGTTCTTCTTAATTGGGTGAACGGCAGAACGCAAACGTAGGCCATGAAATGAGAAAACCAAAGTGAAAAAGTTCCTCGACTTTAGGAGCCAACCAGCAAATATATATGAAATGTGATTGACTTTGTTCGGTTGAAGGAGTTCGGTATTCTGGAAAGGATTACTTATTTTACCTTTTTCTCGGGCCTCATCATCTGGCCATATAAGGAAGAGCTTTTGCCCTCTTTTGTAAAAAAAAGAAAATTTTAAGTTGGATATAATCTATTAATTGCTAGAGGTAAGACTTCATAATAATGAAATAAATATTCTTAGTACGATGGAGCGAATAAATTTTATTAAAAAATTACACAAATAATCAATGGCTAGGATTAGTTGTTGACTCTAACCTCCAAAGAGGTAAGTTGGAGTAGTACCATAAATGGACTCTTAAAAAACCTTTGTTCTCTTTGATCTAAAACCATTGCAAACAGATGATGCCCAAGCTAGTTTAACTGGACCTGGACATCAGTCGAACTGAGCTAATGTCTCGGCCCAAGTTATGCTCTTCTTCTCCCTTGAAAATTAGCCCAATTACCCATGCAGCAGTTTGAAGATAAAAATTGCAATTTCCCTGGTATATAGGCCTAAAGATCGTGGAATGTGTTGGGGCTGACAAAGGCATATGAGGAGGTGAGAATGAGAGTGCAACCAGTTAAGCCTCCTTTCAAACAAAACAATCGACATGTAAAATTCCTGTAAAATCTTGTAGGCCTAGCGGCGACCGGTCATGGTTAGCGACGGTCAGTTTGGTGCTAACTTTTTTCTCCAAGGTTATGTGAGGAGCTTCTAGCATGTGGACATGTGGTGGTGATGTGTGTGTGTGTGTTTTTTTTTTTTACTATAGCCTAACATTTTTTTTTCTACTATACTGTGACGTCCCGGAATAATTGAAGAAAAAAAAAAGAGAGCAGCTAGCCAATGTTTCATGTGTGTATGTATGCAGTACCAAAGAAGGCAAACAGCCGGCTTGGTTGCCCTTGGGCCTTGGCCGTGCAAACTGCAAAGCAGTAGCAGCAGTAGTGATGCTAAGCAGCAACTTGGGCTTGGGCCATAGTGAGAAGCAGCATGCCAGCAATCAGCATGGAAATACCCCTTTAGCAAAGAAAAATAGACACGATGTCACTTTATTTTATCGCATTGGCAAAGACTATCCATATCCTATATACCTAACCCTTCTAGGGGATTCTGTGTGTCAGAAAGCGTGAATATTTATTTCATTCCATTAAAAATAAGAAGCCAATTCTGTTCGTAAGAAGAAAGAGAAGCAGATCTATTCTATACTCGATAATTGCCAATATGCAATGGGCTGCTTGGCCTATTTTGAAAAAACGAACAATAGATCCCTATTAGAAAAATATTGGAAAGGAAAAATATTTCTAACATGAATTTGTTCCCATGCAATAGTCAAGAATTCTTGACAGTATCTAGCTGGAACAACCTGTTCTTCCTGAATACCCCGATTCAAGGACAAAGAATTTCCTGCTGCTATCATATAATATTCATCTCTATTTGGTGATAAATAAACCACCTGTGTCTCTTTTTTTTTCCTCAGATATTTCATAAAACGGACTCTCTACGGATCCCCACCAATGATCAATTCTCGCATGAATAGCTAAAGATCTATTAAGTCCAACGTTAATTCATTCGGACGTGTCAATTAGAAAAATACGCGCATAGTGACTCGGATGGATATCTCGGCTCCGAAAACTTGCAGTTCTCCCCGTCAATCCTCCAGGACCCAAACAACTCACTTTTCGCCCATGAACAGTTTGTGTCAATGGATTGGTTTGATCAAAAACTTGAGATAAGGGGTATGTCCCAAAAAAGGTCTCATAAGTAGTTATTAATAAAATCGAGGTTGAAGTTGGANAAACTTGAGATAAGGGGTATGTCCCAAAAAAGGTCTCATAAGTAGTTATTAATAAAATCGAGGTTGAAGTTGGAGTTACCAAAGTTTGCGGAGTCGGTTTCGATTGACGTATGAATACTCTACGGATAGTTTTTTGAACCGCGTGTTGTAAACGACCAAGAGCCAGTAGCAGCAGTAGCTACTAGCTAGCAACAGAAGGCCAACCGGCAAGCAGCAACAGCTAGGAGTTAGGGTGTGTTTGGTTGGGCTATGTCTTTTGAAAAAACAGCTGTGGGCTGTGACTTTTCAAAAAGCAGCTGTGAGGAAGCCAAAAGCCTGTTTGGTTACACACATGTGGCTTTTGGAAAAGCTTCTCTTCTGGCGAGTGGACCCCACATGTCATCCATACATCTATCTTCTTCTTCCTCTTGATACAGTAGCTTGCCAGTGTGGGAAGGGGGGCTTGCCGGGAGGAGTAGAAGCGGTGGCGGTGGGGCTCATCAAGGAGCGGCGCAGGCTGAGGAAGAGCCGCGGCGTCGGCGGCGGCCATTGAGGTGGAGCGGCGGCAGGACTCACCGAGAAGGAGAAGTGGCGTCAATGGCGGGGCTCGCCGAGGAGGAGAAGCGGCATCGACGACGGGGCTCGTTGTGGAGAAGAAGCGTCGTCGGCAGCGGGGCGGAGCGGCGGAGTGTCGCTGGCATCCTGTGGGGCGGGGGCAACAGTGTCGGCTTCCGGATCCGGGCGGCGTCAAATCTGGGTTGGTGCCGGTGGCTGTTGGAGAAGGGGCGGCGTCGGCTGGAGCAGGGTGAGGCGAGCAGGGCCGAACGGCGGAGGGGTGGCGCGCCGGTGGCGGCTCGGTGAGGAGGAGAAATGGCGGCGGCGGAGCAGCTTGGTGAGGAGGAGGAGCGGCGGTGGCGGCGGCTCACGAGGAGGAGCGGCGGCGGGGCAACTCTATGAGGAGGCGGAGCGGCAGCGGCTCGGTGAGAGAAGCAGAGGAGCGACTGCGATGGAAGGACGGGAGAAGAATAGAATGTTTCGAAATGTTTTTCTTTGTGTAATGACAGTGGTGGGTAATTTTTTCCCCCAAAAGCCAGTGAAAGCAGCCTCTACCGCTGTTTTTAAATTTGTACTACACCAAAAGCTGCTTTGGGCTAAAAACACTTGTCTAGCTTTTGCCCTTTGGTTAGCTTTGGACTTTTAAAAAACAAAAGCAGGTTGGAAGCCCAACCAAACATACCCTTAGTCCCACGACTCCCATGGTCCCACCTCGCTAGCCGAGAAAGAGCACCACCAGCTTATAAGGTCGAATGGTCCCGTTAAATTAATTTTTGGTTAACATTTTGTATAAATGGTAAAAAATTCGAGTGAATTAATTTATATGTATGGTTTAATTGAATGAGTTGTACTTAAATCCGTATCCAGACCCTAGGCGTTACATATATCAATAAAAAACTTCGCACTATCCGTAAAACTTCGCACTATCCGTATGTATCGAAAAAAAATATAGTCACACAGAGTACCTGCCTTCCACCTTAAAACAACAAAAGTACGGCCAATCGCATCTAAATCCGTCAATATCAATATAAAACTCCGTACTACATGCTTTTCACCTTTAAACAACAAAAGGATGGCCAATTGCACCTACATGATACATGCATAAAATGCATAATGCTAATCTCTTAAGATCATAAATTGCTATTTTTCCCAGCTTATTCATTGGTTTAATTTTTTTTGATAATGATTCATTGGTTTAAAGTCAACCACAAAATAAATCATGACAAATGAATGGATCCATAGCAAGCCAACTTTGGATTCCGATATCATTGTCCTGGATTCTGATGATATCTCCATGCTAACCAGGTCGGAACAGTCCCAGTGTGACCATCAACTTGAGAAACAAAAAACTGGAGAGACAGTGTAAGCTTTACGGTACAGATTTTCACCAGCCACTCCAGGATGTCAGGCAGGCAGAGGCAAAAGCAGCAAGCTGCTACCTTTTGGCACATGACTGACTGCATCCATTTGCTTGACATTTGCCCAGCTGCAGTGGCCAATGCCCACTTGCCATACCTTCCGTGGGTCTCCTGCAGTGACAGGCCGTAACTTTCTGGTTTTCTGCCACAGAAAAAGGCAGCCAAGCATGCACAAGGTAAAAAGGTTTCTAGTGGACCATGGCCAAAGAACAATCTACCATGTGGTTGACATTTTAGCATGTGTTCAGCTTCAGCAAGCTATTCGCAATGTTCTCAATGTTCTCTATGCTCTTGCATTGCCTTGGCGTTTCACATCCTTTTGCTTTTACAGTTTCATGTTTATGGAAATGGAAGTCGTTTGGGGCTGCATCAAGCTCGTTCTGTAGATTGTGAATCGGTTACTGAAGTGTTAAGTCAGTTTCTGCTATTGTTGCCTTCCATTTTAGCAGACAATTATACTTTTGCCCTTGCGGTGTACCTTCTGAACTAGTACTAGAAGTATTATCACTGTCAAGCTGGCAGCTGCAATGGTTGTCCTTTGATCTAACCAAAGATGCGTTGAAAGAACGCGACAACGTCTAGCTATTGATTCACAAGCGAATAAGCTTGTGTGATTTGCTTATTCGCATCTTTAATTCTACTAGCAGAATTTCTTATGCAAATGGCACAGAGCTAGATCAAAATTAATTGAAAGTAGAGTTACATTTGGTGTACAATTCTGAGTTACATTTGGTGTACAATTCTTTCTTCCATTTCTACAAATATAATTCCGTTCACCTAATTAATCGGAACCAACTGCTTAGTTGGTGCAGATTTTTTTTTCACTGAGGATACATGCATATTTAATTGTTTCTTAATTTACTAATGGGTAGATGGGCCTGTTTGACAAAAGTAAAATTTACGGTAATCTCAACTGGTGGTAAAATCAATTTACACTTTTTTACTTTCTCTTATCTAAATGGGTCCATTTATTCTACCACCTCAACTATAAATAGTTAGATTAATTTTTTTTCTACTAATAAATCACTCAGAAGTCAGAACAATAGCTAGGTCGTCTCTATTACTGGTGATAATATTGGTTGATTTACTTCGATAAGGATGGTCAATTGGTTGATAAAAACTCTTGGATCCAAGTATTAGGTAGGTTGGTGTTTAGGTAAGCTATCTTGTTCAAGCTTTAGAATAAAAATATTCTGATAAATCATTTTATTTCACCGAAATCCAGATTTCGCAAGAACTCAATGAGTTAGAGCACTCCCGAACAAGCCACTTTCTATTTATGGACTTATTTCTTTTTACGGATTTATATAATGCATCTTTGTCTACAATCGTTATTTGTGCGAAGTGAGTGTAGCTCAACTAATTATGTATTCAGTGGGGGAACCTGCTCACCCCGGTTTAAACCTCCGATTTGACACCGATATTTGTATTTACAGCTAATATTCTTTTATGATCATATACCTCGACAGTGAGGCCCGTGTTGTGAAGACGAAGCGACAACAATCTAGCTGGGAACAAGCCTACAAATTCCAGTAATAATTTGTTGAGCATGGAACATCCTAGGCTTTACCAAATTACCAAACAGTCCCATTGTCTCCCGTAATTGTAGGTTTCATAGGAAAATCCACCAGTTTTCTTTCAAAGAAGCGTAATATTGATTTAGCTAGTGTCATGGTTAGTCATAGTACTGTAATTTACACTCGATTCGATTTTTTTTCTTTTGGGGACATGAAACGGTGGGAGATACGTTTATGGATGTAAGGCGTTTCCGGAGGAGGCAATCAAACATCTTATTTTAATTTTACCATGATTTTGTATGAGATTGATTTGATTACTCATATGGAAATGATATAATTAAGTAGATTTCTGGTGAGAAATCTTATGAATGAAATGGAATTATCTTTTGCTACTATATCTATCTATCTATCTATCTATCTATTATATACTAAAAGTCCATTAAACATCATACAAATGCTCCTAACCTGCCAAATAAGCCAATTAAACATCCTATAAATGATCACAAGCCACTGGGTGGCGCTCTAACAAATTAAATAAATTATAACAAAAAATATAAGCAAGATTAGTTAGATTAATCAAAACAAAAAAGTTTTTGTGACTCCTACATGCGCTCCTGGCTCCATTAAACATCCTACAAACGCTTCCAACCTGCCAAATAAGCCAATTAAACATCCTATAAATGATCCCAATCCGCCAAGTGACGCTCTAACAAATTAAAGAAATTATAAGAAAAAATATAAGCAAGATTAGTTAGATTAATCAAAACAAAAAGTTAACGTGACTCCTACATGCGCTCCTGGTCATGCACGCCTCTCCCCTCCTATTTTCATTGCATGATTAGTTAAGATACCAAGTGGCGCTATAACAAATTAAAGAAATTGTAAGAAAAAATCTAAGCAAGATTAGTTGGTTAGATTAATCAAAACAAAAGGTTTTTTTTGACTCCTACATGCGCCAGCACGCCTCCTGGCCATGCGCACGCACAGGCTCTCCCCTCCTCTTATTTTCATGCATGATTAGTTAAGATAAAATGGATAATCTGGAAATTCCAAGGAAGAAAAATTCTAAACAATATTAGTTAAGATTATTTGTAAACAACAAATTATGTGTGACTTCTACATCTGGCCAGCCATGCGTGTCATATGACTGATAAGATTTTTTTTAAAAAATTAAATAATAATGTGTAAACCACATCAACGTAAAACATCCAACCGTTAAATTGATGGATCCATTAATTTATACCATTGGATAGAATCTATACTAAATTAACATGATAATGAATACGCACGACGACTTCTCCTTACTCCTCCAAGCCCCTTAAAATATTTATGTGGACTGCCCACGGGCCCAAAATTTTTTTAAAAAAACACTAATCTTGAGCTCATATTGGACGAACAAAAATTTGCATGAAAACCCAAAAATTCTTAGGCACATGACATATAGAAAATCTAGGAAAAAAAAGGTAGAATTACTTCCTCTTTCCAACACTATAAGATTTTTAAAATTTGAAAATTTGAATGCCAAGTGGCGCTCTAACAAATTAAAGAATTTATAAGAAAAAATATAAGCAAGATTTAGTTAGATTAATCAAAACAAAAAAGTTTTCGTGACTCCTACATGCGCTCTTGGCCATGCACACATACGCTTCTCCCCTCCTATGTTCATTGCATGACTAGTTAAGATATCAAGTGTCTCTCTAACAAATTAAAGAAATTATAAGAAAAAATCTAAGCAAGACAAGTTAGTTAGATTAATCAAAACAAAAGTTTTTTAGAAAATAAACACAAAAAATCAAAACGTCAACAGGGGAGCAGAGTGAAGCAACTAGACAAAATCTTTTAAATTCTGAAAAAGCTTTGGTCCTTAGTTTTTATTTTAGTATAAAAAGGTAACAAATAGCCTGGACAAAATTAACTGGGCACTATCGGTGAACAAAATTCATGATAGATCATACTTATAATTGTACCTTATAAGTTTCATGAAACTAATGTAGGATAGGTGTCCGTACAATCGTGTGGGCTACCTTTCTAGTCGTCTAAAAAGCACCCCTATATATAGGTTGGCCAAAGCAATCATTTTGATATATACACGTTCAATTCGACTAAATTTCTGTCTGAAATATTATAAGAACCCGATGGAAATATAATATTGTTGAAGTTTTACTTTGGGATAATTCAATCCTACGAATGTGATACATCTCCAATCAAAATATTTGAAACTATATTTGTTCGAACAGTACCCGTTATGACAGTGTACCTGGCTATGGATTGAGCCCGCATTTCAACGCTCGAAAGCCCGAAAAACCCAAGAAAACCTTGCATAGCCCATGGTTGGCTGATGTTTGGGTTGGGCTCGGGCTTGGCCGGCTTAGCCTTTAGCTTGTTTCAGGCTTTTCTTTGGCTCGACCCAAAGTTTTAACACCGTACCTAAAATAAATAGTCTCAAACTTTTTTAAGCTTGTCCCAAATGAGTCGTAAACTTTTGAAGCTTGCCAAAATAAGTGTTTTGCTGATTTGCTCCTCCCAAGAGATGAGCATAGCCCACCTACGAGTAACAGCTGACCTACTTTTGTTCAACTAGATGAATCGAATACTAATTGTTTTGGTGTGATAAAAATGTGACCTTAGTTTGTTTAGTAGAAATAAAATGGACCGGCGGTGTGGTGGTGGAGTCAGCATGGTTCAAATCCCGATGCCCGCGATTATCCACACGCAAGTGGGTTCTTAGGCCCTGTTTAGTTTCAAATTTTTTTTCCCAAAAACATCACATTGAATCTTTCAACACATATATAGAGTATTAAATATAAATGGAAAAAAAACCGATTGCACAGTTGGCATTAAAATCGTGAGACGAATCTCTTGAGCATAATTAGTCCATAAGTGCTTACCTACATGTGCTAATGATGGTTTAATTAGACTTAATAGATTTGTCTCGCAGTTTTCTGACACCCTATGTAATTAGTTTTTTAATTAGTAGTTAAAATAGTCTTCTGACATCCAGTCAAACGTCTGATGTGACACCCAATTCTAAAATGTTTTTAGAACTAAACAAGCCATTAATATGAATTTTATGGGTCAAAGATGTGATGTTGGTTTCATATCTTTTGTGCGTGAATTAGAAACCGCATTCACATGCATATTTGTACGGTACGTGCGTATGTGTCTATTGTGTAATAAAAAAGGTTGGAACAATTATTACCCACGGATCAGTCACGTCCATCGCCACACGAGGGCAAGTCAAAGTTAATTACATTCTGTAAAACTGTCCATATGCTTCCCGGAGGGCTCTTTATTTTTTAACCCAGGCAAAAGTTTTGCTTTTTATTTATAGAGCAGGAAAAAATTTTACAAACTATTTACAGGGGCAATTCAAAAAGAAAAAAAGGCACGGCAAAAGAATAACAATTTGGTGATATCTCGGCTAATTCCTGCAACTTGGACGCACCGGCTTTGACCCACGTCTAGCGGAGAGCTCTGTTTTGGTGCTGCACAATCATCTTTGTTGATACCATTAGTCTATACTAATCCTTGTCTTTCAGTTAAGGTTTGACTTCGGTCTTCATGTAAAAGACAACATCTGCTTCCAGTTTACTATAGCAATTGGGCAGCAAAGCAAAAGCGAGCTCACATGAGTACAACCAAGCCGTTTGAAAAACGAGCGCCCTGTAGCGCCCAATCAGCAGACAACCACACGTTTAGAAATGTCATTAGGCACGACAGGAAGCAGTCTGAATCAGCTTTAATTATTATATATAAGCTTACCCAAATAAAGGTTTTGTGGGGGAGTACTAAAATATTGTGATGCATCTTTCCGTTAAGATTTGCAAACAAGAGTAACAAGAAGCCAGGTGTGTTACTCCACAACACTAAGTTAATGCATTCATGTGGGTGTCTTGCTCTAATTAGGTAAACTGCTGGTCCAGTGTCACTGTTAGCTGAAAGGTGATTTGAACTTGCTCATGCTTTAATTGCTTTTAAGCCTTGGATTCCAGGGGTTAGGAGAGGGACTGTTGTCTTCTTCCTGGCATCTGAATCTCTGATTCACATTCACGCCAGCATAACAATGCCACCATTTCTGCTCTGTCGTGGTCTCGTGGACGGTCTCAAGTTTGAATGAATCTGTTTAAACTAATGGCCAGCTCGATCCTCTATTTAATCATACTTAAAAGCAAGACCGATGAACGTCTCAGTAGGATATGGGCACTCTGTCACCCGATATTGTGAAACCAAATATGGTTTTTGGTCTTTTATGATGAAAAATTGGTAAGTATCTAAGAAGTGCCTGTGTTGACTAACGTGGGTCAGGTTGCGACATCTGTGTCCGAAAGACAATGGTTCGGTTTATTTGTGTGCAGGGTTACTTGGGGTCAATCTTGTCAACGACGGACCGGGATCAAACTCAGGGGAAGTTGAGATCTGGCACGGTCAAGGATGTCGGGTGACAAGGTGGGACACAAGTGTACACGGTGGACGGACGTCGTGGCGGGAGATCGTCGCAAATTTGATGCACAAGTCAAGAAGGATGCAAATCAGACTTCATTTGCATGATCTCGCGACGGGTGGAGTGGCCCGGGATGGAGATGACCCATCTTAGCCCATTCCACAAGTGGCTCAAGCAAGAGAAAAATCTACACTGCACAAGGACTAGAATCAGACTTCAAAAGGACAATAAACAGACTTCATTTATTGATTTTGAAAGACATAAATTAAACTTCATAAGAAACAGCAGCAGGCGGCCCGACCCGGCTCGTCTCAGCAATGGTGGCTGACGGTTAGGCCCCACAGTGGCGACCGCTGTCTCGTGCGCGGGACGACGCGAGCGTGCGCTCGCTGGCAGGCGGGCCCGGCTCGGGCAAGGCGCGTGACCTACGCGTTTTCGCTCGCGGGAGCAGGAACCGTACGAGCCACGCGGCGGAAGCAGGTTCGTGCGGAGGCGCAGACGCGGAGTCGACGCGTTTTCGCGCGGCGAGCACGGGAGGCGGCCAACGCGATGCGGCCACGTGGCGGGCTGCGATTCGAGCGGGAGGCAAGGCCGCGGATCGAGCTGGGCGAGCGCGTGCGTTGATTGGGTAAAGCGGAAGAGGTGCGGATCGGAGCCGCGAATGGGCGACGCGTGCCGCGATCAGACGGTTCGCGCGGCGCGAGCGTGAAGGATCGGTAAGGATCCGGATCCTCTGCGGCTGAGTGAGATCGGCTGGAAGTTTCGTGTGGCTGGTGACGTGGCTCAATCTGGAGCGTTCAAAATTAATTCGACGGCTGAAAATTGTCTAGGATCAGGGTTTCGTCCTAAGGGGCATTTTAGACTTTTTCTTTGGGTGTTTAGGCACCATCTTAGGCTATAAAAGGGGCCTTAGCCTGAGGGAGTGTGTGCACTTTTGGAATAACTAGTTGAGGGCTCATTTGGAGAGATTTGGAGATGTGTTCTCTCTTGTTCATGTGAGGATCTTGTGAGAGCTTTGATCTAGATCATGTTAGGTTTTCAGTTCTTTAGGAAACTTGTGGTAGGCTTGTACTGAGCTTTTATAAACTTTAATTTGATGAATGAAATTGGAAGTTTGATTTGAAATTCCAATTGTTGAATTGTCTTTTTATTTTCCGCACTTATTCTTCTTTTAATCTTGCCATCCTGTTTTGTTCTTGCAATCTTGGTTTAATCTTGCAATCTCGACTTATGTGTAGCCTTGGGCTAAAAATCTCGTGTCGATCGCAAGCTATCTCTTGTTCTTCTTTTATCTCCCTATTTCGATCTAGTCTTTGTGAATGACTATGGTCGACTAAGTTGAGATTTTTCGCAGGAATTTTGGGGGTATTCTTAGTCTATGATTCACTCCCCTCTCTACAGCGGTGATGCGATCCTACAATTGGTATCAGAGCTCGGTTAGTTTGTTGTAACTTAACCGTAGCAACAAACAGGATCTGAGCTATGGAGAAATACTCTATTAAACCAAGTGCTTTCGATGGCGGTTCGGATTTTATGCAATGGAAAGCTCGAATGGAATCGTACCTCCAGTGGTTAGGGTTCAAAGAATGGCAAAGTGTTATCACTGCCTATCAGATACCCGAGGATACCTCGAATCTCACGGGAGACGCCGTTGCAAAATGGGAGGCAAATTTTCGAGCTCGGAATACGCTTCTTGCTGGTTTAGGTCTTGGGGAATTCAGCAGATTGAATCACCTCAGGACTGCAAATAAGATCTAGACAAATCTCTACTTCTTCGGAAGTGACGAGATAAAATTAGTTCGTCAAAACCAATTCCAGAAGGAGTACTAGCGATTTGAAATGAACCCTGGTGAGTCTGTTGATGAATATTTCAAGCGATTTGAAAAAATTGTTTCCAACATGAGGTCTGTCGGTCTTGAGCTCACTGACAATGAAAAGGCTCGAAACCTCCTGAACAATCTCAATTTTGATATTTGGGCAATGAAAGTTACTTCTATCACAGAGAGTGCGCCCTTGAGTTCCCTCACCGAGGAGAAGCTTTACTCTAAGTTTAAAACCCACGAGATGGATGTTTTTCATCGCAAAGTGCAAAAGCACTCGATGGCACTTGTGACTGAGCCCTCCTCTAGCTCATCTGCTACCGAAACTGCTTTGGTGTGTGGAGGCATTTCTCTTGCTGCTTTACACTCTATTTCTGATGAGCAACTTGAGAAATTTACTGAAGAAGAACTTGCCCTCTTTGCTAAGAAATTTTCTAGAGCTTACAATAATGTGAGAGAAAAAAAGGGGATGAAATCCACAAAATCTTTCACTTGCTTTGATTGTGGAGAACCAAACCACATTCATGCACATTGTCCCAAGATCAAGAAAAAAGGAGAGAAGGCACCCAGGCGACCTGAAGGACGAGGACGTGGGAGCCGGAAGGAAGGACTACGGAAGTCGATCCACAAGGTTCTTGCCGCGCTTGAGGAGGTGCAGCTGAGCGACGTCGACTTGGACTCTGATGACGACGATCGTGACAAGGGCAGGAAGGACAAGGAGTTCGCCGGCATGTGCTGTTTCGTCGACGACATCACCAACATGTGTCTCATGGCGCTTGAGGACTTGGATGACTCATCGGAGCATCCAAAAGTACGTGAAAATGATTCCCTCTCAAATGATGATGAATTGTCCTACTATAGTGATGATTCACTTCATGATGACTGGAGTAAAGAGGACTTAGTTAATCTCATGACCACTGTCACTAATAAGTACAAACAAGCTTCTCGTAAAATTGAAAAATTAAAATCTGAAAATAATGGCATGTTGGTAGAGATTGCTAAGCTTCATTCCATGATTCCTGAGGATGATGATTGTTCTTTTTGCAAAACTCTTCTTGCTGAAATTGAACTTCTCAAGCCTAGAAATGATTCTTGTGCCTTAGCAACTGGGACAATCACTAGTGCTAGTGCTGCTTGCTCAAATTGCTATGAACTGAAGGTAAATCTTGGCATGCTTGAAATTGAACTAAAAAAATGGAAACATAAATTTGAGCATGATAGGATTAGGAGTTGTGAAAATTGTCCTATCCTTGCTAGTGAGAATGATGAGTTTAAGAACAAATTTGGACTTCTTAAAATCAAGAACAACTTGCTTGAGCATGTTACTTCTAAAAGACCTGTTGAAACTTGTTGCTCAAATTGTGCTAATCTAGAAGCTGAACTAAAAGATGCTAAAAATGTTGTTGCTTCTATGGTTTCACATGGTTCTTATGCATCTTGCATCTCTCTTAGACTGGATCTTACTTCTGTTAAAAAAGAGTGTGCCAAGAGAGATGAGACCTTAGCTATCCTAGAGGCAGATCTTGTTGCTTCTAAGAAAGAGTGTGTCAAGAGAGATGAGACCATAGCCACTCTAGAGAGACAGAGAGAAACCTACTTGTACCAATCCTTAGAAAGGTTTGCCCAAGGGAAGAAGAAGCTTAACATGATCCTAGACCAATCCAAAGTGAGCAAGTTCAATCAGGGTCTAGGTTATGACTTTGCTGAGTCCTTGAGGGTAGGAGGTCATGAGATTCTTGGGTTCAAGGATGGGGTTATAGAGTTAGGCGAAAAACCTACAGTTTTCAAGTCAGCTAGTTTTATACGAGGATCTAGCCCTAGTGAAACCAAGCCCACAGAAACCAAGAAAATGCCCAAACCTACTGAACCTCAAGAGAAATCCAAACCAGAGGAACCTAAACCCATGTAGTCTACATCCAAGCCAGCAGAGTCCAAGCCTTTGGAGCCCAAAGTAGATCAATCCAAGAAAACCATCAAAGTACCCAAAACTGTATTGAAAACCAAGTATGAATGCACTTTTTGTAAAAAGTCTGGTCATTTGGTTGGGTTCTGCTTTACAAAGGCCAAGAAAGAGCGACGAGAGCGTCTCAGGGCTTTGAGAGTTATACGTGGAAAAGATGTAAAGGTTCTTGAGCGGTTTGAGTGTGCTTGTCACTGTCGACCCAGTGGTGTATCTCGCTTTCTTCGCTGAGATGTGCACCCTCGACGTACTTTGTGAACAGGCGGGATCAGCATGTGCATAAGTACTTTGTGAACTCTAACAATGCTTTCTCGACTCGAGTGAATCAGTACTGGATTCCTAAGTTTTTTCTCACTAACCCCAGTACTGATTCATCGAGGTCTTTTGCTCCTGTGTTTTAGGTACTTCGTGGAGGGAGAAGTAATTCCTGGCTTGTGGATTCTGGATGTTCGCGACACATGACTGGAGACACCAAATGGTTTACTTCTCTCTCCCGCGCATCCGGTGATGAGACCATC
>CM002486.1:15916652-15964382 GCA_000325765.3 Leersia perrieri
GAAGAATCAGATGAGGAGGAAGACTTTCCTCGTCGACCTCCAGCTCATGCGGTGCCACTTGAGCAAGATGAGGAATCTCCTTTCACTACTTCACCTTCGGCCGATGCTCCTGCGACTAAACCTGTTCAACTTGAGCCCGGCCCGAAAAAGCCCGAGCCCGGCCTGGTCATGCGTCGGGCCGGGCTCGGGCCTGAAAATTGAAGCCCGAAAGCACGAAAAAGCCTGATATTTTTGAAAAAGCCTGAGAAAGCCTAGGGGTCAGGCCGTGCTCGGGCTTTGGTTTTTCGCAAATTTGTCGGGCCGGGCCGGGCTCGGGCCTCGGGTTTGTAGGCTAAAGCCCGACAAAGCCCAATTTTGCACAGGTTTACCTGCGACATCTACATCATCAGTAGAACATGCAAAAATGGATGGTGGCTCTTCAGAACCGACTGCTCCCCGACATATCCAGAACCGACATCCACCTCATATGATGATCGGAGGCCTGGATGAGAGGGTAACTAGAAATCGGTCTTATGAAATTGATCATTTTGCATTTGTTGCCTCTTTTGAGCCCAAAAATGTTTGTCATGCATTATCTAACGAGAATTGGGTCAATGCCATGCATGAGGAGTTATAAAACTTTGAAAGAAACAAGGTCTGGTGTCTTGTGGAACCCCCCATAGGTCACAATGTCATAGGGACAAAATGGGTTTTCAAAAACAAACAAGGGAAAGACGGGGTGGTTGTTAGGAACAAAGCCAGACTGGTTGCACATGGGTTCTCCCAAGTTGAGGGCTTGGATTTCGAAGAGACCTTTGCACCAGTTGCTAGACTAGGGGCTATCAGAATCCTTTTGGCTTTTGCTGCTTCTAAGGGCATAAAACTTTTTCAAATGGAAGTAAAAAGTGCTTTCTTAAATGGTGTCATAGAATAAGAAGTTTATGTCAAGCAACCCCTGGTTTTGAAAGTAAAAAATTCCCTAACCATGTTTATAAACTTGACAAAGCCTTGTATGGTCTTAAGCAAGCACTAAGGGCATGGTATGAGAGGTTGAAAACCTTTTTGATACAAAATGGTTTTGAAATGGGGAAAGTAGACAAGACCTTGTTCATTCTCAGAGATGTCATTTATTTCCTTCTTGTTCAGATTTATGTAGATGGCATCATTTTTGGTGGCTCCTCTCACTCTCTTGTGGCTAAGTTTTCAGAGGCAATGAGCACTGAGTTTGAATTGAGCATGATGGGTGAACCTACATACTTCCTTGGTCTCCAAATCAAACAAACAGAGGAATGTATCTTTGTTCACCAGACCAAGTACTCCAGGGATCTCTTGAAGAAATTTGACAGGGAGGATTGCAAGCCGATCGCTACTCCCATTCCCACTACTTCGTCACTTGGGCCTGATGAAGATGGTGAGATGGTCGACCAACGTGACTACCGCAGCATGATTGGCTCCCTCCTCTACCTGACTGCGTCAAGGCCGGACATCCACTTCTCCGTGTGCCTGTGCGCAAGGTTCCAAGCTTCCCCAAGGGTCTCACATCTTCAAGCTGTCAAGCGAATCCTTCGCTACATCAAGTCTACGACCGAGTTTAGCATATGGTACTCTCGCTCCTTAGCTCTTTCAATTCGTGCTTTCTCAGATACTGATTTTGCTGGTTGTAAGATTGATCACAAGAGCACCTCTGGCACTTGTCATTTTCTTGGTACTTCTTTGGTCTCTTGGTCTTCTCGCAAACAGTCTTCTGTTGCCCAATCAACTGTTGAGGCTGAGCATGTTGCAGCTGCTAGTGCTTGTAGTCAAGTTCTTTGGATGGTGTCTACTTTGCGTGATTTTGGTCCTTCCTTCTCGAGTGTTCCCCTTTTGTGTGACAACACCAGTGCTATCAATATTGCAAAAAATCCTGTTCAACATTCACGAACTAAGCATATCGAGATTCGCTATCATTTTCTTCGTGATAATGTTGAGAAAGGAAACATTTCTTTAGAGTTTGTCGAATCTGAGTTTTAGTTGGCTGACATTTTCACTAAGCCTCTTGATCGTGCTCGTTTTGAGAAGCTGCGGGGAGAGTTAGGGGTGATTCACCCCTATGGGTTGATTTGAGGGGGAGATCTTTGCTTGCATCTTGTACATATTGCATCATGTTTACTTTCATGCATTGTAATATAAATTACCCTGAAGCTTTGTTTGTTATCTCCTGCTCATTCGCATGATGACTTGTTTTATACAAGTGCAATCATGGTCACTGATCTAGCTATGTACTCGAGATTGTTGAATCATGCTTTAACCATAAAAACAACTTGAACTAAATCAAATGTGCATAACTCTGTTCGAGTAACTAGTTCTTTTTTGAAGTACCTTGCTCATAGTCTTGCCATGTTTACCCATCTTTGCAATCATTCACATGCTCTTTTGAATTGCTCATGAATGTATCTTGGTGAAGTCGAGCATCATTCATAGCTTTGGTTGGTTTCTGTTAAATCTTATTGAAAATCTTTGGACATCGTTTTGCGTTTATGCATCGGTGATTCCGAAGGTAGTACGGAGACAGCCTATAATGGGAACTCCAACTGGCTAACCTATTCGAATGCTTGGATGGCACTGATGGCGCAACCAATGCTTGCTGACTAAAGTTTCGATAGGGGTGTCATCGTGATTGTACTACATTTTTCTATGAAAATTCATGAATACAAAAATTTTTAAAAAATGGTGTGTACAATTTTCTGAGCTGGTTCAGCTCTGCTAATGACTTGATGCTCCCTTGAACTTGACATTAGCATGACTATCATGGCTTGATTGCATAGCATGGGTATGCATAGTATTGATTATGAGCTTTGCTTACTTTTTTATGGACTTTTGCTCGCATTGGGTTATTGCACTTTTAAACCTGCTCATAAGATTAATACTATGGTTGCTTGATACACTTTCTTGTGCTACATATCTCAGATTACAAACCTCATGAGCATGCTCTACTCTAGATCTTTGATCTTGTTTGCACATGTGTAAAACTTGATTATCTACGGATTACTTTAGATAACTCTCAAAGCTTCTTCTAGAAAAACTTAAAGATCTCATCCCATTTCATGTCATTCATGCTCTCTTTTGCATCTTTGATCTTAATGGCATCTGTCAAAGGGGGAGAAATATGAAAATTAAAGCAAAGGCTGCATTCATTGAAAATTAAAAACTTGCTTTAAAACTTGAAGGGGAATTAGTGATTGAGGGGGAGCTTTTCACATTTGCATCCCTTGCATCTTCTGTCACTTGGACTTGATTTTCAATTTTTCAAGTTAACCAAGTTTGACTCTTGCAAAATTCTTTTGCTTTGATTTTCAAAAACCAAAATTCAAAATTTTGCTTGAGTTGCCAATGTTTCCATCAAGGTGGAGATTGTGAAACCAAGTATGGTTTTTGGTCTTTTATGATGGAAAATTGGCAAGTGTCCAAGAAGTGCCTGTGTTGACTAACGTGGGTCAGGATGCGACATCTGTGCCCGAAAGATGATGGTTCGTTTTATTTGTGTGCAGGGTTACTTGGGGTCAACCTTGGTCAACAACGGACCGGGATCAAACTTAGGGGGAGTTGGGATCTGGCACGGTCAAGGATGTCGGGTGACAAGGTGGGACGCAAGTGTACACGGTGGACGGACGTCATGGCGGAAGATCATCGTAAATTTGATGCACAAGTCAAGAAGGATGCAAATCAGACTTCACTTGCATGACCTCGCGATGGGTGGAGTGACCCGGGATGGAGATGACCCATCTTGGCCCATTCCACAAGAGGCTCAAGCAAGAGAAAAATCTGCACTGCACAAGGACTGGAATCAGACTTCAAAAGGATGATAAACAGACATCATTTATGATTTTGAAGGACGTAAATTAAACTTCATAAGCAACAGCAGCAGGCGGCCCGGCCCGGCTAATCTCGGCAACGGCAGCTGACGGCTGGGCCCCATAGTGGCGACCGTTGTCTCGTGTGCAAGACGACGTGAGCGTGCGCTCGCTAGCAGGCGGGCCCGGCTCGGGCGAGGCACGCGTGAGATACGCGTTTTCGCTCGCGGGAGCGGGAACCGTATGAGCCACGCGGCGGAAGCAGGTTCGCGCGGAGGCGCGGACGCGGAGTCGACGCGTTTTCACGCGGCGAGCGCGAGAGGCGGCCAGCGCGATGCGGCCATGCGGCGGGCTGCGATTCGCACGGGAGGTGAGGCCGCGGATCGAGCTGGGCGAGCGCATGCGCTGATTGGGTGAAGCGGAAGAGGTGCGGATCGGAGCCGCAGATGGGCGACGCGTGCCGCGATTGGACGGTTTGCGCAACGCGCGCGCGCATGAAGGATCGGTAAGGATCCGGATCCTCTGCGGCTGAGTGAGATCGGCTGGAAGTTTCGTGTGGCTGGCGACGTGGCTCAATCTGGAGCGTTCAAAATTAATTCGACGGCTAAAAATTGTCTAGGATTACGGTTTCGTCCTAAGGGGCATTTTAGACTTTTTCTTTGGGTGTTTAGGCACCATCGTAGGCTATAAAAGGGGCCTTAGCCTGAGGGAGTGTGTGCACTTTTGGAACAACTAGTTGATGGCTCATTTGGAGAGATTTGGAGATGCGTTCTCTCTTGTTCATGTAAGGATCTTGTGAGAGCTTTTGATCTAGATCATGTTAGGTTTTCGGTTCTTTAGGGAACTTGTGGTAGGCTTGTACTGAGATTTTGTAAACTTCAATTTGATGAATGAAATTGGAAGTTTGCTTTGAAATTTTAATTGTTGAATTGTCCTTTTATTTTCCACACTTGTTCTTCTTTTAATCTTGCCATCCTGTTTTGTTCTTGCAATCTCGACCTACGCGTAGCTTTGGGCTAAAAATCTCGTGTCGAGCGCAAACAATCTCTTCTCTTGTTCTTCTTTTATCTCTCTATTTCGATCTAGTCTCTGTGAATGACTATGGTCGACTAGGTTGAGATTTTTCTTTGGAATTTTGGGGTATTCTTAATCTATAGATTCACCCCCTCTCTATAGCGGTGATGCGATCATACAGATATAAAAGAACCTGATCATTCACGTGCAACCTTGTCGTATCAGTAATGCAATGAGATCGCATTGCACGCGAATTCGAATTTGAATTCGAAGTGATCAAGTGAATACTCGTAACATTTCAATCAATGTGGAGCATAACTGATACATGCTACCGATGGAGCGTATAAATGAATTTCGCTTCACAAAGATTGCAATTGCGTAGTTGTTTCCACACTGAAGATTGGTAGGATACGCGCCATTGTCCATGTGGACCACGTCACATGGACAGTGTCAGTTCAAAACGAAATTTCGTCGAGACAAACTGGCCAATTTTGGCCATCAAAACGAGAAACTATGGTTACTTGCCAGCTCCGCGACCCTCATGTGTCTGCGCACGAAAAAGCATTCAATCCATCATCACCACCACCATCTCGTCACTCCCAGTTCTCTCTAACCTGCTCCAAAGTCCAGAATTAACTAATCGAAGTTTAATAATAACTTTTTTTTTCAAAACAACAGGGTGGTTAACCAGTAATTAACCACAAATGCAGAAACTTTCTATAAGGTCGACAAGAACTATACAGCTGATTACTTTACCTACCGCACACCGTACTAGTACCATTTTTCCGTAGGGATGCGACGGATAAATACGGATCAAAATTTTCAGCAAGATTAAAAGCCCTACACACTTTTCACCGACCTCTTGTGTTCCTGCTCGCTTGTAATCTTGCAGTGAGATGTGTGATGCCCAGCTGAAACACACACTTCGCCACGACCGTGTCTTTTTCGCAAAGTCTCTGACTATGTGCTGTGCATTGCATGAACAGCACCGTGCTGCAAAAAGATAAACTCTTCACATGGCAGAGCCGGCCTTTGCGTATGCCAAGCATCATGGAAGCAGCTTAGCACACATTTTCTAACCAGCGACCATTGGATAGCACTCGTAAATTAACTTATAAACCAAGCTGACCTTTGAAAAAGAAGATCAAAGCTTTATGTTACCTGGCGAGCCTCAGACTCGACTCGGCTTTCGCTCTGATCTAGCGTTAAACTGTTAACAGCTGCAGCGACCAAATTTGCAGGCAGCAAAATGAGTGCTGCGTTTCTGCCATGCTTTTGAAACCTTTGTGCTAATTACAGAATGTCATCTTGGAACAGTATTGTAGTATTGCCGCGTAAGCATATGCAGCTTTTTCCAAACAGAGCAGTGACTAGAGTCAGATCAGAGAGCTACAGCTAACGACGTGTGAAAAAAAAGGAACAAAATAGGACTTCTAACTACTGCGATTCTGGTTTTACAAAAACCGACCGACCATAACCAACAGTTCCTGCGGAACCGGGCTTCTAAGGCCGGCTCAAGAAGGCAAACCACTTGTTCTTTACAGTAAAGAAAATAGGGGTTAGCTATCTGACACCAAAACTTTAAATCTTATCTATATATTCATAAACTGATTTTGGTTTGTCAATATAACACTACCGTGATGTTTTCTGTCGTCCACCGTTTGTTGGACTAGAAAGGCTTGAAGAAAAGACAAGAATGCCCTTATGTACTTGAATGACCCAAAACACATAGCGCACCAATAAATAAATGTCATGATGATATTTTTCAAATGTGTTATTTGCATGTTGGAATTTATCAAAATAAAATTGTGTCATTCTATTAAATTTTGTCATCATGGAGAAGATTTACGAGAGTTAACAATATTTTTATGTGCTGAACTTCAATTGGGATAAAATGGTCTTTTCCACTCACACTTAACACGTTAGATGGCTGTTTGGACGGTAATGTCATATTAGCAAACAAAAATCAATTTGTGGACATATAAATAAGATTTGAAGTTTAGATGTCAAATGGACAACCCCATTTTTGTTAGTGTCAAATGGTAATTCTCTCAAAAAGAAAGGAAAATCCTTCTTAAAAAAAGAAAAGAAGGATAATTGTGTCTCAATGGTTCCAGGGTTTATGATGTTTCTAGGCGGTTGCTAGTGAGTGTGTGCTTTGGTGCATGACCGTGGCTTCCAAGCTCCGGAATTTGTTGGCTATGGCTGATATTCTTGCTTTTTGAGTGAGGTCTTGTAGTCTCTTGTTTGTTGTTTGGGGGCGTGAGTTGCATGGATGTTGGTGGGGGTTTGGTTGGTTTTCTAACCCTCCCACCGTTTCTTCCCTTCTTAATAAAATGATAGGCAAATCTCCTGCTTATTCAAAAAAAAGAGAAAAGAAAATCAAACTAAAATTATAATTTTTTGACAAAATTTAACCAAGTTTTATTAGGAGACAAATATTTTTTTAACTGAGAAACCAAAAGGATGCCACTATGCACTCGCGCTGTACAGATAAACGACGACCGTGTCTTCACGCCGTCCTCCACTTCCACATTGGCGCCACGCCACGTATCATAACCGTCATGCCAACGCCGTCCACCATCTCCAACTACCGTTTGCTGCCACTACTTGCTACTACCCAGGCTCGCAGTTGCCGGAAGACACCAACAGCCAGTGAGTCGTTGCCGACGATCCCCTCCCTCTTTTGTTCTTTCCCGCCTTTAGTACCAGTGGCTTGTGCCGCTAGATTTATCCTCGGCATTAGTCATATCAACCGTCTAGCCCATTCACGTCGGTCTTTATCGCATAGCTCCGGCAACACCGTCATCACCTTGTTGTCCACTTTCTACCATCCGGCAATATCTCTAAACCCGCCAGCAAACCCCCTCTTTCAAAATGCATGTGCGATAAAATGATTTTTCGAAACCAAGAGCCCTGATTTTTTTTTTTGATCGCGGAAGGGTTTTTGAACCCTGTCGTGAAGCGTGGGATTTCCCTCTGGACGATGGAAAGTGAAGCCGCCACGAACTCATCATTGGCCGCGTGGCCACCGCTGACCCTCCCCGCTCTTCCGTCCCCAACCACGATAATCCAATCCTTAGCCGAGCCCGACCGAAACCATCGAACCCACCCACACACACGCTGCCGCCCGCGCCGCCCCACCTCGTCGCGTCGCAAGTCGGCACGGAGAGAAAAAAAAGAAAGAAAAAGACGAGAAGCAAACGGTTTCCCCTCTCCTGGCGTGATCGATCGCGCCGCGAATAAAACGTAGCCGCGGAAGTCAGTGACACCACCACGCCACCTCGCGGAGAAACACGAGACGAATCGCATCGCCACGCCACCACCGTCGCGACTCCCCCGCCGGCGCCCAAGCTTCCGGCGAAGCCGCCATTAGCCAATCTTGCGGCGGCGTTGGCTGTTTGCCGGTGTGCGGTCGCGGTGGTGATATATCATGCACACGGCGCCGGAGATGAGTGGCAGCAGGGGGCGGAGGAGGGCGCCGCCGCCGCCGGCGTCCGCGGCGGCGGCGCAGCGCGGCGCGAGGGCTCCGAGGTGCGAGAAAGTAAGTGTCGCATTCATTCCCCCTCCCTTTCTCGGGCTCCGGCGCCGGAAAAGTTTGAGCCTCATGATGATATTCCTCCTTGCGTTTTTGGGTGGTTTCCAAAACCGTTTTTTTTTTCCTGTGGGGTGCTCCTCGGATCGCAAAGCTGGCGCCTTTCGCTTCCCGTGGAGATGATGGGCGTATGAATTCTTTGCGTTTCGAGATACGAGTTCTGCGCTACTTTTTCTTCCTTTCGTGTTCTTGGAGGGAGGGATTGATTGTTACGGCTTCAAAGTCCAAAGCTTTTTGTGTGTTTAACAAGTTCGTACTACTCTGTTTGCTTTGGCGTGCCAATTCTGATTGTTTCGTTTTAAGTTTGTGAAATGGGCTCCGTGGGATCCATTCCTGTGGAGAGCGATTCAAATTTGGTAGCTCCTCTTGATTGCTCCCCCCACTCGTGCAGCCGAGCATTTAATTTCCTGTCCCTTGTTGCATCTGCATCTAAAAGGAATCCATTTTGTTTCTTCTCCTCCATGATCAAGGTGATGGAGAGGCCCAGCTCGAAGATGCCGGCGTCGATCATGAAAGCTTCGTCCAATGTTGCGCCCCAATTGATCAGGAACAGGAGCCAATCCAGGAGAGACAGGAAAATCGCACTGCAGCAAGACGTACAGTTTCTCTGCTCTTTTGTCTAAAAATTCAGTCTTTTCTCGAATTACTGCACATTTTCTTTTCTCTTGCTATGTTCGAACGATTTGCCATTTGTGTTGCAGGTTGACAAGCTGAGGAAGAAGCTGCGGCACGAAGAAAACGTCCACCGAGCACTGGAGCGCGCGTTCACGAGGCCACTCGGCGCTCTCCCTCGCCTTCCACCCTACCTGCCTTCTCAGGTAAAGATATCGAATTGTGGTCGAATTGTGCAATGGATTTCATCACCCTGATCATGAATTTGCCGAATTGTGCAAAGACGCTGGAGCTCCTCGCCGAAGTAGCGGTCTTGGAGGAAGAGGTAGTTCGGCTAGAGGAGAAAGTCGTCAACTTTCGGCAAGGTCTCTACGAGGAGGCTGTCATCATCTCCATGGCGAAGAGCGCCTATCTTTCCGACATTGACCGGTGCACGCCGGCACGCCATGGCCAAGTTTGTGACCAAGCTGCTAGTGCTAGCTGGTCATATTTGAAGAGAGTCACCAATGTCAAGCAGACGCCAAGAAAGCCAAGTCCTTCTCTGAACCAAGGTGATCGTCCTGGGAAGGAGAACCAATCGTGTAGCACCAACTCTTTCAGAGATGTCAGCAGGTCGCCTCTGAATACTGTGCCAAAATGCAGTGTGCCAGTAGAGGAGAAATATGCCGGTTTTCAGGTATACTTAAGTTTATTTTGAGTACTTAACCCAGACTTATTTTGTGTACTACTTAGACTTATTTTGCTTGCCAATGTTCTTACATTTCAGACAGTTAGTACAGTGAAAGATCACAAAGGTACTGTTGACACCACTGTCATTGATTCAGAAAACATGTCGACAGAAGCAAACAGAGTATCTGAGGAGCTATTGACGTGCCTACTGAACATCTTCTCACAGATGAGATCCTCCTGTGGCCAAGATGAGGACCGATCATCGTCTCCGTCAGTTTCAGGCTCTTGCGAGAGCTCTGACGGCGCCTGCACCGGAGACCCCTATGGTGTTCTGGAATTGGAGAGCAGGGACATTGGCCCCTACAAGCAATTCAGAGCTGTTGATGCCACTTCATTCGATCAGAATGTTTTTGACAGCAACACCCTTCTTGGCAGGAGATTGAAGTGAGTTTCCACTGATTCTGGGTAACTACTACTACTATACTAATCTGTCATTGCAAACTAGATTCTGCTGTGTGATGATAAGTTGGTTTCTGTTTGACCTAGCATGTTCATGGAATGATCTTGTCTAGTGTCTGCCTGGCAAAAATCAGGGACTTGCTCCGGGAGCTCTCTTCAGTTGACCTATTAGGCCTTTCACATCAGCAGAAGCTAGCGTTCTGGATTAACACCTACAATTCCTGCATGATGAATGTAAGCTAGCTGTCCCTCATAATTGAGGCCTTTCCTTTTGCTTCTCCCCTCAGCATGATTGACAACTTTAGTTAGCTCTCTTTTACATTGAGGTGAAATTTCTAACGGTTGTAAGTTAGTTTAGGTTTTGCTTAAACACGCCTAGATAGTTCTGCCCATGTGTAATTTTGCGTAATTTGATTAAAATAATTGAACAAGAAAGCATACACGGCATGTCTGTGGACTGCATGTTGTCTTGTTATTAAAGATTTGAACCACACTATCAAAATGCTTCTTGCTTCCTTAATCATCTGCAAAGCCATAAATAATTGAAGATCTTGGCCGCATTATCCTTTGACCCACAGCTCGTCTTCGCTAGTACAGCCTGACGGAATAGATTAATCAGATCAAGTGACATGTCTCGTTCTCTAACACTAATGCAGGCTTGTTTATTCTGCAACTCCAGGCATTTCTTGAGCATGGAGCACCTACCACCCCACAAACGCTGGTGGCAATGATGCCCAAGGTTCCATACTTCCATCCACATTCACTTCTTTTTTCTCTAGATTCACTACGTGTAGCATATGCATCTGCAACTCTCGAGAGCAAAAGATAAAAGGAAAGACATGGAAAAATCTCTGACAAGAGTGAGTTGGCGATTTTCTTTCCTCCTGCTGCCACAGGCGACAATCAACGTGGGTGGGCGCGTGCTGAGCGCCATGACGATCGAGCACTTCATTCTAAGGCTGCCCTACAATGCAAAGCATGTAAGATACTAGCATATCGGCATCATTGCCGTGTGCCTGACTGAAAACTTGCTCGATCTTGGTACGAAGATTGCGATGATGATGCTGAGACGTATATATGTCCGGTTTGTGGACAGGTGAACACGAAGGGGCTGAAAGCCGGCGATGGCGCGGCGGTGGCAAGAGGAATGTTAGGGTTGGAATGGTCTGAGCCGTCCGTCACGTTTGCACTCTCCTGCGGCAGCTGGTCTTCGCCGGCGGTAAGTTTCTCCGGCGTGATGGTGAATTGCTCTGCTTTCTAGTGTGCATTCTGCATGTGGTAGATAGCTTCAGGCTGAAAAAGAAACAAAAGTTAACCTGTATGGAGTATGGTGTATCTTTTCAACCACTACATCATGAATTTGCCGGGAAACACTATGTGGCAGCTAGCATAGCAGCCTGCGATTATAGCAAGCGGCAAAGACAAAAGTTGCACAAGCTGCACTTTTCTAGTTGTACCGAATAGTACTATTTTGTTAAGGCACGGATATTACTTTTTTTGTGTAATCAAGTTTGTTACACAGTCTAGGGAAGAGTACTGAATAGTAGTAACTCCTTGCTTCATCTTCTGCAATCTGTTAATGATAGAGATTTCAGGCAAGAGCCTCTCACCGTTTTCTTGTAGTTTGTCCACCTCTGCCAAAATTTAAATTTTGAAACATAATTTTGAAGTTGATTTTTGTTTTATTTTATTTCACCGTAGTCTAATTTCCAGAGTTGTCTTTTAAACTGCTAATGGCACATGAAAATTTTACCCATAAATTGTTGTTTGCTTCGTTCAATTGTTCATGGCTCATCAGCCTTATCAGGCTGTAAAATGCAGACCATCTTAACTACCATGCAATGTGATTAAGGTTTGCTATTTGGAATGCATAAACATTTGGTGGGGCTTTGAAATTTGAACAGATTTTGCGAAATTAAACACTTTTTTTTTCAAATTTTCAAAATTCAATAAAATTTGTTTTTTTTTTCAATATCTTTGCGGCTAGAACATCCTACTGATATCCACCAGTAAACACAAAACTTAATTCGTAAATTTCGAAATATTAAGCCCGAAATTGTGAGCCTGAATGACTGAACTCACTGCACTGGAAATGTTACATGAGTATTTAATTCTCTATGCAGGTGAGGATGTACACGGCTTGTCACGTGGAGGAAGAGCTGGAGGCAGCCAAAAGGGACTACCTGCAAGCTGCCGTCGGCATCTCGACGGCGAGCAGGCTGTCGATCCCGAAGCTTCTGCATTGGTACCTAATGGACTTCGCCAAAGACGTGAGCTCGCTCATGGACTGGGTGTGCCTGCAGCTGCCCAGCGACATGCAGCGGCGCGCCGTCGAGGTCGTCGAGGCCAGCCGCCGGAGCCCGTCGCCGTGGCCTGTTCAGGTTGTGCCGTACGAGTTCAGGTTCAGGTATCTGCTGGCCACGTAGAACAGGCCAATGATACTCTGCACAACTGCAGAATTGCCATTTGCTGTGTTTGTGTAGCACTCACTAGTTTGCAGCCAATTGCTGGAATTTTTGCATTTTTAAAGGGAAATACATGAAGAGTTGAGAGTGTTATATATCACGTTGCTTTCCTCTGAAGAATTTGTGTTCTTACCTATAGTGACCCTCAGAGCAGACAGAAACTGATACTAGAAAAAGAAATTATATCAAAAATTGATTGTTTGCAATTTACACGGTGAGCTTTTCAAATTGAAAGTTGAAATCTCTTCAGTTAGGAAGCGAGTGCACAGTTGGAAGACCAGTCTTTTTCAAGTTGGAAATTGGATACCTGAACTTGAAAAACTGGCCTTCCAAGTTCCAACGGTAATCAGTGTCATTCTTGAAATATGACACGTCTAAAATGCACTACGTGTTCTGGATTTTGAATTCTTAAATGTTCACTATAATAATTCATATAGAGCATTTTTTTAGCTAGCCCAATCTTAAATTCCGCAGCTATTTCATGTTTTGGTACATGATTCCACATATAGAGTACAATGGTTGGCATATTAAAACTCTACCATCCACCAGCTAGCAACCAACGACATTGAAAATTGAACAGCGACAGAAAAAATGAGTTTTGTTTTATACATTGTACATATCCATATTCTGGTCCTCACTGATCATTATTGGCTGGCTAGTGCCTACACCCATACCAGATTCAGTATCTTCTAGATATGATACATCCCAAAACTCGGAATTAGTTCTGCCCAGTGGGCCTGCACAGATGCCCTCGCTGGCCCACTAAGCACTAACGGCCATTCTGTTATGGCCTTATTGGATTTTAACACTGAGCCCTAGCTAGATAAGCACTCGCAAATTCTTACATGCTCATTCTTTATTTTATCTCTCCCCTATTCTTTGTACTGATAATGATAATGTTATGTTCCAATTTCCAATGTAGGAGCATGTATCTGGTACAGGAATGATCCCCTATTAACTGTCAACCTGTCACGCATAAAAAGGTCCACATTGACAGAGAAAGAAAAATATCTAAATGGACAAGCACTTCAATGTTGACATGGCGCATGGTTCCAATCGGAACAGCCAGAATCGAAATGGTAGGAGTAGCATTTGAGATGGCTCCACCAGTTGGGCACCGCCAAGTGGCCAACTCGATAACTGGTCCGGTCGATTTCGGGGCTGCCAATACTGGCACTCATGGCTCTAGCTGATTTGTGTGCCCATGGACTTCAGCCACGATTAGATTTGCTCGGGTCCAGTAGATACACTAAACTCGTCATTCATGTTTAAAGCCAATTAAGGCACATCCGAGTAAGCTTTTTTTGAGCCAGGTTGTAATGGATGGACCATTTTTTTTTATTATTGAAATTGACATGATAGATTGAAAACGAAACGGAGAGAAATGAGCTCGATGAGATAATAATCTATGAAATAACAACTCTTCGGTTGTAACAGGTAGGACTTTATTTTTCTTAATTTTTTCATAATTTTCTTGCAAACTACTCTGTGAAATACTAAGTAATAACAACTACTCTTGAACCTATGGTAGAAAATCTCAGATTTGCCTAGACCTCTAGCTTGGGTTCACCCGCAACAACCCTCTATACTTTCCTACATGTCCTATCCTTGCTAGCACAAGAGCCTTTAGATGTTCTTGTCATGAGCCCATCATCTTATTGTGATTTCCTTGTGACTTACTAGCTCAATCAACACTAACATTGACCGGTCCTTTAGAGAAACCTTAATTCGGCCCTCTACCTCCATCACCAGAGCAACCACACATGGTTGCCAGTTTGGCATTGCCCTGAAAAGCCAACCTCTCACAACGCACTGTTGCCATTAACAGAGCCTCCTTGAGGTGTTCCTATAATCCTATGTATATCATGTAGAGTTGTGCTCATGTCAATTCTAGAAGAGGACATGTGGGCGGAGCTAGCACGTAAGCATTGGTGTCATACGACACCAATGACTTCTCAATAATCCCACTACTAATACATATTATTTTTTAAAAAATGCTCTTATAAGCATGCTTTGACACTACTATCTTCAATGAGTGATACCAACAATATTATTTTCTGGATCCGCCGCTTTGTGCCACCATGGCAATCCTTTTAGCTAGTAGATGTTGCATTGCGGTATAAAGCCTTAAGCTAAAACCATTTTTGCATTATATATTTGTGGCTAGGGTGTGCATTCGGTTTGACCGATAATTTTGGTCTCGGTCTTTGGCTTTCGCACTTTGGCCTGATTGGTCCTGGACAAAAAATGAGTGATAAATTTGATCCTGATCTTTTCGGTATCGGTCCCAACCGAATTTGCATCAAACATGTTTGTGTATGAAAATCACAGTTTTTTGCACCATTTTTTAATTTTTGGGCATCTGTAATTTTGACAATGAAATATCATATATTCAGATAATATATCACAACTTCACAAATATAAATAATATAACAAGAGAATACCATCGATGTATCATCAAGTCATCATGTAGTATGCTAGAAGAGTAGAAATATAGAAGAATTTCGGTCTTTTTGGGTACCCAGGCTTAATGACCAAAATCAGGCTCGAACTGTTTGGTCTTTCAGTTCCTCGCTCGAGACCGCGCCAGAGCATTTTGGTCTCGCCATCTCAGTCTATTCGTTTCGGTCTCTCGATCTTGATCTTGTTCTTCCCACCCCATGTGTGGTAGATTCTTCATTCTTTGATGCCACTTGCAGTACTTCATTTTGGATTTATATCGTACTCATCAGCTTGGACACCACCGGTTAGGGACGGATCTAGCATATGGGGGCGGCAGGGGCTCGAGCCCCTGCTACCCCCTGGCATTCATAGGAATCCCTATGAAACCCCCCTATTATTTGCTAAATGTCAATGGAAAGAGGGCTGAATCTCTACCCAGTTTATTTAGACCTTACTAATATATTTTTCTAGATCCGTCACTGCCACCGGTCAACCCTCCAAGCACTTCTACATTATCCTAATTGATGTGTCAATCTAGGATTTTATTATCGAGCACTAATGAGGGATACATTTGGCATAGCACCTAAACACAACATTTTGAGGGTACATGCTCATGTAGAAATGATGGTTATATACCTGGGAACATAGAAATTACTAGATGCAGAGGTCAGCAATGTAATTCAACTTTGTCATAAATAAATACAGACAAAAGATATTTTACAAGAGTAAAACATTAGTTGAAACATCGAATATGCCCTTGTCTTATACTTTGCATATATACTCCTTCTGTCTGAATTTATAAGCATTTAGATAGGATGTGATGTACCCTACTAGTACAATAAATGTAGACAGTTGTTCTGTTCAAATTCATTATACTAGGATGTGTTATATCTCATCCCAAATTATTTTTCTTATCCCAGAGGTTAAACCCCCACTCCCATACCAAAAATGAAAAGTTCACTACAAGAGCATTCATAAAAAGAAACAAAGCCTGACAAGCAAGAAGAGCTGCCTAACGGCAGAGTAAGGATGCAACCGTCTGGCAGCCACACGATAACTAACAGCTATGCAAAAGGCCATCCCATATTCTTAACGGAGGGAGTAGTCAATACGTTCGCCCACTCTATAAGCTGCTCCCGAAAATCATGTGAGAGTTTGGTGTGGTGTTCATCTAATTGGAAAACAGATAGATCGTGTCGGACGAGATGATACATCGATCTGGCAGGATCATCAACACCAATCCGTCCTGTCCCGTCATCTTGAGCTGTAATACGCCGCACTGTCGCAGCCGTGTCGCTGTACGTGGAAGACAAGGCAGGCAGGGCAATGGCAGATTATGCCCAGCATCAACCACGCGTAAACTCCCAATATTATGCCCCCAATTCGTCTGACTCGGCGTCGTCCGTCGTCGTCGATCGCCAGTTCGCCACTGTACCGCTCGCTGCGGCCAGTTGGTCCTCGTATTTTAAAACCAACGGCGTAGCACAGAGCAAGTACAGTTAAACCAACGGCGCGCTTTACTTGAACCAACGGTGGTTTTGTTTGCTTTCTTGCTAGCTGCTGGCCTGCTGCATATCGTCGATTGATCGATCGAGTTGCTACTTGCTAGCTAGTTGCAGTTTCATCAATCGATCGATTGTTCTCACTCGCCGGCTCCCCATATGCTGAGGTCAGTGTCAGGTTCCAACTCGTCACGGGGCATCGCCGCCGTGGTCGGCGTCGGCCCCAGGCTTGGCTCCGCCGTCGCTCGCAAGTTCGCCTCAGAGGGCTACACCGTCGCCATCCTCTCCCGCGACCTCGGCAAGAACGCACTCTCTCGATCGATCGATCACTCACTGCCGTTGTCGATCGCATGATGATGATGATGAATTCGTTGGTTGATTTGCAGAGAAGCTGTCGCAGTTGGCGGAGGAGATAGCCAAGGAGGCGAAGGCGCAGGTGTTCGCGCTGCGAGTGGACTGCGCCGACGCGCGGTCAGTTCGCGAGGCGTTCGAGGGGGTGCTCTCGTTGGGACCAGTCGAGGTGCTCGTCTACAACGCCGGCGAGCCACCGGCCGACGACGGCGACGGCGACGCCATCGCTCCTCCTCGCCCCAACCCCTTCCTCGCCATCTCCCCCGACTCCTTCCACCGCTCCCTCGCCGTCTCCGCCGCCGGCGCCTTCTACTGCGCACAACAAGTATATATATATATATGTCCAATTCTGATTTTTTTTTTCTGAATTCTGATCGATTGATCAGTGATACCGCATGTTGTATATATGCAGGTTATTCCGGGGATGGTGGAGAGGGGGAGAGGAACGGTAATCTTCACCGGCTCGTCGGCGTCAGTCACCGGATTCGCCGGCTACTCCGATCTAAGTAAGTTTCACCGGCTCGATCACATTTAATTAGATAGCTAGAACAAAAAAAAAACGAACTTTTTTGTCGATTTGATTAGCGATCCGTCGAATTCGAATTCTTGGATCCGAGTCATGTTTGTGCGCGAGTGAAATGCATGCAGGCTGCGGCAAGTTCGCGCTGAGAGGGTTGTCACAGTCGCTGGCCAAAGAGTTCCAGCCGGCCGGCGTCCACATTGCTCACATGATCATCGACGGCGCCATCGGCGAACCCAGGTCAGTCAGTGAACTTAACTAACAATTCACTAGGTATATCATCAACGATCAACCTAGGAGAGTAGCTTCTTCTTCCTTCACTCTCTCTATATACCAACTCCAAGATTACATCTTTAATTGCTAGCTAGTTAAGTTAATTCACAAGTTTAATTAACTTAATTTAGTGTTAGTCCAATAACAAATTGAGACTAATTAATTAGTTTGGGTAACTAGCTAGATAGTTAGGGATCAGAAGGCCAAGTGTGAGTGGAATATTGTCCCTAGTGAGCTATGACAAGAAGAAGATATACCAAAGTTTTGGGAGATCTCAATCCTCATCGCTACCTCCCGGAGGTCGCAGTGGTCCTGTGGTGACCAAACGTGTAGAGCAGATCAGCTCATAGGGCATTTTCAGGAAAGGGAACAGAAAAATTTTTGCGTCCCTCTCAAAAATATGCAGGAATACATTCCGTAATGATGGCACGGATATATTCGTACGGCCTTCGTAATACTGGCCACTAAAAAACATGTGCGAGCTGCTTCTTTCGGCATCATTTCATGAACCCTAGAAAGGAGATACTTCAGGCGATCGGTCAATGGGTATTTTAGATAGTATCGAAATAATTTGTGCGATTTGATAATCATAAATATTTTAGAAAATTAATTTGAGATATGCATACCGATCGTCAATATGCCTACCAATATGCCCTCAATCGGGAATATGCACAGTGAGGTAAGGTTGACGATAGCTATATATCCTCCTGACCAACTATACCCCTTGTAGAACATATGATTGTCACATGTACACGCTCCATTCTAAAACATCAGAGACCCTTGCTTTTGGTAAAATTGACATCTGAAAATTTTAAATACATCAGTTACAAAATATATTTTGGGATGTCGAAGTATTTGCTTCTTCTATAGTTCTATCCACAAATAAGCATTTTTATACTACGCATCTGGATAAAAATTATCTAGGTATATAACTAGAAATGTTTTGTTTATGTTTGTTGACGGATGAAGTATGCTTTTAGTGTTATGTAGTTGTTTAAAATATACTATATAATATACAATTAACGGAAATATAACAGCAAATCTCTAAAAAAAATTCAATTTAACTTTTTAAAAGTAGTTAGTGTATAATGAATTCAAAATTTTACATTGTACCCTTTTCACTTGATCCTATATATGCAATTGTACAAAATTGCATTTTAGGACAATAATCTGATACAAACCCTTTTTTGCGCTTTTTCCCATCACTTTCCTCCCTTTTTTTCCGCGAATTTCTGTCATTATCATTATGTTATTCCTACACCAACACCTCTCTCTACACATCTAATGCAAGCCTGGTAGGAAGCCCACCCCTGCCTTCCTACATCTCAATTTGACTTCTCAATTACCTAGCTATTAAGACCTATGTGTAATTTTTGCGTTATCTTGTCACATTCCACTATTCATATTATACTATTGGGATCAATCTCGACCGTTTGTTACAGATCAGATGGCTGAAAATACCCCGAAGTCACTCTGACTTTCTTCTAAGAAGTAAGAGAATCCCGATTCTATGCTCACACCTTAACATGGCATCTACCACAAAAGCAACCACACTTTTTTTTTCTCTTTGCATCATATCCGAGAAGTCACTTTGACTTCCTTCTAGAAAGTCAGAGAATCCTGGCTCCATGCTCACACCTTCTTAACATATGGCATCTATCATAAAAGCAACCACACTCTTTTTTTTTTCTTTGCATCATATAAAAATATGTGATATTTTTAAATTTTTTAAGTAAAACAAATGGTCGAACATTTGAAAAAAAAAATCAAAATCGTCTACTTTATCCGTACATAAAAAGCAAGCACCACCCTAACTACTCAGGGGCAGATCTACGGTATATTTGTCAATGTCAGCCAACACCAACGACTTTCGGCAAATTATATAGATAAAATACTTATATATAATATTATCTATAAGCAAAATTAGCATTATATAACAAATGTTATGACACCTACTATTCAGCTTTCTGGATAGCCACTGTACCACATACTCCATCGGCTCGACACGTACCCCATAACGCACGCCCTGCCGTGTGCCCCCATGCGTGGCTTCCCCTGCTGCCGACACTGCGCACACCGCGTGCGCAGCCGCTTTCCCGCTTCGTCGCCCGCGGTGAGCGCGCCGAGACCACGCACGACGCGCGGCGCGTATCGCATGGAATCGGCATCGTGGGAGTGTACATGTGTGTGATGGATGTTTGTTCGTATGGGCATGCAGGTCATCAGCGAGGGGGCGGTGCGGCGGCGGCGAGGCGGACCCGGACGCGGTGGCGCAGAGCTACTGGCACGTCCACGCGCAGGACAAGTCCGCGTGGACGCACGAGATGGACATCCGCTCCCCCTCCTCCACCATGTACTAGGTCGACGGTGGAATCTCTACTATTCATTCGATCGATCGCAAGCAACAGGAAAGATTCATCATCTCCTCTATTGGGTGGTCGGTCGGTCGTGGTGTGTGCGCGGCTGCGGACCGTGCATCGTGGCCCCGTTCCGCGTCGCATATGTTTTCGCCGCTTGGCGCTTTTGCGAGCGGCAAAATTCTTTCAAGTGTGTGCAAGTGCAATGCATCATCGGCAGCAGCCCCGGGAAGCTGCTGCCGAAAGCGACGGTGGTGCAGTGCGGTGCAGCTTTCGCTTTTCTTCTTCTTATTTCCCTTCTCGTCGATCGATTGCCCACGACGGCGACCTGTAAAATCCATGTGATTCTTCTGTCTACCATTTCTCTACTCCAGCTACATGTCCCGGTTTGTGCATATTTGATGATGCCGATGCCGGCAATGAAATGAATGGAGTGTATAAACAAGCATGTGCGTTCTGGATTAAGTAAAGCTAATCTGGTTACCCTGCACTTTTGTGGCAAACGCGATAAACAAGCCCCTCGCGATAAGTAGGTAGTGTATAGCAATCCGGGATCGGAGACGACACTCGTTTGTGGCAACAGCGATGGCAAGCAATTCAAAGTGGTTAGCCGGTACAGAACAATCATGTGGCCTTTTATGTGAAAGAGAAAGGCCGATTCACCGCCTGCCTCTTTCAGCTTGATTGAAATGATTTCTGTGTCGCAGCAAATACGGACGTCTAGTCAGTTTCTATTCCAATGCAAGAAAACGCTGCACCGATAAGCTCCAAGTCGCAGAGGGAAGATAACATGCACTTGCCTCCAGCAGTAAATGGACAAGGAAAAGAGATAAAATGGCTATAGTCAATCAATAATCACTTCCTGCCCCCATTACATGGAGGCCATCAAAAGGTCGTATGATGTTGGAAACATAGAGGAATCAAGGACAGACATGACACAGAAGGTTCTGGTTATTAGTACTAATTGAGCTGTTCCATCACAGGGCAAAAAGACGCCGACACCTGACAGTAGTGTGTTGTTGCTCTTTTGAAACGTCAAGCTGCTGGATGTGTAGGTACAATGCTCCTAAAGCTGGATTTAGGCAGAGTGCTTATCGCCACCAAAGGCATTCTCCAGAATGCTGGTTTCCTTTAGGTGACTGATGTCCCCGCACGCCTTCACAATGCAACGTCCAGTGGCACCAGACACAAGAATTACACTTACTGATGTGTTGTGTATCTTACCATGAAGAGGCTTCATAGGACTGGCGTGCCTGTAGAGTTCTCTGATGGTTCCACCATGAGAGACTAATATAACTCGCTCCCCTGTTAAAAAAGTTGCACAAGTTCAGAAGTGGTCGGAAGCTCATGGCCAAGCAAGTAACCACATACAGGTTTCGGTAAATTGCGGCTACAACTACAGATTTATTTTGTGCAAGTCATCTTTTGTTGAGTAAAACACTGACACGGTATCTCCACCTTAGACCAACACGAAACAAAGATGACAATAAGCCAACTCTTTAAATGGTACGAAGTATTTCTTTTGATAGGTGCTGGTTAAAGCATTCCATTTCATCATAGCATAATGCAAAAATCTCAGACAATCCAATTACAGATTAAAATCCTAGGATGAAGCTCTCAGTTTACCTTGATGTTTCTCGACTATGTTGTATAAGCAAGAGACACATCGCTCTGATAATTGATCGAGACTCTCTCCACCACCCTGAAGAACAAACCCAAAAAATTATTTAAGGAAAGCTATTGCAGTTACATGTTAACAGCAAAAGAAGCACATTCTGCAGTTAATCTTGAGAATCCCCTATGCCAAATGTTACAGGTAAATGTACAACTGAGAATTTGATTTGAGACAGCTTTTGTCAGTTCAATTCAGTAACAAATTTAACTTAAGCCCACATTTGCAGTTGAAGATAATTCCATGTTTGACATGTCAAAACATGACCTTTTGTGAAACTATTGCCTAACTAAAAAACCAGACATTTTGCAACCCCAAACTCATAAAACAGTTTACTTTAAATCTGGTTTTACCGGTGGTTTCCTCATGTTAGCGACCACATCACATGTTTTTCAGTTGGCATGGCAATCCAGTCAGCACAGTCTTCACTAGCTAATGCGATGCAGTTGATGGAACGTTTGACGGTAGCCGGTTTTGTGATTTAAGGTTGATTTTTGATGCCCACAAGGGTTCAGGATACTAAATGGTCTTTATCTAAACTTATGTGATGGTTGCATAAATGGCACCAACAGATGTGGTACAACATCTGCTTGCAAACATACTCCAGGCTACAACCATACATACCTATGTTTGGTACAAGAAGCATAAATCAATACTGATATGTTATCATAAGTAATACGATGGAGTGCTTACTGGAATTTGCCGGTTCCTCTTGTGCGACATAAAAGCTTTGTAAGCCTCTGGCTTTTCAGTGCCAGCATTCTCATACTTTAAGCCCTGCAGATCTCCTATGTGTCTCTCTCTCAGTGCTGGATCAAACACAACCTATATGTAGATAGCTTATTCATCAATAATCTGACCAATTGATCTTCTATGATCAGTACATCGTGCGTAACTGAATGAACGCATCAACCTGAGATATATAAACAATAGAAAAGCACATGAGTTGGAGGGACAAACATTTGGCAGATTGCAAGCTTTTGCAATTATTTCTGCAGTCTCTGCCGCTCGTTTCAGATCAGATGAATATATCGCAGCTGGCTTGACTTCATTAGACAGACGACGAGCAACCTTGCATTGAAGTCAACAAGTTTCATATAAGGAATGCCACTCCAAATGCCATATGATAATCTGAGTATGTCATACCATACCGCAACAGCTTGCTGCCTCCCAATCTCATTCAGTTCTACATCCAGGTGCCCCTAATACAGGATTTTGGCTCTATATCAGTTGAAAGGAACTATAAGTGTGATAAGCAAACTAATGAATAAGACATCATTAGTTAACAGGCAAAGACAACGAAAAGTTACCCTGTTTCCATATCATACATCAGATATAGTCAGGTAAATGTGTCATGATATATATCTGATAATCTACTACAGCGAGCCATAGAGCATAAGTCTATCAATAGCCATAAAACATTGCTGCCATCATCTCCTAAGCTTTTGGATTGCATAATTTCTATTATAGAAACTGTGCATCCCAAGAGCAGATGTACGAGAGTTTTCCTAATACTTAATCATGTGATGAAGAGGTGAAGCAAATCTTGCAATTTTTAAATTTCTGTAAAAGGTATAACAGAATTGTAGTACTTAGACAATATGTTTAATTGTATAATTGTATCAATCCAATAAATTAAGAGTGAATAAACAGTCACTGCAACACTTTACTTACCACAACAAAGGTTTCATACTGAGAAAAAAGGAAAAGAAATTGAAGACACCTTATCTAATGGATGCAAGCAACCGGCCAGCTTTGTTTAATAAATTACCACAAAAACTATCTAAATAGCCACATACTTTCATCAAATTCTGTATGGCATCACTTCATAGAAAAAAATATTTTTTTCTGACTTCTGAGCTCCAATGTATGATATATCGTCTACCACAATTTTGGCTTCTAAACTCGAGATAATAAAACTAACTAGTCTCTACTCTCTAATATTAGTATACCATAGCAATAATGTTTTAGTCTGAGCACTGATCGAAGAACTAGAAACAAGTGTACCACCAAACTAAATTTAGTTTTTTCCAATTTCCCCAACGAATTATTCCCCCAAAGTTAGAGTTACAAAGACCAAGCTTCAATGGTAAGAAAGAGATGGGGCTCGGAGCTGACACAGCACAACACACAACCTGGATGATCCGCGAGGCGTTCCAGGCGGTCTCCCCGTGCCGCACCACCACCACCTCGGTGAACTCCCCGGCCTCGCTCCGCGCTACGGACGAGCTCGACATCCCTAGCTCTGCCCCGGGGTGGGGGTCCTCGTTCCAGCGGATCTGCGGTACGACGGCGGGGCAAGGAGCGGGGGACGCGGAGGAGCCCCGTACTGGCAGCGAGGTGAGGACGGCAGCGGCGGCGGCGCGCAGCGAGGGGCGGCGAGAGGCGCGCGGCGGCGGAGGTTGCGGCCGAGGAGACGGCCGCGTGCGCATGCCAAGGACGAGGCGGCGGCGGCGAGCGGCCGGCCTGTTGAAGAAGGCAGCCACGACGTGGGCCAAGGCCCATGGGCTACATGGGCCGGGCCCAAAGTTGCACATATGCCCATATGCCCATATGCCTCTATGTCCAAAATTGCTTCCAAAAATCAAATTCGTTTTTTAATCTCATCATCAATTCCCTAATTAAAACCTCCAATTTTTTTCCTCATGTTGCCAAACACGCCACCAGAGGTGTCTAAATATTATATAATTTTTCCAGATTTTTAAATTTTGTATAAATTTTAGAAATATTCAAAAATAGAAATTACACAATCAGAGGCTGAGAGCACGGTTGCCAGCAGCCTGTGCACGCATGCACGCACTACCAAACACAGCATGTGCTGTGCGATGCAGCACGGATGGCCAGTGAGCTGCTCACGACAATAACTTCCGTGGTGTGTGTACATATGTCACCGATCGATCGAGTTTTAAGGCCTCCCATGACTCAGTTGCGCAATCTCGCAGATCCATCCAACAATTAATCGCTGCAAAAGGCAAAAACCCAGAAAGTTATTGCACGTCCTGATCATCTAGTGCAAAAAAGGTTAACCCATCAAAGGAGGAACGGATTGATGAGCGTACAATCGTCAAAGCTTTAGGGCATTTCTCAAATCAATGGTAAGTTTAACCTCGTGACAATATTATAACGGTTATAATCAACATAATAAATTATAGCAAATAGCATGCTGCTAGCGGATTAATGTATTGATGGCAGATCTTGGATAGCGGGTACTATTGAGGACGCTAAGTTCAACAACGATATTTAAAACGTAACCATAAATATCAATACTAACATCAAGTTTACTTAACAATAGAGATATTTCTATCAAGTTAGCTAGACACCGTAATTAGTAAGATATAAGAAAAGAGTTATACAACATGAAAATTCGGTCACACACATAAACAAACATTATAGCAATGGGTCGCATATTTATTATATTGATTAACAACATCTTAGAAATAAGAGGAACAAATTAGTCATGCAATTGATGCCTAATGGACATTTTTTATGATTTAATCCAACACAAGTAATAGTGATTAGCAAATGACATCCCAACATCTTCTTATAGCCCTCTAAATAGTGACGTAACCCCTTCGGTTTTATTCCCCTTTGGGGCTCGATCGGAGCAAAGCTCTGCAGCCCATCCACCAATTCGATCAGACGGCACACCAAACTCCACCTCATCATCATCCATCCATCCTCGCCAATGCCATCTCTGATCGATGGCCCAGCCTCACTCCGTTCACTCCTCCGGCCATCCTCCGATGGCCGCCGGACGAAGCTCTCCGGCACCAGCGGCGCCGGCGGCGGCATCTTCAAGATGTTCAAGCTGCTCCCGATGCTCACCACCGGCTGCAAGATGGCGGCTTTGCTGGGACGGCATGGCAGCAACACCAAAAAGCAGGCACTCCTCCTCGCCGACCACGCGCCGACGGTGACGCTGTTCGGCCACCGGCGAGGCCGCCTCAGCCTCGCCATCCACGAGGACACGCGCTCGCCGCCGGCGTTCCTCATCGAGCTCCCCATGTTCGCCTCCGTTCTGCACAGGGAGATGGCCACCGGCACCGTCAAGATTGCGCTCGAGTGCGACACGGTCGCCGGCGCGGGCCGCCGCCGGCGGCTGATGGAGGAGTACGTCTGGGCCGTCTTCTGCAACGGGCGCAATGCTGGCTACGCCATACGCCGGAAGGACGCGTCCGACGACGAGATGCACGTGCTCCGCCTCCTCCGGGGAGTGTCCATGGGCGCCGGCGTGCTGCCGCCGACGCCGGCGTCGGCCGGACACGACGGCGAGCTCACCTACATGCGCGCCCGCGTCGAGCGCGTCGTTGGGTCGAAGGATTCCGAGGCGTTCTACATGATCAACCCCGACGACGGCAGCGACAACGCCGGCGGCGGCGCCGGATGTGACGGCGGTGGTGACTGCGCTGCTCCGGAGCTGAGCATTTTCCTAGTGAGGAAGAAGTGAGGAAATGAGTATTTATACATATACTACATAGTACATAGTACTGTTCTGTTGTGAATACATATTTTTTTTCATATATATGCAAATACGCACACACATATATGAGCAATATATTAAAATGCTTGTGTGATTGTGATCAATCGTTGGAATTAATCATCTCGATTGCCCCCTCATTGCAATGATCAGTCACTACATATTCTCCACGTCTACGTGTACGGATTATTAGCTCTCCTGCAGTAGTTCTTGAAATACTCTTCCACGGTTCCATATGCAAAACAGTAAAGCATGCCAATAAATCGTGATGGGACATGTACGTACCCTCTCTAATTCTATCTTTAGGCTCGTGGAAGCACTAGCAGACGTTGACACAAAGGTCGAAGTTCAGCAGTACTTCGTTCCTCTTTTCCGCATGCATATTGATTACCAGTTATATCATTTTGTTGGACGCGAAGATAGCCCGATTAGCGTCCAAATATCTTATTAACATGTTAAAACGGTACTCTCTTGTTAGGTTTTAGCATTTTCTTCTCACGTTTAAATCAATCTATTTAAAAGCTAAAATACTTTACAATTTAAAACCAAGAAAGTATGTATGTAATGATTTTTTATAGTCCTTCACATTATATCTCATGATATACCGCTGGAAACTAAACTAAAATCCAACCGTTGATTGAATGATTGTATCATGTTAAATCAACGGTTGGATTTAGTTTAGTATCTCGCGGTACCGATATCTCTAGATATATTCGTAAAAACTCTCATGTATGTATGTTCTCTCAAAAATATTATGATTAAGCAAGCATATTTAACAACTAGCATCGATCTCCTTACACTCGCTTATATTCGTATCACGTATATATTTAGGCACGACATATGCATGCTGGGTCGGCGTCACGCATGGGACCAATTAAATTAAGATCCGACTGGAATCTGGCTTGAGGTTATGTGCACCAACTTCTTGTTTCCTGGCCCATGGATCCGTGTCAAATCGCGAAGCCAATGATGAGAACGTACTGATCATGCACGTCGTTGTTGATGTTTAGCTAAGCTAATTAGAGGACCCTCTTTGGTCTCTCTCCTCATCCCCCACTGTCCCAGTGATAGAATCCACGATCACCTGGCCTTGTACCGCACGTTGCTAGCTAGCTAGACTCGTGCACAGTGACGGATCTAGAACATAATATTGTTGGTCTCACTCGTTCAAGATAGTAGTGGGATTATTGAAAAGTCATTCTGTCATATGACACAAATTAATACTTGTATGCCAGCTCCGCCCCTGCTCGTGCAGCTAGCTTGGACAGCTAGATAGGAGTTTTTTTACTAGGTGTGTAAAAATGAATGTGTCATCTAATACTCCCTCCTTCACTAAACGTTTAACGCTATTGATTTTTTTATATATATTTGACCGTTTGTCTTATTTAAAAAATTTACATAATTATTAATTGTTTTCATAGCATTTGATTCATTTTTAAATATAATTTATGCTTGCCTATAATTTTACTTATTTCACAAAAGTTTTTAAATAACACAAACGGTCAAACGTGTGTCAAAAAGTCTACGATGTTAAGCATTTAGGGAAGGAGGGAATATATAGGACCATAGGTGAAATTCGTAGTGTTGTCTATATAACACTTTATTACTATTAGACAACCATATTTTATATTATCGAAGTCACAATAGTGTTTTACCTATCACTAAATATGCAACTACAGTAAACCACATATCTGACCTCTAAACCCCAGGTTTAGATCCGCTCCCTGATCAGCTAGTTCTTGTTTTGTTTTATATGAATTTTAAGAAACACCATGTTATGATTACATATTATATGTACATTAACACTACACAAAATGCATTTAGGCTGTAGAATTGATTACATGTATAAAGTGCATAAGTAGATTAAAATGAAGAAATCCTCGCAAAAAAATTAAAACGAAGAAACAGGTACATGCATGCTTGAGAGCTACATATAGCATATTGTTGGTGATGCAACATTAATTTATAGTTTTACATCGGTGGCTCGACATCTCCTAAGGCAATTAAGAATTGATGAGGACATGACCACCACAGATACAACCACAACAACGTCTTATGCAGTCGAACCAAAGGTGCAAGCTTCTTATGTTTGACCCCAATGTATTTAAAGAAGATAACAATTTAAGCACTTCATTATTGCTAGCAATGTGAATAACATGTTCAAAATCAGCACGAGTGGTTCAATAATGTTGAGAACATGTTCATTCAATAGTTGTGACATAGATATAATCGAAGCATTGAATAACTCTTCTTTGTCATAAGAAATAGCAATCAAATCTTCTTGTTGTAGGATTGAATACAATAAGTAAACCTACTAGAGGGAGGTGAATAGTAGGTATTGACAGTGGAAGTTTAATTTTCGAATCAAAAAACCAGATTAACAGAGTATCAGTAAAAACCAGATTACGCAAAAAACAACCATTGGATTTATCCCAAATTTTGTCACAATAAACTAGAAGATATAAGAAAAAAACTCTACCGAACAAATTTACAAAATAATGACTGGTTAAAAAGTTATAACCCTCGCAATCTAGGTATCTCAGAATTTCAGCAAAACCGACAAAATCAATTCAAGCAACTTACGTGATCGGAAACGTCTTGATGATTAAATATAATATTTATTGCTAAAATATATTGTCACAAGGTGCAGCCAAAGCACCCATACAAAAACCCTAAAACAAAGAGCACTCAAATCTCTCAATTGTGGCTTTTTACTCACGGTCAAGCTTCCCTCAATATTTATACCAAATATCTCTTATTCCTATTAGGACTCTACTAAAAGTCCTAATCTATTCCCATCTCTTTTCCATTAACCGGCAACCAAAGCCAACCAAAACAAACCAGTCGGACTCTCCTTGCTCGAGTCGGACTCCTCCTTCAGAGCTGGCCTCGTCTCCCGAGTCCCGACTAGACACAAACGCATGCAGCAACCATGCATGCCACGTCTTCAACCGAACCAGGCCAAGCCTGCATCGAATCATCAAAAGTAACCAGCTAGGTAGCTACACAGTACGCACGTGTACATGCAAAGCCCAACCAAGCCAACAAATCAACAGCCATGTTGACTATGTCAACCAGCACACACAGACAACGTACCGATCCATGCATCCATCCATCAACCTGCATATATGTATACACACTGATGCGCGCACACACATGCAGCCGCATACATACATACCTCTCCAATATTCTTCTCGATTTCTCCGGCACTCGCACACACAACCTTGCGAGACCCGTTACGAACAACACCCACACGGTGTCTCTCCACCGTATGTCGTCTTTCGTCAACCTCGTCACCCGGCATCATTGATCGCTCCGGACCTCTACTCCTTTCTTAGTATAGTCCCGATCCCACCGTTGACCGAAGTTAACCTTAAGACTTCTGACATAGTCCAATCTTGTCAACATGGCCTCCTGACTGCTCTAGACCTTAGTTCCTCCCTGAACTTAGTCCCAGTCCTCGCCATTGACCAAGCCTTGACCTCAAGTCACCTACACACAATAGACAAAACAACCGTTTCCGGGCACAGATATAGCAATCTGATCCACATAAGTCATACGCACTCACACCAACAACCTCAAACATTCCAAACCAATTTTATTTAATTTATTATTTATAAAGTCAATTTGTTCATCACAAAATATTAATCAAAACCTTGATCTTACACTTGTAACAAAGGAATTTCAGCAGAAGTTTCCACTAATGATTGCTCTAAATTAACATGAATAGTAGACAATTCTATAGCACCATGAGAGATCTCACCTTGTGTACTTTCAGCAACATTGGATTTACCTGTGACACTCTCCTTCGATGATTGATGAGCGGTATCTTCTGACCCTTCTTAAACTTGGTATGGGGTAACCAATATGTCTTCTTTCTTTATGTCGTTTGTTTTCTCCTCATTAATTTGTCTGCTCTCAAGTACCTTCAAAATGTTAGTATCACGAGCAAGAGGTATAGCACGTGGCTGCTCCTCTAACATATGAACATCATCTTTGTAAGTAGGTACAACTAGCCGATTAACAAATATTTCTCTCATTAGCACTTTCATATCATCCCAAGTTCGAGGCAAATTATCACGTGAAGACATAGATATGCACCTTTGGTTCGACTGCATAAGACATTGTTGTGGTTGTATCTGTGGTGGTCATGTCCTCATCAAGAATGTCCTCAGTAGCACCTACTGCGTCGAGTCTTGATGTCGCCGACGTCGTTGCAGCCCTTGCCCGGTACAAACGTAACCAAAGCATACTTTTCATGGCTTCCCACATGGAGAGAACTAGTATTGCCGCTCCACCGCCAGCCATCATAAGTGTGAGCCAGTTGACGCCGACTGACGATCGACGCTTCAAGCTTTATGTTTGTGTGTAGAGTTATGTTGGTGTTGGTCGGAATAGCTGCCATATTGTTGCATAGGTGTAATTAAGCAACTATTAGATGGTTGTGTACATCAAGAAACATAAGCATCCATTTTATTGCAGGGGCAGATCCATCATGGGTGATGCAGGGTCCGAGCCCTTGGTGACTCTATAATTGATATGTGTGTCTCATCATCCTTAGACCTACGTATCAGTGATAAAGTTCCTCTAACTTTAAGTTAGAAGGTCACCTTCCGTTGTACTCTCGTGTTGGATTCTCGTGGAGAGGAAGAAATTATCTAGAGAGTTCAGATTAAAATGCAACTAACAACGGCGTATCCAGAAGTGATTAAGAGCAAACCCAACAACTCATCTATCCCATCCTCCATCTCAAATATAGAGGATGTGTGAGAAAAATATTATTCCAAGAGATACTCCATCACATTATCCAAAAATAGAGCATCATCTATATTGGAGAGAACATCATCTTCACTCTATATTTGAAGCAAGCAACATGATAGGAAAAGAGAAGAGAGATTGTTGGAAAATATTATTAAAATATAAGAGATTGTAATATAAATGATGTAGTATGGATAGTCTCTTGTAGTGTATAGAGATATAGAAGAAGAATCTTTTTATGATTATTCAAATGGGCATATAGAGGATCAAATATAAATGAGCTCTTGGGTTTGCTCTAAGATCATATATAACTATAACTCTAACTTTATGTATTCAATAAAGACCGGAATAGAACCTAGATCGAGGTAATTAATGGAACCAGTCTCTAAAGCCACATCTTGTTTTTGCGTTGCATCATAGCTAGAAATTCATTTATTTTGGGACTTTAAGCCAGAGGATCATTTTCCATTGGACCCCCGTGGAGACGAAGGTTGGAGTGAGGATGAAAAAGAGGGAGAGAAAGATAGGAAGTGGGACCGGAGAAAGAAGGGATTAGTCCCTCTGGAGAAAGAAGAAGGGATTAGTCCCGCTAAACCCCAGGTCTAGATTCCAATAAGAAACCTAACCAAGTGAGCTATCCATTACCACTAGTTAAGTACTTGGACACTCATAGTTTTTCCCTTAAAAAATAATAGACATAATTTTAGGATACTGTTTAAAATCATTGATATATAAAAAATATTTAGACTTTACATATATAAATGTTAATAGGGATATGTATTTTAAACTCTTGAGGATATGTCCCTCATTTTTTGCATCTCGTTGAAATAGTTATAAGAAATAGTTTTATTTAATTATATTCATAGTAGTTAAAAATATATGATTAAAGAAAATAATACACATGTAGCCACAGCATGCCTAATCTAGTTAGGCACTCCATGATAACCAAGTGGACACAAGATGCTTCATATCAACATCGAATTAGAATCCGGTAATATGTCAGATACAGTTCATGTGGCCCGGATTAGGTTCCAGGAGATAAATCAATTCACCTTAATTAGGTGCTAGTGGGCCGTTCCATTGATCCATCCACATAAATGGTCCTTGCACATAGGGCACCATATGGACATATGGTCCATATATCCACAATGATATATCGAATGACCAAGAGTCCAAGATCGATCGGATTGCCGACCGAACTTTTTCCTAACACGGGATATCTACTGATGTGCCTTTAGTTAACTAGCAGTCAGAGGATCGGTTGTGATTTTGCTTTCTGGATATGGGCCCGGTTTCATGACGTCTCGCGGAGTCGCGAGTGGTCGTCTCTGCAGTCTGCCTGTCTCTGGCTCTCTGCTGCTTGCATAGTTGCATGATTCTTCAGTACTGATCAATCGTTGCGCAGTTGAGCCTGCATGATCGATCGATCCATAGCTAGCAAACTGGCTTTTTAGTTAATCAATTAGCGTCCAGTCACAGTTTTGTGTCTGCAAATGAGATATTACTTAACCTTTTTTAATTTTGAAAACGGTGGTTATCAATCTCGCTCTATTGAGGCGTCATACCTACCCGGCTAGTAGCATCAATACTACCCTCGTCCACAAATTTAATAGTTATAAGAGTTTTATGAGAAAATAAGGTTGAACTAAAATTTATGTCCATGTTTTTATTGGATCACGTCATCATCTTACTTCATATGGAGGAATTAAACAAGGGATGGTTAGGATAGAGTAAACCTAAAAATATTTATATTTGAATGGACATGAACAGCAGCAAATAAACGGTGAGGTACATATCTTGAACCGAGAGGGGTTTAATTAGTTGCTGCCAGTCTTCACCTACTTTGTTTAGTACAACAAAAAACCACAGTTCACGTTCTTTTTTACACCTCTAGTACTACAGCTCCGTCGACAGAAATTTTCTGCCAGTTTCTTTTTTCCTTTCCTTTTTGTTGCAGGATTAAATATCGAATTGCTGCGAAGTGAGCCTAACTCAAGTGGTTAGATATCCAGTAGAGCAACCTGCTCACCCGTATTTACGGCTAATATTCTTTTAGTGAGAGACGACGTACCCGTCGACAGCAAGTTGCCTGTGGTGACTTCGTCAATCTCAATATATGCCGGTCCAGTATTCGGAGGTGCTCATAGGGATAGGATGTGCGTGCATATTCATAAAAATAAGCATGCGCGCGTATGTGAGCGCTTGTGTTTGTACTGTGTTTTTTTAGAAAAACATAGATTTGTTGTATATAAATGTTTGTAACCAAGGAAATTTACAGTGAGTATGCTATAAAATTTGCAGTGTACCGAACGGATGAAGTTTACATGTGCAACGTATGTTTAAATATTATTATTAAAAAAGTTCTTTTGAATGTAATAATTGGATGGTTTGTAGACAGTCCAGTTATTTTTAGGGAGTTTTCTGTATATAAATGAAGTTTCTAGTATCTACAACACCAAATCAGTTTTACCAAATCCAACATTAAAATTATTTTAATAGTGTATTTGCTTTGTGTCGATAATGTTTTTATATTTTCTCTATATTTGGTCAAACTTTAAAATGTTTTAATTAATGTCTTATATTACGAAACAAATAAAGGATATTTTTTCAGTTAAAAATATATGAGATTTAGTTACGATATAAAATAACACGTGGCATGTGGGCTGTGACCCATGACGACCCCTTGGATCAAGTCCTATGAGATGATTATGAGGATTATTTGGACTTCCGTTAGGAAAATTAAATTCAGTTTTATACAGTAAGCTAGCCCGATCTAGGCCCATGGATAACCCAGCTGCATAAAAGGCCAACTCCAACATAGCTGAGAGCCTGTATAGGAAAGTTCATGGGCTGGCTATTTGCAGAGATGCCATCGTATGGTCTAAAAGGCCATCAGACCTACTAAGTTCATCTTTATTTGGGCTTATAAGCTTAATGACTTAGACTTATACGCAGACTTTCAGCTTCAAATAAACCAAAAAATTACTCTAATCTTGCTTTCTGGCCTAATGTTATAACAGTGGCTTATGGCTTTTAAAAAAACTAACGAAAAGCTAAATGTTTGCTTAGGCCTAGGCTCCCATTGTTTTGTTGTTGGCTTATAAGTCATAGCGAATGTTTAAAATTTTAAACTCAATTAAAGTTGATTTTGAGTGTTTTCATTGTGGATTCTTTTTCGCCTTGATTTCAAATCATGAACAATATGGATGTAAATTTTGGCCCATACATTTTTTTGGTTGCTGGAACGATCACATCGATAGACTATTTGACTTAGTCTGAAAAAAAGCACAACATCGCAACAATCAAGTATGGTTTTCAATTGGCAATTTTCTCCTGTTATTCGTGTGCTCAAACTGCATTTACATGCAAAATGCTGTCCCAAATAGTAGTTTGGTGCATATGAAAAATAGGTATTTTGGCCTTCACTTGACTTTGAATCTTTGATAGTGTAAGAATTTTATTTTAACTACAGGAGTAAATACATATATGCATGTTCATCAATCAATAAAAATATAACAAACATCCAACATGAATGAACAAATTTTACATCCAAATACTTGACACTATATATCTATATATACGTGTACTGTCAGATCGTGATAAAAGGAAAATCTGCTTTTGTCATGTTCAGTTCTTCATGCTCCCCTGCATTTTCTGAAGCCTAGCCTTGCGTTCTCGCGATAGCATCTCGGCGAAACGCACGAGCTCCTCCTCGTTAGTTCCCCTCTTCATGTCAGGCTCGTTCTTCCCGGTCTCGAGATGGACCTTGCACACCTGCTTCTTGAGCAGCGCCTCGCCGACGCCGACGAGCCTCCGCAGATTCTCCGGCGTGGAGACGTCGACGGACGCCGTGTTGCCGCTGAGCTCGTCGTCCTGGATTCGTAGGTAGTGTTTCTCGCAGTGCAGCGCCTGGAATAGCACGGATGCGTGGATGTCGACGAGGTCGGCGCTTGCCTGACTGAAGCTGTCGATCAGCGGGGTCGCGCCCTTGTTGTACAGCCACCCGAGAATTCCCCACCGGCCGCTGTCGACGGCGTTGAATTTCTGCTCGATTTTAGCTGAGCCGGTGCCGAGTGACAGGATCATGAACTTGCCGTAGTCGGCTGGTTTGATCGGGAAGAAGTCTTGGTTTCCCAGCAGGATTTGTTTGCTTACGTGTGTCATTGCCAGCAGCGTCTGTAATTGCATGCATGTTGGTGAGTTGGTCAAGTGTCAAACATCGCACAGTACATTACATGAAATGGGGATAAGTCAATTATGTGTGATTTTTCTATACGAAGTTTATGTTAACAAGTTAGGCCAAGAAGCTAATTGGTGTGATAATTTCTGTTCTGTCTGACACGTAAGTTTATTCAGTAGTCCACCTATGTAGTCTGAATATTGTGAAATTAACGTAGGATATATTGTTTGCACAAGCACGGCTGTTCACTCACCGGATTGTTTGCGGCGACGCCACCGTCGACGAGGTTGAATTCACGGGGATTGCCGTCCTTGTCCGTGGTCTCGAAGCGGTGGCCGGGCAGGTACGTCGGCGCCGCCGACGTGCTGATGCAGATGTCTGACAAAAGGGCGTTCTTGGACACGTCCTTACGGCCCTGCAATCAACAAACAACAATTTCAATCAGGACATCCACAAGCAAAAAATCACAAATCCATCAGACTAATTGATCAATAGAGATTTCTCCATGACATACATCGTAAGTCGAGAAGATCGTAGGCTGGAGGAGCTTGATGTCAAAAGTCGGCACAACAATATTCGTAATCGTCTTGTCAATACGCGTGTCGCCAAGCAGCTCCTGCACGACGGAGTGAAGATGCTTGCCGTCATACTTTGGACCAGCCATGCTCTTGAACAAACCGAGAGGCCCAACAGAAGGGAAAATCTTGGGGCAATGCTCGAGGTAGAAATCGTTGATGTCCTTGGCGGCGAAGAGCGGGTCGCCGTTGCCATTCGGCGCGGCGAGCATGGCGGTGACGAGGCCACCGGTGCTCGTGCCGGCGATGACGTCGAAGTAGTTGGCGAGGCGAGCATCCGGGCCGTCGATCTCCTGCAGCTTCTCCTCCAGGAACGCGAGGATTGTGCCCGGGATGATGCCGCGCACGCCGCCGCCGTCGATGCTCAGCACCGTCACGATGCTGCCGTACGACGGCGGCGGCGACCTCGGCGTCGACGGCGACAGCAGCGATTTCCCACGGCTCAGCACGCGCTGCACCACTGGGTTCAGTGTCAGTGATGATCCGTTGGTTTGCTCCGGTGTTTGCACCGGCGCCATTGGGGAAAAAACACACACAAAAAAACACTAGGAGATGGGGTTGAGATTATTTGTGTTCGTTTTCTGGTTGGCTCTACTCGATCGTGATCTCGATGTGAGCCCGATGGTGCGCACGCACGGGCGTCCAATTTATATTTTCGTTGAGGAGAAAAGATCTCGCCCGTGCTTGCCGCGTGCGTTCGTTCGTACGTGCCGGTGGTTGGACGAGTCAACACAGTTGAACGGGAAGTAGCTAGCCAAACTCGATAGCAATCGAAGTGGTGAAACCACTTGGGCCGGGCGCACCAGACAGTCTCACAGGTTGCCCGTGTATGCACGGGCTCGATCGCGTAAGCACGCAGTGAGATGTTGGACGGCGACGCAGTCAAGGTTGTGGTCTTGGAGAGGCTGGCATGTGGGCCCGTGACCGATCGGTCGGTCCACTCGACAGGCGAGAAATGGAGAGTCGGTCAGCTTTAGGAGAGCGTACGAATTAAGGTAGTAGCGTGCAGTGCACTGTGTTGATATTATCTTGGCGATTGAGGGAAAGAATTAAAAAGGAGGATAATATTGGTTTCAGGTGTTTACTCGTTCTTCTGATGCAGACTGATCGGTGAAGGAAGATTCTTTGTTCAAGCTTAGCTGCACGCGCTCGTGTATGCCACGATATATTATTTTTGTTGGCAGAGACTACAGATTAGTTCAATCCTGACGGCTATGTATGGCCTAAACTTTGGCTTTCCTCGACTGCATGATTTGTACACTTCATCGCTGGATTTTTATCATGAGTGTGTCCGTTCAAACTTCAAACTGTATATGCGACTAGTACTTAACAGTATTTTGTCTAGTTTATATTTTAATTATTGATTCTTCTATTTATTCTTTGTAATTTTATTTTATTTATAAATCACCAAGTTTTGTGTATTGCATATCCTATTGAAAAAAGTACTAGAATTTTCTTCCTAACTCGAAATATACATGTATATATGGTTATAGTGCAGTTTCAGTAGAGTTTTATAGCTACTAGATTAGTTGATTTTTATCTGTATGAACTCACCTACTTTTTGTATATGTTAGCGGCTGAACTCTTGTGAGGCCATGTGCAGTAGGCTGCTAAGATAAATGCTTAGAGACCTACATTAACTTGTTTTCCAGGGCAAACAGGCTATTGGCAAAAACGTCACTACCAAACGAAAGCGTTCCACGCTCCTTGTATGCCGTGCTAGAGTAACCGCGCCTAACTAACAAAGCACCTAATCTATTTAATTATCTCTATCTCTACTATTATATAAGCGAAATTCTCTTCCATGGTCCATTATCAATTTTCATCCGTAACATGTGATCAACAGTCTCCTTAATCCAGTTAGCGTTTCTGTTATCTCTTTCAAGTAGCGATCCTATTCTGATTTCAATTTCACGTCGTGTCCGTCCTTCGCAACATTAGCGTCTCTAATCCCATCGTGCGAGGCCCCAATCCAGATTGATGTGCCACAGGTTGTTCGCTAATTTCAATTAAACCAGCTGTTAACTATTTTGCTTTTTTTTTCTGTTCCGTATGCTCTTATAATATCCATGTTCTACATCTAACTCTGCTAATCACGGTATTGCTTCCCCACAAAAAAAAATCACGGTATTACCGTGGCACGAATAGACTAATCAACTCCCCGCAAAAAAAAAAAAGAATAGACTAATCAACTGGATGAAATTTCCAGTTCATTAATTTCAACGTGATGATGCATGTGTGGTCGTTCATTCTTCAAAATTGGCATCGTCGTGTTGATTCCTGCAGATAGCTGACATGTGTTGGCTGATTCGGCGGCGGATGGTCATTGGTTATACCTGCGGCGGATATGGTCGTGCGAATCCACAACGCCGAGGACGTCGGTGGCTGATGATCCGGCGGCTGTAGGCAGTGATGGCGTTGACTGTTGCGGCAGCAGATGACCCGGCACCAGCGATGGAAAATGGGAAGCGGTACGGTGGGTGGCGGCGTCGGCGATGGCGCCACGCGACGCACATATCTCTACTATTATAAAAGCGATCCATGGTCTATATGCATCAACGTCAAGTCTAAATCGGCTTCGCAATTTCAACATTTCTTATTTTATCGATTTAGGTAGGAAGAACCAAGTAAAAGAAGGGGATTTCAAACCCCAAAAAAGGGCTAAAAAAACCACAAAAGTAAAGAAAGAAACCTACCCGTGTCATGGCCGGTTCTCGTCGACGCCGTACGGGATGCACTCCCCAACCGTCGGTGTCGGCCAACGGGAAGTCTATTCCAACAACCAGCCGTCTCTCGGTGCCACGTAGGAAGATGAAGAAGAAACGGGGAGCACCGCGCGCCGGTCTGAGCAACGCCGCAAGTCCCCTCGCTGGTGCGCACGCTCGTTGGGCTCTGGTGAGAGAGAAAGGGGAGGGTTAGTGTTAGGGTTTCGCGAGGACGGCGGCGGCTGGCCGGGTCCCAGGGAGCACCGCGCGCCGGTTCGGGCATCGCCGTGAGGCTGCTCGATGGCGGCATGCTTGGTCTCTGGCGATTGCACGCACTAACAAGGGGCCATGCGGGCTCTAGCGAGAGAGAGGAGGAGGGTTAGGGTTAGGGTTTTGCGAGGACGGCCGTGGTTTGCTGTGTCGGGGATTTTCTCCCCCGTCAAAAACCCTAGCCGATCAGTCAGCCGGGCTCGGCCAGACCAAGAAGTGGCCTAAGTTAAGCTGTGCGCGGGGGGCGCTTTCCCAGCCCAGGCCCAGGTTGCGGCATGGGAGCGCGGGAACGGCCGTGCCCGCGCAAATGGCCGCGGGACGCGTAGTATAGGCCAAAATAAGTCTATTGTAGTTACCTCGGCCGAAGAAATAAGTCTGTTTTTAGTCCTTTTGTATTTTTAGAGGCATTTCACTATATGGTTATTGAATCTATTGTTTTATACACAATTTAAACCAACGTGAAAATTATTTAGAGAATTATGTTAGTCAGACGGTGAAAAATGGGTCATAAATATCTACAATTATTTATTATATTTTTATTTTCTCCCATTGCAATGCACGAGCACATTCGCTAGTAATTGAAAAAAGAAGCATCCATATTTGCTCTCAAGGCATGTAAATTCTTATATTAATTGTAGAAAAAAATTATAGACCATTGATTAAAAGTGTGGGCCTAAATTATAACGGTTTAGATTAAATGAAAGAGTCAGAAACATAATTTATTAACAGTAGCAAAATTTTGAATTAATATGATATTTGTTGTTGAGCTTAGTTTTTTTTCCGACGGAAAGAAAAAACAGTGCCCAGTTGTTACTTGGGACATCGATGGAAAAAAAAAAAGTATCAACATATAGCAGCCGGACAACATTGATTAAAGCGTATACGTATATGCGCCTAGTACTTCAGAGTATTTTGTCTAGTTTATGTTAATTATTTATTTTTCTATTTATTCTTTGGAATTCTATTATTTATAAATCACATAGTTTTGTGTATTGCATATCCTATTGAGGAAAGTACTAAAATTTTCTTCCTAACTCGAAATATACATGTATATGGTTATAGTGCAGTTTCCGTAGAGTTTTATAGCTTCTAGATTAGTTGATTTTTATCCGTATGAACTCACCTAGTTTTTATAGATAATTAAAAATGTTATATCTCCTACCTCTATCATTGAGTTTTATTGGTTTCTATTATATATTTTCCTTAGTTTGTTGACGAGCTCACCTGTTAACAACTATTTTCATGTTAGCGGGTGAACCCTTGTAATTAAGGCCATGTGCACTAGGCTGCTAAGATAAATGCTTAGAGACCCATATTAACTTGTTTTCCATGGCAAAACAGGCTTGGCAGAAATGTCACTACCAAACGAAGCGTTCGCTCCTTCGCCATGCTAGAGTAACCGCACCTAACTAACAATAAAAGCACCTAATTAGCTAGTAATTAACCAATTCAATATATTTTTTCTACGTATTTATCGAGAGCCTTCCGTTTTGAAGAAAGAGGCTCCTAAACGGATGCCTCTTTGATCTTAAGCACATGCCCTACGGTTAGTCTTAATGCATAGTTTTATTACACGGTTATCAAGAATACTATAATCATATATTGAATGAAATAGTCTCAATGCATAATTTTATCTCAGCAATTAAGCACAAGTATCAGTATGTGATTGGCCTAATTGAGTTAAGAAGAAACTACACCACTATAATAATGTTTCAATGGAGTTTCATGCGCTTTGAAACAACACCAACCAAGTTTCATGAGGATGAGACATATATAATCTCTCTCTTCTTAATTCTTTGCTATATCATTATTTTTTGCTGATTTGGCACCTCATTAAATGCCGATGAAACCCATATTGAGACTGGCCTAACGCAATTCTCCAATATAATCTTATCTTATTTGTTATAATGAAACACTGTCAGAATCTGTACCTTTCATGGCCAAAAACTGATAGGAGAATTGTAGAAACTAACATATAAATAATTCTTGGTGGAGACCCACGCGGCAGGAATAGAATATGTATGTTTGTAGCGTGACAATTGGATTACAGGAATCATACTATGGCCCTGTTTTGAGTGTCATATCAGACGTTTGACCAGATGCATGTCGGAAAGGGTTTTCAGACACGAATGAAAAAATTAATTTCAATCTATTAAGACTAATCAAGCCATCATTGGTACATATGGATTACTGTAGTACTTATGGCTAATCATGGAATAATTAGGCTCAAAAGATTCATCACCCGATTTTCGCGTAAACTGTGCAATTAGTTTTTTTAATAATTTATATTTAATGTTATATGCATATGTCGAAAGATTCGATGCGAAGTTTTTGGAAAAAAAATTTAGGAACTAAACAAGGCCTACATGTGAAACGACATATGAGAATTCTACCAAAGAAAGAGACATGTTCAGGTCTATAACGACGTGGGGTAAAGCTTACATACTGTTTGGTAGTCTGGCCAGTTTCCTTCAATATGAAGAGGTGATGAGATCCGCCAAGTACAGAGTAGAAGTAGAAGCAGATGACTAATCGAGCCTATCGACCAAGGGATCGCGTGTGTGGTGTGTATAGCAGGGCATATGTGTTGCGTGTCCTGGGCATTTTGGCCCTGGTGAGTTCAACGACTTGTGGCTTGATCTCTCGTATCTGACTTGTCTTTGTACCAGGGTGACATTATATTTATATCGGTACGTCACAATGTACAGGACTTATATGGTCTAATATGGCAATATGGGATATAGGTTGCTAGGATTGGACAAGTCGGGGGTGCTAAATTCCTCACTTATGTAACCGGGTTTCAGTATCCTCATCTTGACATGTCCATGCTTGTCGATACATTTTCATATACAAAGATATATTTTGTACTCCTCCCATAACAAAATATATAGTTACATGTAACATTTTATAGAAAATCAATCAAGGTAGCTATATATATGTGTGTTGAAAACTCGTGAAAATCATACCTAAAAGTTTTATAAATTTATGAAAAAATTTACTATAGATAGGTGTAAATATAAAATATGTTGAGACAAAATTTCAAGTTCAAACCCAACTTTATTTGGGAGTAACAAAAAAGACAATTTTTCGCTAAATAGTGTATGTTACTGTTCACCCAAAATTTGTCTTTTTTTTTACTCCCAAACGAAGTTGAGTTTGGATGTGAAATTTTGTCTCAATGTATTTCATACTTACACCTATCTATAGTAATGTTTTCACGAATTTACAAAACTTTTATGTCTGATTCTCCCGAGTTTACAACACTTTAGCTTATTTTCACCGGATATGCCCTCAGCTGTATTATTAGATGGAGCCAGTATCGTGTAGTATCTGTATATGTATGTCTGGGAGGTATCCCCATATACACTACTATGAGGGCTCTGGGCATGTGTAATGGCTGCCACAGAAACACATCTGAATTCTCTTTCAAGAAAGTAAGGACCTCTGATTCTTGCTCCTCGCCAAGGCTGGCCCCGGTGTGTGGATTGTTCGAGTAGGGTCTCCCTATGACAATGCCACAACGGTACTGTTTTGATGTTGCTTGCCTCAAGGTTTTGTCAACACTTGGGATTGATTTCTTCTCTGACTTGTCTCCTCGTTGTCAGTGGGTGCTGAGGCTTCTTAGGTCGCAATGTAGTGTTGTCTTTGCGTTTCTCTTTACTAATTTCAGGGATGTTCGGACTTCGGAAGCTATAGTTCGAAACAGTACGCACAAAAAAGTACAATGTTTTTTTTCTATTCTTCCCAAACTGCTAAGTATAGCGTTTTTAAGAATATTTTCTACACGAAAGTTGTTTTTTAGAAAATCAAATTAATTCATTTTAATATTTAAAATAGCTAATAATTAATTAATCACATACTATTAATATTGTTTTGTTTTACGCACGCTACTATTATTTTAGGCTTTTGCTAAATAGAAGCATCCGAACACTCCATCACCATTCTCGGGGGATGGGGTGGTTGGGGGATCTTTATTAGCTGTATGTAGTGGCAGATTGCTATAAAAAATTTGCAATCATTGTGAGGCCGAGTATGACGTATGTTGTAAGACATGGATAGATCTCTGCTAAGTTGATTTTCTAGTGTGGATTTTCTAATGGCTGTCAAAACACACAAGTCTAGCTAGCTAACAAAAGGGCATCTATGTGGTAAATGCATAAACATAATTTACATATAACATTTCCAACAAAATTCAATTACGTAGTACAAAGTAAAGTACGCAACATAAACATCCCGTCCAATATGTACGGGTTACTACTAATGATTACACTGTTGGTTTAATTTAGGCTGGATATTTGATCACACAAATATTTGATACACAAATTACAGTGGATACATGCATCATGCGCATGTACATGTCCCATGGATTTGTTACTGCACGTTGGCCTTCTGTCGCTAATGGCCTTTTTCGACAGATGTTTTGACGTTATAGGTGACTTCTGATACTGAGCCTGGCCCTGCGTTCCTGCGAGAGCATCTCCGCGAAACGCACCAGCTCATCCTCGTTAGTTCCCCTGTTCCCGTCAGGCTCATTCCTGCCGGTCTCGAGGTTCACCTTGCACACCTGCTTCTTGAGAAGATTATTGCCTGCTTCGACAAGCTTATTCAGGTTCTCCGGCGTGGAGAGGTCGACGGACGCCGTGTGGCCGCTGAGCTCGTCGTCCTGGATTCGGAGGTAGCTGCTCTCACACTGCAGCGCCTGGAACAGCACGGATGCGTGGATGTCGACAATGTCTGCGCTGGCCTGGCTGAAGCTGTCGATCAGCGGATTCGAGCCTCCCTCGTTCAAGAGCCACCCGAGAACCCCCCATTTGCTGCTCTCAACAGCATCGAATTTCTGCTCGATCTTGGCTGAGCCGGTGCCCAGTGACAGGACTATGAACTTGCCGTAGTCAATGGGCTTGATCGGGAAGAAATCCTTGTTGCCCAATAGGATCTGCTTGCTTACGTGTGTCATTGCCAACAGCGTCTGCATCAAGTTTTAGTTTTGTTCAACGAATATATGTTAGATCAAGGTTGAGAGCCAGTATGTACTACCTCCGTTACATAATGTTTGACTTTTCTTCTAATATTTAACTGACTTGATTAAAAAATTATGTTAGAATTATTTATTTTGTTTGTGACTTACTGTATTATTAAAATTAATTTAAACACAATTTATTTTTATATTAATGACAATTTTTTGCAATATAAATGGTCAAAAATTATAAGTAAAAATTCAAACACTTATATTATTAAATAGAGGAGTATATTTCAGAGTTGTCGATGACGTAGGCAGACACGGTGGCATAATTACCGGATTGTTCGCGGCGATGCCGCCGTCGATGAGGTTGAATTCCCGGGGATTGCCGTTGTTGTCTGTAGTCTTGAATTGGTGGCAGGGGAGATACGTCGGAGCGGCTGACGTGCCGATGCACACGTCTGACAGGAGAGCGTTCTTGGACTTGTCTTTCAGGGCCTGCGAGCAATATTGCATGTGTCAGCATGTACGTTTCACTCGCAAAGATAATTTTAATTGCCACGAGATATCATTGATTAATTACGTCGTATTTGGAGAAGATGGTTGGCTGGAGAAGCTTGATGTCAAAGGTGGGGATGACAACGTTGGTGATCGTCTGATTGACCCTCGTCTCACCGAGCAGCTTCTGAACCACCGAGTGCAGGTACTTGCCGTCGTATTTTGGTCCCGACGACATGCGATGGATCAATCCCAGCGGACCACCGTTGCTGTATTCACAGAAAAACATCTATATATACACGTTCAAGTTCAAGATCGAGCCATGACTGCATGCATGATCAGATTAATTTTTGATATGTGTTATCTCCATCTCAAAATCTAAGCAGTTTTAGACTTGTCATTATTTTTGAGATGCTACTTTGACTAATAATATTTATAAAAATATGTTATTTAAAAGAGTAATGCTCCGGCGCTCTCTACTGACAGTATTATACTTCCAATACAAATGATCTTAATTGTTCGTTTACATATTAATCATTTACTAATTAATAAGTGAGTAGGGATAAGATTGTCTTTTCTTTTTTATATCTATTTCCTATTTATCTCCTTCCTGAATAATGGAAGGCATCAGATCTGAATTGACTCCTACACACTGACGGCCCCCACACCATCGTTTAACGCCCCTCCATTCCATCACTCCCACACCATTTACTCCTTTGTGGTTTTTTTCTCTTAGGTGATGGTACCCTTAAATTTCTACTCCTAAAATATTTGACAGTATAAGTATATAGATCCAACGGTACATATTATTTGAAACTGTCAGCAGGGAGCACCGGTGTAGACCTCTCAAATTAAAATAGTTGTATATTATAATAGTTTGTTCTATGATAAATCTAATAACATCGTTTTTACATGATAGTTTATTTTAAGCTTTTTTAGTACTAATAGTCAAAGTTTAAAACATTTGACCTTCCTAAAACTCGTTATATTTTAGGAGGGGAGTAAGAATCTGCACCTGCTGGCAGGGAAGATTTTGGGAGCGTGCTCGAGGTAGAATCCTGTGATGTCCTTGCCGGCGAAGAGTGGCCGACCATTGGCGTCAGGCGCGGCGAGCATGGCGGTGACCAGCCCGCCGGTGCTCGTCCCGGCGATCACGTCGAAGTAGTCGGCGATCCTCACGTCGGCGCCGTCAATCTCCTGCAGCTTCTCCTCCAGGAACGCGAGAATTGTGCCCGGGATGATGCCACGGACGCCGCCGCCGTCGATGCTCAGCACCGTCACGATGTTCCCGTACGACGGCGGCGGCGACCTCGGCGTCGACGGCGACGCCAGCGCGCTGAAAGCAGTTCTAGCCAAATTTCGCGCCTTTTTCCCTATCTAGGTATGAAACGCCTGGCTAATTAAGCTAGGTAGGAGTAGCTAATAATGTTCTAACTAATATGCTGCTAAACAAAGACGACTGCGAGATCGTTCACCTTTAATTTCTGCTAAAAAGGCAATATTTCGTCGGGTTTGCTCGTCTTGCTCCTTTGATAGCTTTGTGATGCGCACGGGCTAGTATTTATAATGTAGTGGAGGATTAAAGAAAGAGCACGGCTTTGCAGTCGCTTGCGCAGTTGAAGAGATCACTACAAAATTTGTCGTACGTCACTTCCACTGCGGTTCAGCTCCCAGGAATGGAACGGAAGTTAGCGCTAGTCAGAACTCAAACAATGGTAAAAAAAAAAAATCAGATGTTGAAGTGATCAAACCGACAAGCACGCGATCGATCTGCTGGCCTGGCATCATCATATTTACACTGTCGTTTTTCTATCTGAAAAAGATGGTGAACATAATTGCATACATATATATGTTGCCATTTCTGCTGCTTTCGCCTTGCGTTAGCCGGTACATATAAGTGAACGTGTGGTTGTGGATGCCGTGTGCAGAAGTGTGTGTAACCTGAAGTAGCAGCGGAACCGGCCGGTCATGCAACGACGTCTGCCGGGTAGTACGTACGTATACACCGGCGAGAGTGGTATCAACTGTTGTTTTGTTAAGTACGTTGCTTTAGCCGCCAATACAGTACCAATTGCTAATCGGTGCATGGTTGCCGCTTGCAACTAGTTTTCTCACAACTCAAATTTTCTTTTTTAGAAAAAAAAATCTATTTGACAGTTTGATTTCTTACATTTGAAATTTTGAGCTATCTTTCTATTTAAAAGTTTGATCTTTTTTCATTTGAAAGTTCAAGCTTCTATTTTGAAAATCCTTTTATTTTCAATTTGAAGGTTTTTTCTTTGCTTTTGAAACGATAGGTTTTATAGTTGAAACTGATTGCTAGACAGCAATTGATTGTCAACTAACCTGGCCTGTACCGGCAATATGTTTGTCGCAGAACGCAGATGGCAAGAAGCAGTCGTTGTGTTTGTTCATGACCCACTAGTATCCGACGCGCTCATCCTCCTTTAAATAATTGACACTAAATTATTTCTTAGTGTTCAGAGTTTTATGCTTGTACCAATATCACCTCGAAGTGTAGTATCACAAAACCTTAGCTTGTGTTCCTTGCAGTGTGTTCATTCCAATATCCTCTCGAACTGTGGAAACACTTTCCTCACATGTACCACCAAACCTTGCATTCTTCCTAGTCGTTGAGCAATGGACAGAATCATAGACGTAGAGATTTTAAGGGAACTATTGTAGGGAGCGCCTAATGAAAAATTATGAGAATTTATATAGTTTTATAATGATATAATAACTAAGGACCAAAATTTTTCAAGAATTTAAAAGATTTCTTATAATTGGTTCACTCTAGTCCCCTATTGACATTTTAATTTTCTGTTTTAAATTTTATTTTCTTATTTTACATTCAAAATTTTAAATTTAAAAAACTTATATTATTTGACAATAGGAGTATGCCAACCTATTTTTGGATGTTTTGGATGCTACTCCCTCAGTCCAAGACTATAAACATTTGTGCTGGGATTTGACACTTCCTAGACATGTGCCTCGAAAGTTTTTTTCATGCAAATTTCTGTTCATTTGGTTGAGCTTCAAAATTTGTGTTGTTTATTATTGGGCATGTGGGCACTCCGGGTTACCTTTTCATTTTTTTCTTGTCCTTTGGACATTGACGCAGAGCACAAAATAATGTTTGCTATTACACACCATCACTCCCACCAAAGGAAACCAAACAGGTCGTGAAGACACGATTTTTTGCCACTTGGCGGCACCTGTGGGGTTCATGGCTTCATGTTAGGTGACAAGATTAGAGAAGATGTTGGCATTCTACTAGAAGGAAAAGGTTAAATAAACAAACAGAATTATTTTTGACATACCAATATTTTTCCGACGTTGTTACTCCATATGAATAGTATTATAAAAATATTTTAATATAATCAAGTATTTGAAATTATATTGTATGTTTCATATGATTTTTTTATGATATTTTCAGTTGTTGTGATTTAATGCAGATTTTGCATGATTCATGTACTTGTAATATTTCTTGAAGTGAGTCGAAACACATTAGATCATCGCATGTTGTAACAGACCCAAAAATTGTAAAACCTAAAACTAATATGATAA
>CM002486.1:15977458-15993620 GCA_000325765.3 Leersia perrieri
CCCTCCCGCCGAAGGGAATCGCTCCCAGATTCCCCGACAGAGTGTTATACCCGGTTACTTAAGAAAGAATGCCGGCTTTCTGCAATTTATGTGGTATTATTGGACATGATGTCAAGGAATGTGGCGATGGTGTGCATAATCCTGAGGAATGTCAATGGGGGGATTGGCTGATGGAAAAATTCGAACCAAATACCACGGGAGGAAGTGCTGGTAGAGGAAGTGGTTTTAGGGGTAGAGGACGAGGAGCAGGTAGAGGCCGAGGACAAGATTTCTCAAGAGAATCTGAAACTGAGGATATGGAAGTAAATGTTGGTGACTATGAAGGTTCAGCGTTGGTTACAACCGGGCCTCGAAAATGTCTTGTTTTAGAGGGGGTAAATCTGTTGGGGGGAAGAGAGGGAAGTAAGATGAAAGGTAAAGTGGATGAAATTGTGAAAGAATTGGAGAATGTTAATTCAATGCATGATGAGTTACCTTCTCAAAGTACTCCACAAAAAGTTCAGGATAAAAAGAGATTTAAGAAATCAGAGAATGTGGGTTGTAGCACCGATGAGATTATGAGATCGGCGACCTCCTTTGAGGAGGATCGCCGGGAGCAATGAAAATCCTAGCTTGGAACTGTCGCGGGCTGGGCAACGCCCGTGTAGTTCGTGCGCTTCTGGATCTCCAGAGGCAACTAAAACCAGATGTGGTTTTTCTGTCTGAAACACACCTGGGATCGGCTAAGGCAGAAACTTTGCGAAGGAAGATGGGGATGGATTTGTTCATCATTGATGAAAGTGATGGTAGACGAGGTGGTCTATTGTTGCTGTGGAGGAAAGAGTTGGATATCATTAAACAAGAGGTTTCATCTTATTACATTGATGTAATTATTCGGGGAGAAAATGATTGGAGATTAACTGGAATGTATGGGGAACCAAAATGGGACCAGAGAAGCAATACCTGGGAAGCCTTGCGTTGTTTGTATGGCAGGATGAATCTACCCTGGTTAGCTATTGGGGATTTCAATGAGATTTTATATAATCATGAAAAGGAGGGGGGCATAATTCGCCCACAGGGACAGCTGCAGGCTTTCCATGATGCTTTGACAGATTGTGATCTTACAGACTTGGGTTTTAATGGTGATCAATTCACTTGGCAGAGAGGAAAAATTAGAGAAAGATTGGATAGAGGAGTTGTTAACGAGGAATGGAGGATGATGTTCCCTGAGGCTAGCTTAACAAACTGTGGCATGGCCAAATCAGATCATAGTCTGCTGCTGGTCGATACTATGGCTTCTAATAGTTCAGCTGGAATTTGCTCTTCAAATTGTAGGCGCTATGAGGCCAGATGATTGAAGGAAGAATCAGTACAAGAGATAGTGAAGGCTTCTTGGGCTAGAGCATCTATGAGGGGTGAAGGCCCGTCCTTCATGCAAAAAGTTCAGGAAATCCATACTGATCTGCACGTTTGGGATAAGACACAACTGAAGGGACCGACGAACAGGATGAAGAAACTAAAAAGGGATCTTGAACGTTTACGTAGAGGACCAATGACAGATGCCTCGATTGATGAACAAAAGGAATTAATGCTTCGGATTGAACTAATCCTGGAGCAGGAAGAGCTATATTGGACTCAAAGAGCGCGTGCAAATTGGTTGAAGCAGGGTGACAGTAATACAAGATTTTTTCAGAATTTTGCTGCACAGAAGAGGAGAAGGAATACAATTAAAGGCCTCAGGGATGACTAGGGGATCTTACAAACGGACCAAAAGACAATGGGAAGGATGGTACAGGAGTATTTTCAGAATCTTTTTACTAGGGAAGTGAGGGAGGTTGATGAACGGGTGTTGCAAGATGTCCAAAACAAAGTTACCGCTGATATGAACGGTGGTCTGTTAGCTCCTTTTTCGGTTGTAGAGGTTAAGAAAGCATTATTCAGTATAGGGGATCTAAAAGCTCCAGGACCGGATGGTTTGCATGCCATTTTCTACAAGAGATTTTGGGAAATGCTGGAAAAGGAATTGGTCACGGAAGTTCTGAATGCAGTAAATAATTTGACAATTCCCGACGGGTGGAATGACACGACAATTGTAATGATCCCAAAGGTTGAGATGCCCGATCGAGTGACACAGTTTAGACCCATTAGCTTATGTAATGTGGTCTATAAAATCATCTCTAAAATGTTAGCGAACAGATTGAAGAACATTCTTCCGGAGATAATTAGTGCCCAACAAAGTGCTTTTGTCCCGGGGAGGCTGATTACCGACAATATTTTAGTGGCATATGAGTGTTTACACACGTTAAAGAAGAAGGGAAGAAAAGGACTGTGTGCTGTGAAGCTAGATATGCATAAAGCATATGATCGGGTAGAATGGATTTATTTGGAACAAATCATGCTAAAGTTGGGATTTGATGCAAGATGGGTAAATCTGATTATGTCCTGTGTGTCATCGGTTCAATATAGAGTGAGATTCAACGGAGATGAGACAGAACTAATCAACCCTACGCTTGGTTTGCGACAGGGGGACCCTTTATCCCCTTACTTATTTCTGCTGGTGGATGAGGGACTCTCAAGTATGCTACAGGGCGCTGAAAACAGAGGTGATTTGGTGGGAATTAGAGTGTGTCGAGGGGCCCCTATGATTTCCCACCTTTTATTTGCAGATGATTCCCTCATTTTAATGCAAGCTGATAAGTCGAATGCAGAGAAGCTGAAAACTGTGTTGGAATCATATTGTGAAAATTCAGGCCAAAAAATTAGTGAATCCAAGTCAAGCATTTTCTTCAGTCCAAATACAGATGTCGATGATAAAGCGGAGGTTTGCGAGACCTTGGGTATTATGACAGAAGCGTTGAGTGATACTTATTTAGGATTACCGGCCATGATAGGAGTGGACAAAAGCAACTGTTTTCAGCATCTCATTGATAGGGTTCAGGCTCGCCTGAATGGATGGAAAGAGAAAATGTTAAGCTCTGGGGGAAAGGAAGTCCTAATAAAATCCATAGCCCAAGCAATCCTAGTGTATGCGATGTCGGTGTTCAAGATGAAAGAGCAAGTCGGGGCCTAGAGGGGGGGTGAATAGGCCGAATTTAAAACTTAAAACGAAGCGGAAGCTGGATTTTTCAGATGTTCCGAGAATCACCACAGAACATCCGAAACTATTTTCGGAACATCCGGAAATGGATCCCAAGAGCAAACTTCGCGAACAGAACATCCGAAACTAATCACAGAACATCCGAAAGAAACAGATCAACTTCAAAAAGATTTTTGAGCACTAGTTTCAATCCAATAAATTTTTGTGACGCCCCCCTTTGTAGTACAGCATCCCTATGGTCTCACGAAAGAGAAAAATATATATTTACCATAGATTTTCTTTGCCGTTTTTCTTCTCTTTTCCTTCATAATCGTCGTGGGGGCACACCATCAACTCAACTTAGGCGGACTAAATTATTCCTTTCACAACTCTCAACTTTTATTAGTCTGCACTAATCTATTGTCATTAACCACCAAAATAATTAGGGGCCTAGATGCACTTTCACAAGATACCTAAGAAGATTTGTGATAGAATTTCAGATGCTATCTCCAGTTTTTGGTGGGTGATGATGATAATCATAGGAGGCTGCACTGGAAGGCTTGGTGGAAAATGTGCATTCCAAAACAGAAGGGAGGTCTTGGTTTCAGGGATTTACATTGCTTCAATCTTGCTATGTTGGCAAAGCAAATTTGGAGATTACTGAGTGAACCTGACTCTCTTTGCGCAAGAGTACTGAGAGCTAGGTACTTTCCCGATGGAAATATTCTGAAGGCAAAACCCAAAAGTGGGAGCTCATATACTTGGCAAAGTATTCTGGCCGGACCAGACTGCTTTAAATTGGGTTGTGTTTGGAGAGTTGGAGATGGATCACAGATTAATATTTGGGAAGATAATTGGATACCTTCAAGTCACAACTTGAAAATACAAACACCTTGTGGGAGAAATATAATCAGGAAGGTTGAAGAACTAATTAACCCGGTGAATGGTGAATGGGATGAGGCTTTGATTAGATCCTTGTTTTGGCCGGTTGATGCGCATCGAATACTACAAATCCCTATCTCAGACGGGAGAGAAGATTTCGTTGCTTGGCATCACACCCGAACAGGAACCTTTTCAGTCAGATCGGCCTACCACTGTCAATGGAGGGAAAAATACAGTAATAAGGAGAGTTTGTTGGGAGGGTCAGGTTCTTCCGATAAGCCAATATGGGATAAACTTTGGAAGTTACAGCTGCCACCAAAAATAAAAAATTTCGCTTGGAGGATGCTACAAGGAATGATTCCTTGTAGAGGAGTTCTTGCAGCGAAACACATTGCTAAGGAAGCAAGTTGTCCGGTTTGTTCATCAGGGTATGAAGATATAAAACACTTGGTGTTTACTTGCAAACGATCGAAAGAAGTGTGGAAGCACTTAGGGATATGGGAAGATATGAGGCAGACCATGGTGATGGATTGTTCAGGATCTATACTCGTGGAGGAGGTAATTTGTAGGGGAGGACAAATCGAACGGCTTAATGGAATTGGCATGGCAGAGTTAATCCTAACAGGAGCTTGGTACATTTGGTGGGAGAGGAGGCAAATGGTGAGGGGCGAACATATTCAGACTCCAGCTCGCTCAGCTTTGTCGATTGCCACTCTTACCACAAACTATATGCGGGCAGAGAAGAAAGAACCAATGGAAAAACAGGAAAGATGGAAGAAACCTCCTGAAGATTGTATGCAGGTAGTCACAACGATGCTTGATGATGGTTTCTCGGCGACAGCTTCTATGCAAATTTTTGAAGATTGCACGCTAATGTGGGAGCTTTTTGACAGGATTTCGATTGAGCATTGTAATAGAAATATAAACCAGGTAGCTCATGAATTGGCCAGGATAGCTGGTAGGTCCAAAAGTTCATGTATTTGGGTTGATGAATCCCCTGGTTGTGTTCTGAATTACCTGGTAATAAACATAGCCGAATGGCATTTCCTCTAAAAAAAATTCAATAGATTTTCTACGTACTTATCGGTTGCACCAGACAGTCTCACGGATTACCCGTGTATGCACGGGCTCGATCGCGTAAGCACACATTGAGATGTTGGAAGCGACGACGCAGTCAAGGTGGTGGTCTTGGAGAGGCTGGCACGTGGGCCCGTGACCGATCGGTCGGTCCACTCGACAGGCGAGAAATGCAGAGGCAGTCAGCTTTAGCCGAGTGTACGGATTAAGGTAGTACCGTGCAGTGAACTGTGGCCTTGTTTAGTCGTCAACTTTTTTCTTCAAACTTCTAATTTTTCCGTCACATTAAATATTTGGACACATATATAGAGCATTAAATATGAAAAAAAATAAATTACACAATTTACATGTAAATTGCGAGACAAATCTTTTGAGCCTAATTACACCATGATTAGCCGTAAATGCTACGGTAACCAACATGTGCTAATGGCGGATTAATTAGGCTCAAAAGATTCGTCTTGCAGTTTACATCCGGAATCTGTAATTTGCTTGTTATTAGTCTACATTTAATACTTTAAATTTATGTCCAAACATTTGATGTGATATTTTTGGCCAAAAATTTTTGGATCTAAACACATCCTGTGTTGATATATCTTGGAGATTGAGGGGAATTAAAGAATTAAGGCCCTGTTTAGTTCTCAAAAACATTACATCGAATCTTTCGACATATGCATGAATGTTAAATTTAGATTAAAACAAAAACTAATTGTACTGTAGACATGGAAATCGCGAGACGAATCTTTTGAGCCTAATTAATCCATGATTAGCCATAAGTGCTACAGTAACCCGCATGTGCTAATAACAATGTAATTAGGGTTAATAGATCGTCTCACGGTTTTCTGACACACTATGTAATTAGTTTTTAATTAGTAGCCAAAATAGTCTTTCGACATTTGATCAAACGTCTGATGTGATATCTAGATCCAAAACATTTTGGAACTTAACGATCCCTAAATAGGAGGATAATATTGGTTTCAGGTGTTTACCCGTTCTTGTTCTAAACTTCTGATGCAGAGTGATCGGTGGAGGATTCTTGTTCATGAAGGAAGATTCTGCACGCACGCTCGTGTATACCAAGATATAGATCCGGAGGGCTAATAAGAACATAGTTTTGTTGGCAGAGATTATAAATTAGTCCAATCTTCACACGGCTATGTATGGCCTATACTTTGTCTTTCCTCGGCCACATGGCTACGTATGACTTATACTTTGGCTTTTCTCGACCACGTATCCATTGAAAACCATTGAATAAATAAAAACCCGTAAAAACCAAACCAATATATTTGTAAATTCATAAAATAACTTGTATGTATAGATATACACATGAACCACTTCCTTATCAAATATCGAATCAAAACTCAACTTTATTTGGAAACAACAAAAATAACAAATTTCAGATGAACAACAACATGATACTGTTCAACAAAAATTTGTTATTTTTGTTTGTACCAAATAAAGTTGAGTTTTGATTTGATATCTAGTGGGAGTGTATTTTATGTGTATATCTATCTATAAAAATTATTTTATGAATTTACAAAACTTTTAGGTTTGATGGTTGCATGATTTGTGCACTTCATCGCAGATTTTATCATGAATGTCATTCAAAGTTCAAACTTCAAACTATGCGCCTAGTTTTTCAAAGTATTTGTCTAGTTTATATTAATTGTCTAGTATTTTTCAAAGTATTTGTCTAGTTTATATTAATTGTTGGTTTTCTATTTATTCTTTGGAATTATATTATTTATCAATCACCTAGTTTTGTGTATTGCATATCTTATATATTGGTAAAAGTATTAAAATTTTCTTCCTAATATGGTTATAGTGCAGTTTCAGTAGAGTTTATTATAGCTTCTAGATTAGTTGATTTTTATTTGTATGAACTCACCTACTTTTTATAGATAATGAAATATGTTATATCTCCTAACTCTACCATTGAGTTTTATTGGGTCTCTATTATGTATTTTTCTTAGTTTGTTGGCTGAAGCTCACCTGTCAACAACTATATCTTACGTTATAACATATAATTAGAAGGTGAACCCTTGTCAACTCAAAAAAAAAAGAAGAAGGTGAACCCTTGTAAGGCCATGTGCAGTAGGGTGCTGAGATAGATGCTTATAGACCAATATTAACTTGTTTTCCATGGCAAAGAGGCTTGGCAAAAATGTTACTACTACCAAACGAATCGTTCGACGCTCCTCATATGTCGGGCTAGAGTAACCGCACCAAACTAACAATAAAAACATCTAATTAGCTAGTAATTAACTAATTCAATAGATTTTCTACATACTTATCGAGAGCCTTCCGTTGAACAAAGAGGCTCCTACACGGATGCCTCTTGGCATCTTTAGCACCCCTGTCATTGTACATGCCCTAAGGCAATTCTCCAATATAACCTTATCTTAGTTGCTAGAGTAACTTTAACAGTCCTACAGAGGTACCTAGAGGTATCAAAATTTTAGTGTAAACTTTAGTATCTTCTAATACCAAGATGCTCAAAGGTATCAAATTTACAATAAAAAAGTGGTAACTCCTAATATCATTTTAAGCATTGTAAAATTGCTCTATTAGTTATAATGAGACTGTCTGAATCCATACCTTTCACGGTCAAAAACTGATAGGAGGATTGTAGCCAGAAACCAATATTTTTTGCAGCCGGCCCTTTTATAGAGCCGTATGCAAAGATCGACATTGGCCGGCACCGTCCAAAACCCGCTTGCAAATTTTTGCAGACGATCCACTTATTCATCGCCCGCAAAAAGGCAGGGGACCCCACGACCCCGTCCTCGTCCAATTCTCCCTACTTCTTTCTCTCTCTCGCTCTCTTTCTCTCCTCCCACTTCTCTCTCGCTCGCTCACTCACTCACTCTCTCTCTCTCTTGACAGTGGCTATGAACGGTGTGCGTGAAGACGATGGGAGGCATGCATCGGCGACGGCAAGCGGCTGCGGGCGGCGCAGGGCGAGGCAGCCCGGTGGCCCCCCGGGGTGGCCGGATCCAATGGCAGGACAGGGCAGGGCGGGATTTTTTCTATGCGATGCCCTAACCTGCCCGCAAAATTTTTTTTGGCCTAGTGGCAGGAATATAATATGTATGTTTGGCCCTAGGGCGTATGTGGCGAGTTGTCAACGACTGGCTGATGAAAGTCCTGGGCATTTTGGCCCTGGTGAGTTCCTCGAGTTGTGGCTTGATCTCTCGTATCTGATCATGTACTTTACACCAAGGTGGTATTATATTTATATTGCTAGGTCACAACGTATCCAAGCAGGACTTATAATTATAGTTACTTTACGAGGGATGAAACATTTTCTAGTCCAGTGTATCTGGACTAATGTTTTATCCATATATATTTTACTAGAAAATACCACATTCAACCCAAGGTATATTATGGGATGGAGGTAGAATCGTGTAGAATCTGTATATATGTATGCAGGAAGGTATCCCCATATACACTACAATGACGGTCTGGGCATGTTTACAGGGGCAAATCCAAGATTTATTAATAATTAGCAGTGCCGGTCATAAGAACAGTACATTTGTGACACCTCGGTAGATAATGGCATGTGGTCAGCTACAAGAGCCAAAAACAAGAGCCCGTCTTGGCCTCATTTAATCATCCCTCATATATTTCTTATGAACTATAAGATAATTTATTATTCACACTAATATATACGTAATTAAATTTTCTATATAGTTTTGAAGTATTTTACCATATTTTATTATTTATACATGTTTGTATGTACACTGATATTATATAACATAAAGCACCAAATTAAAATCAAGTTAAATAATTTGTGTTGATGCATATCATCTTGCTCATTTATCCTTCTAACAGTAATTATAGCAATTAATGGTGAGATAGAAAGGTATTAAATTAACCAAGTTAACTAATTTCTCATTTGTAAACTAATATGGTGATTAAGTGTTAGTTTGGCCAACGGGGGTGCCATGCACCCTCCGGCACCCCCTATAGGTTCGCCACTGCATGTCTGATAGCTGCCAGATAAACACATCTAGATTCTCTTTCAAGATAGTGAGGAGCTCTTATTCTTGCTTCTTGCTGGGCTAGCCCCAATTTGTGGATTGTTCGAGTAGGGTCTCCCTATGACAACGCCACAAGCCCACAACGGTACTGTTTCGATGTTACCTCAAGGTTTTATCAACACGAGGGACTGGTTTCTCTTTCTCCTCTGACTTGGCTCCTCATTTGTCGGTTGGTGCTAAAGTTTTTTTACAGTACATTAGAAGGATACGCGTGGTGTGATGCCGTGCAATGGCCTACCTAAAGATAGTTTTTGGAAGGGTTTAGATTGTTTAACTGGGACACACTATTAACATTGTGTTTTTTTTAGCTGTTGTAGTCACAATGTATAATCAGAAGTGCAAAAACAAACACATATGTATTGACATGTTTGTTTACAAATAGTTGCACATTGTGATAGGGATGGGCCCTATATATAGCGGTGCTCCTCGTTTTCTTCATTAAAGAAAGTATGCTTGGTTCTTTTGATATTTATGTGACACTAAATACCATTAGATGTACGGTTATGGTTGCATATATTAATTTGTGTAAAAACTAAAATGTACTGAAGTACGAACAACATTTAAGTTCACATGAAAAAAAAACATTTCTAAATCAAAGCAAAAAAAATTATAGTGGACTTGTAGACCCATTTGAAACAACTTATCTTGTCCTTGTGCCATCCATAATTAATTTTTTCATTCATAGCAGGATTAAATTCATAAAAAATACTTGTAATATTAATGCTTTCCTTTTGTTCTAATATTTATTTATTAGCAGTCTAAATATGTTTGGTATTAGATAAACCAGATAAAAATAAATGGTTATGATTCAACTTTAGGTTTTGCCATCTTATAGACAAGACAGAGCATACTAAAAGAGAAAACCACACATTAGGGTGCACTACATTCTTATGGGTAGTGCTAGCTTGCTTTATTGTAGATTGATGCTCTTGTGAGTAGTGATAATAACTAGGAATATTTGACATCTTGTGGGTAAACAATGTTTTATGACCATAATTCTATTATATGTCATCTTATCGTAGGTTGCAATATTTGATATAGAGGAAGTGACTGTTCTATTGTAAGTAGGAATTAAAATGATGTGTCGTACAGTTCTAGGTTGCAATATTTAACAAAGAGAGAAATGACCATACAGTAAGTACAAAATAAAATAAATATGGATTAATATACTTCATATCATAAAAGAGAATGTCTATTTATTAAAAAAGAATTAGAAAATTTTAATTAGAATATATGGGCAAAAATATTAAGAATATTAGGACCTCCTTAAAATAAGTTAAGGGCATACATTGAATTATTGACAAAACTAAAAGTTTGACCAAAAAATTTAGAAAGGAGGAGTTCCATGCAAAAGTATGAGGATTTTTTAATTTTTCACACAAGGACGGAAAATCAGATTTTGTCTTCCATGCGTTGTATTATCAAGAAGTATAGGGGGTTATGCAAAAAATTTTCAGTTGGCAATGAGTTGGTAGAAGGATCTATCTAATATTTTAAAAAATTAAGGGGTCTTAATGCAAAAGGAAAAAGTTGATATATAGTGACCCATGAAAGGCGGAGAGCTCTTCGTCCTTATAGGAACTAGTAGCTTGCTATTGAGCTTCTTTGTTCGCTATGTAGTGTTATCTTTGTGTTTCTCATTGCCGTAGGATCTTTATTAGCTGTAAGTGTAGTGGCAAATTGCCATAAAATTTTTGCAAGCATTGTGAGGCCGAGTATGACGTTCTAAGACATGGAAAGATCTGCTACGTTGATTTTCTAGAGTGGAATTTCTTATGGCTGTTGAAACGCACAAGTCTAGCTAACAGAAGGGCATCTCTGTGGTAAATGCGTAAATGTGGTAAATGCATAAACAAAGTTTACATATAACATTTCCAACAAAATTCAATTACGTAGTATAAAATAAAGTAGGGAACATAAACATCCCGTCCAATATGTATGAGTTACTGCTAATGATTACAATGTTGGTTTAATTTAGGCTGAATATTTGAGCACATAAATCTTTACTACTTAAAAAAGCCTTGTGGTGGTTGTTATTCTGCTATATCCAAGGATGCAAATTGCTTCCCGGATTCCACCTCCCGTTTCTAAAGATACAGATCGCTTCCCGGATTCCACCGAACGAATCCTCCTCCATCTGCGTGCATCGCGCGCATCCTCCTCCCCGCATCGCGCGCATCGTCATCCATCCGGCTCCCCGCATCGCGCACGATGCGCGCATCCTCCTCCATCCGCCTCCCCGCGCGATCCTCTCCGCAACGCGCATCCTCCTCCCCACATCCCCATCTCCATCCACCCGCTGCAGCCGCCACAGCCGTCTCCGATCTGCATCCTCCTCCCCGCATCGCGTGCATCGTCATCCATCCTCGGCAGTCCCTCCACATCTTTCACCGCCGCGGCCCCATCTTCTGCTGCCATCGTCGGCCTCCATCGACGGCCGACGTCGTCGGCCGACATCCTCGGCCTCCATCGATGGCCGCCGTCCTTAGACGCGTGCCGCGGCACGCAGCCCAAACATCTGCCGTCTCCATCCTCGGGCATGCCTAATCCTCCTGCTCCGTCTCCAATTCTCAATCACCCTTTTCCGCATCGGACAATTGGTATGATTTAAAACACCACTGCAATTGGTATGCATTCATATAGTTTACAGAACTCTAATTTATGTTGCAGTCGGTATCAACAGGGCGTTGCATTTTCCTATAGAGTAAGACCCTAAATTACATGTACCCATTGCTGTATTCATGTATGAAACAGTTTGGTTAAAGCCCGAGTTTTCTTTGCTGTATCATTCTTCATTTACTTACCCGCATTTATAGCTTTGCCCTTCACAAATAATATGTTGGACATTTTCTGTCATGATCTGAAAATAGTAGGCATATTCCTATAATTGGGGAAAGTTACTCAATCAAAATTAATTTAGAACAAATGTTTTTTTAATATTTTTTGAGTGTTCATAATTTTACTGTTATATCTTTTTTTTTTGTTAATATGTAGTTTTGTACAATCTTTAAAAGTGATCGGATGTACACAATGTTCAGCTAATTTAACATATTGCTTGAATTGCCAACTTTCTTCATCCATGTATTTTGCAAGCTATCCGCGGCGATGGAAAAAAAAGGTGAGAGCGGCACACCAAACTCGTCAACAAGATCCTGTGTCAAAGCAGTCAAAACACCAGCAAGTCATAAGCTCACCACACCGTCATCGTCAACAAAACTAGGCCAGTTTTTTTTTTCTTTCCAGTATTTTTGCGTATCATTTTGGTCCATTAAATTGTTTCTATGCTAATTTAGAGATGATTTCTCTCACAGGCCCTCTTGCTGATATTACTAATGTCAGTGCTGGTGTTTATTCAAAAAATAAGCGTGCCTCCGCGATGGATAACAATTATGGGGGTTCCACACCAAAATCGTCGACAAGTTCATGTCAGCTATTTAACTCAGTTAGAACACCTGCAAGTAATACTCTCACCACGCCGGAGACAAGACCAGGTTACCTTTTTTATCCATTTTTCTCGATTCTTGTGTCTTAATCATACTACATCCGGTCAATGTTTCTCTTTACAAATGAAAATTATACTATTAGTGAATCATTAGAAAACTGTGTGTACATGTTGGACTTGCAAGCATGAAATGTCCTTTAAATTTTGGGAAGGCCATACTGACACAATTATCTCAGTTTCCTGCTATTATGTCTAACAGAACAAAATTAAATTTTGCCAACAGTGAGAAGTAAGAACTGAAATTGACTACGCTGGTATTGTAATGGATTGTTAATATCTTTTTTTTTCATTATTAGACTGGGAACATAAATCTTTTTGTAATTGTACATTGATCACCTATAATGATGGAGTGTATCTCTCTTAACATATTTAACCTCTGTTGCGTCGCATAGGCGCTTGACCATTTAGTTCTGGTTTTCCACCTTTACAATGGATATCAATGTTGGGGGTTCCCAACCAACGTCATCAACCAAGATCAGGGTGAATTTTTCATTGGTTTAGTTGTGTATGTTATTCACTCGATTAGGATATTTTTGCATGGTATTGGTAGCCAATATTAATACATTTGAAGGCGCTTTTATCTCATTAAGGCCATTTACTGCCATTTTGAATAGCACCATTTTTATGTGGTTATGAGCTCAGGAGACATATATAACTTATGCCCCCATCAGTCAATTAATTTCTGGTTAGAAAAGCTCTTGCAGGGGTCTTCATCTCTGAACTTAGTACGTCAAAGAATATAATTGCAGATCTTATAGGTAAAAAAAAAGTAGATTTTTATTATTATCTAACTTTGTTTTGGAGCCCATATGGTGTTACCTGCCAGGCAAGCCAGAAAGGAGCAGAACAAGATAGGCTCTTGAAATCAGTTAATACGCAACTGCAAATCCATTTATATTTAGTCATTTAGATGTTATTTCTATTGTGTATTTGTTTTATGCACAACCTCTCTATTCATCTGGAATGACTATATATTAAAATGGTTGGACACAATTCAAGGAAACGGGCTGGTTTGTGTTACCTTGAGCTATTCTTAGGCAACGATTTAATTTTCATGGTGGTGACTGTTATTTTGGTCCGTATTTGACGATTCTTTTGGTTCTTTCGAGGTTCCTTCTTTTGTGATCTGAAATTTAATCCTATGGTTCTTTTCGAAAATTTATTACATTCGGTTGCAATGCACAGGCAAATGCCGTTGTTTATGAACTGTTGGGAGGTAAAATGAGGGAGACCTCGTTTGATCTGGTGGTTTTTGCTTCTCAATTCACCCGCCATGATTCATCTGTTAGGTCCTCTGACCGATATTACCAATATATTTGGTGTTGGGGCCAATCTAAAAAACAAGCGTGCTGACATGATGGTTAATAACGTTGGGGGCTCCACACCCACTTCAAGTTAGTCCTAGCACTATGTTACACCTATCGCTTTTTCAGAAATTATATATGTAAATTTTGCGATGATTCCTTTATTAGGCCCTCTTGCCATATTACCAATAAAGTAAGTGACGGTGCTGATTTGAGAAGGAAGCATGCAACATCCAATCCAAGTCTGCCCTATCACTCTGTTGCACATGTCGCTGTCTGTTCTGACTACCTTTTATAATATGTACATTTATCTCTCTATATATGTATATACTAGAGTGCCCATGCGTTGCAATGGGTGAAAATATTGTTTGATCGGTATGGAAGGAGCACCCTCTTCTCAAGTGCTGTAGCTCAAATACCGAGAATACCTAAGAAATAGACCGACACATGCAACGGTTAAAAAAAGTACTGAATTACATACTGCCCAGACCACCGCATGGTGTAATGACCAATGGCCAAAAGAAGTATCAAATGAAACATACGCCAGTAACAATTTCAAGCAAATATTCCTAAACACCATAGAGCGACAATATAATATTGTTGAGGTGTAATAACCAAGACCATATGACTCGTAATCACGACACTTCTTATTCCTCGACTCCTTCTGCTCGACGCTCAATGACGCATACCTCTCTATCACACTTCCTTCTTAATTCAATGGAACTGAACTTGGCACCATCTTCAAGGATTGCTGTTAACAAATCCAGAATATATATATATATATATATATATATAATAAATTTACTTATGTATATATAAGTAAATTTATTCTATCCTTCATGGTGTATGGCCTTCAAGGTTCAAAATGAGTTTAAACTATGTTTAAATGAATACGAAAAACTTCAAAAATATTTGAGTATGAATATTAACTTGTTTACTGACTAATTCAAACAAGTTTGAATTAAATTTAAACTGATACATGTTATATTTGATAAAATTTTGATTCTAGGTATGTACCGCATATACATATAATTATCCTAGGTATGAGATACACTGTACTCAAATATATTTGAATTTGACATGTTTTATTACTAGGTATGAGTTTTAAAAGTATTATTATGACTCGGTATATACCTACACGTTTTAAAATTTGAAGAACTTAAACTAAATTTGTATGTTTAAAACCTTGAAGGCCATACACCATGGTGTCCCATTTATATGTACCTAGAATTAAAATTTCATCAAATATAACATGTATCCGTTCAAATTTAATTCAAACTTATTTGAATTAGTTAGTAAACAAGTTAATATTCATACTCAAATAGTTTTGAAGTTTTTCGTATTCATTTAAACATAGTTTAAACTCATTTTGAACCTTACAGGTCATACACCATGAAGGATAGAATAAATTATAGGTGAAGAAAGTTGGCAATTCAAGCAATATGTTAAATTAGCTGAACATTGTGTACATCCGACCACTTTTAAAGATTGTACAAAACTACATATTAACAAAAAAAATGATATAACAGTAAAATTATGAACACTCAAAAAATAGTAAAAAACATTTGTTCTAAATTAATTTTGATTGAGTAACTTTCCCCAATTATAGGAATATGCCTAGTATTTTCAGATCATGACAAAAATGTCCAACATATTATTTGTGAAGGGCAAAGCTCTAAATGCGGGTAAGTAAATGAAGAATGATACAGCAAAGAAAACGCAGGCTTTACCAAACTGTTTCATACATGAATACAGCAATGGGTACATGTAATTTAGGGTCTTACTCTATAGGTAAATGCAACGCCCTGTTGATACCGACTGCAACATAAATTAGAGTTCTGTAAACTATATGAACGCATACCAATTGCAGTGGTGTTTTAAATCATACCAATTGTCCGATGCGAAAAAGGGTGATTGAGAATTGGAGACGGAGCAGGAGGATTAGGCACGCCCGAGGATGGAGGCGGCATATGTTTGGGCCGCGTGCCGCGGCACGCGTCTGAGGACGGCGGCCATCGATGGAGGCCAAGGACGCTGGCCGACGACGTCGGCCGTCGATGGAGGCCGACGATGGCGGCAAATGATGGGGCCGCCGCGGCAAAAGATGTGGAGGGACTGCCGAGGATGGATGACGATGCACGCGATGCGGGGAGGAGGATGCAGATCGGAGACGGCTGTGGCGGCTGCGGCGGGTGGATGGAAATGGGGATGTGGGGAGGAGGATGCACGATACGGGGAGGATCGCGCGGGGAGGCGGATGGAGGAGGATGCGCGCATCGCGCGCGATGCGGGGAGCCGGATG
>CM002486.1:16001007-16089663 GCA_000325765.3 Leersia perrieri
CCCCCTCCTCCCCTACCCAACCCCTGAACCCTAAATACAAGGCCGAGGTTTCTCCGCCACCACCGCCCCTGCGTGCACGCCGTCGTGCCGTGCCCGTCGCCCCGCGTGCACGTCGTATTTGAATCGTCATCGCTCGGTTTGCGCGCGTCGCTCAATAACGCAAACCAGCGCACTGTCTCGGAATAGATTTCACGTTTTTTTCCTCTTTTGCGATTCTTGCCAAATTATTATTTTAAAAAATTCGCAGAAGCATTACCGAATTTTTTATGATTATTTTTGCGTTATTTCTATTCGCAGAAGCATTACCAAATTTTTTCTAAAAAATATTGTTTTGTGATTTTTTTCCTCTTTTTTACGTAAGCACGTTTTCCGAACTAACAACAAATAGTGTGTTTTTTGAAATAAAAATCTACATAAAAGTTGTTTTAAAAAGTCAAAATAATCCATTTTTACGTTTAAAATAGCTAATACTTAATTAATCATATACTAATGTCGTTTCTCGTTTTACGTGCAACAGTCTTGTACTAACTAAACAATGAACCTAATGTCCTGCTCCTACCGTAACATCGCCTGGCGGGAGGCCTCCTGCCGTCTTGGCCCATGGCGAAAGGCCTCCTACCGTCCGGACCCCTGACGGCATGTACCTATTTTTGCAAGTTTTTCAGCCCGCCATCTATTTTTGTAATTTTCTATTTAAAAACTATTATTTCTTTAAAAAAATTATAGGATCAAGTACTCTGGTATGGCAAGGGTAAAACGTCTTACCGTGTTGCCCTTTTCTATTTTGTTTCATGATGATTTAAGTACTCTGGTATCTCACTTCGTTGAGGAGAAAAGATCCTGTGCTTGCCGCGTACGTTCGTTCCTTCGTACGTGCCGGTGGTTGGACGAGTCAACACAGTTGAACGGGAAGTAGCCAAACTCGATGGCAATCGAAGTGGTGAAACCACTTGGGCCGGGCGCACCAGACAGTCTCACAGGTTGCCCGTGTATGCACGAGCTCGATCGCGTAAGCACGCAGTGAAATGTTGGACGGCGACGCAGTCAAGGTGGTCGTCTTGGAGAGGCTGGCACGTGGGCCCGTGACCGATATGAAAACAGGCGAGAAATGCAGAGCCTGTCAGCTTTAGCCGAGTGTACGGACTAAGGTAGTAGCTTACAGTGCACTGTGTTGTGTGTTGATCTTGGCGATTGAGGGCAAGAATTAAATAGGAGGATATAATATTGGTTTCAGGTGTTTACCCGTTCTTGTTCTGATGCAGACTGATCGGTGAAGGAAGATTCTTGTTCAAGCTTAGCCGCTCGTATGAATTAAAAGTACTATCAAAATATACTTTTGTTGGCAGAGACTATAGATTAGTTCAATCTTGACACGGCTATGTATGGCCTAAATTTTGGCTTTCCTCGACTACGTGATTTGTACACTTCATCGCGGGTTTTTATCATGGGTGTGTCCGTTCAAACTTCAAACTATATATGCGCCTAGTGCTTCAGAGTATTTTGTCTAGTTCTTTTAAGGGAAGTCTAGTTTATATTAACTATTGGTTTGTCTAGTTATTCTTTGGAATTATATTATTTATAAATCACCAAGTTTTGTGTTTTGCATATCCTACAGAAAAAAGTACTAAAATTTTCTTCCTAACTCGAAATATACATGTACTCCTATATGGTATAGTGCAGTTTCAGTAGAGTTCATTGTAGCTTCTAGATTAGTTGATTTTTATCTGTATATGAACTCACCTACTTTTTATAGATAATGGAAATATGCTATATCTCCTGCCTCTACCATTGAGATTTATTGGGTTTCTATTATATATGTTCCTTAATTTGTTGGCTGAAGCTCACCTGTGTTAACAACTATATATATGATAGCGAGTGAACCTTGTAAGGCCATGTGCAATATTAGGCTGTTAAGATAGGTGCTTGAGACCCATATTAACTTGTTTTCCATGGCAAGCAGGCTTTTGGCAAAAACGTCACTACCAAACGAAGCGTTTGGCGCTCATCTCATGCCGAGCTAGAGTAACCGCACATAACTACCAATAGAAGCACCTGGCTAATTATTAGCTAGTAATTAACCAATTCAATAGATTTTCTACATACTTAGCGAGAGCCTTCCGTCGATCAGAATGCCTCTTCGCATCTTAAGCACCCTATCATTGTACATGCCCTATAGGCAATTCTCCAATATAACCTTATCTTATTTGTTATAATGAAACATTGTCAAAACCCGTCACTTTCACGGCCAAAAACTCATAGGAGAATTGTAGAAACCAACATGTAAATATTTCTTGGTGGGGATCCCCGCGGCAGAAAAAGAATATGTATGTTTGTAGAGTGATAATTGGATTATAAGAATCGTACTATCTGTGGAACATTGATACCAAGATATATGAGAATTGTACCAAAGAAGGAGACATGATTTTTATATATGTTCAGGTCGCTGACATGGGTTAAAGCTTATGTATTGTTTGGTATTCTGGCCAGATTCCTTCAATATGAATAGGGGTGGTGATCTACCAAGTACAGAGTTTAAGCAAGCTAATCGAGCCTGTCAACTAAGGGATTGCGCATGTGGGATGTATAGCGGGGCGTTTGTGGCGAGTTGTCGATGGCTAGCTAATAAAAGTCCTGGCCATTTTAGCCCTGGTGAGTTCAGCGAGCTGTGGTTTGATTTCTCGCATCTGATTTGTAATTTGCGCCAGGATGACACTATATTTATATTGACATGTCACAACGTATCCAAGCAAGACTTATATGGTCTAATAAGGCAATACGGGATAGAGGTAGGATCAGACACTTACTTATGTACCCAATTTTTTTTATCCTCATCTGTGGCATGTCCATGCTTGTCGATACCTTCTCATTTACAAATAGGTATTTTGTACTCCCCGATACAAAAATATAGTTACTTTGGGACGAATGGAACATTTTCTAGTTCAGTGTATTTGGACTGAAGTTTTTTCCAGATATATTGGAAAAAAATCAATCCAAAGTAGCTATATTATAGGATGAAGGTAGTATAATGTAGTATCTGTATAGGTATTGCAGGGTGGTATCCCCATATACACTACTATGGGGGCTCTGGGAATTCTCTTTCAAGAAAGTAAGGACCTTTGATTCTTGCTCCTTGCCAAGGCTGGCCTCAATGTGTGGATTGTTTGAGTAGGATCTCAACAATGCCACAACGGACTGTTTTGATGTTGCCTTGAGGTTTTATCAACACTTGGGATTGGTTTCTTCTCTGACTTGGCTCCTCCTTGTGGTGGGTGCTGAAGTTCTGTCAAGTACAACGAGGCTTCTTCAGTCGCAATGTAGTGTTGTCTTTGCTTTTCTCATTACTGATATCGGGGCTGTTCGGAAGCTATAGTTCAAAACAGTGCACGCAAAAAAAAGAATGTTTTTTCTTTCTTTATGCACACGCTTTCTAAACTGTTAAACGGAGTATTTTAAAATATTTTCTATACGAAAGTTGTTTTAAAAAAATCAAATTAATCTATTTTTATGTTTAAAATAGCTAATAATTAATTAATCATATACTAATAATATTGTTTTATTTAACATGCCGTATAATTCTTTTTTATTCTTTTTTAGGCTTTTGCCCGATAGAAGCATCCGAACACTCTATCGCCCCTCTCGGGGGATGGTGGTTGGGGGATCTTTATTAGCTGTAAGTCTAGTGGCAGATTGCTATAAAAATTTTGCATCTATTGTGAGACCAAGTATGACGTTGTAAGACATGGAAAGATCTCTGCTACGTTGATTTTCTAGTGTGGATTTTCTAATGGCTGTCGAAACGCACAAGTCTAGCTAACAAAAGGGCATCTCTGTGGTAAATGCATAAACAAAGTTTACATATAACATTTCCAACAAAATTCAATTACGTAATACAAAGCAAAGTACGCAACATTATCATCCCGTCCAATATGTACGGGTTACTACTAATGATTACACTGTCGGTTCAATTTAGGCTGGATATTTGACCACACAAATATTTGATACACAAATTACAATCGATACATGCATCATGCGCATGTGCATGTCCCATGAATGTGTTACTGCACGATGGCCTTCTTCTTGAGCCTGGCCCTGCGTTCCTCCGACAGCATCTTGGCGAAACGCACCAGCTCTTTCTCGTTAGTTCCCCTGCTCCCATCAGGCTCATTCTTTCCGGTCTCGAGGTTCACCTTGCACACCTGCTTCTTGAGAAGCTTCTTGCCTGCTTCGACAAGCTGCTTCAGGTTCTCAGGCGTGGAGACGTCGACGGACGCTGTGTCGCCGGTGAGCTCGTCGTCCTGGATTCGGAGGTAGCTGCTCTCGCACTGCAGCGCCTGGAAAAGCACAGATATGTGGATGTCGACAATGTCTGCGCTGGCCTGGCTGAAGCTGTCGATCAGCGGGCTCGAGCCGCCCTCGTTCAAGAGCCACCCGAGAATCCCCCACTTGCTGCTCTCGACGGCGTCAAATTTCTGCTCGATCTTGGCTGAGCCGGTGCCCAGTGACAGGACTATGAACTTGCCGTAGTCAATGGGCTTGATCGGGAAGAAATCCTTTTTGCCCAATAGGATCTGCTTGCTTACGTGGGTTATTGCCAACAGCGTCTGCATCAAGTTTCAGTTTTGTTCAATGAATATGTTAGATCAAAGGTTGAGAGCTAGCATGTATATACCTCCGTTGCATAATGTTTGACTTTTTTCATCTAATTAATTCGTCTTATGAAAAAATTTTGTTAGGACTATTTATTGTTTAACCATAATTTATCTTTTATATATTCGCAATAATTTTTTTAAATAAGACGGATGATAAAAATATAATTAAAAAAGTCAAATCACTTATATCATAAAGCAAATGAGTATATTTCAGAGTTGTCAATGACGTATGCAGGCACGGTGGCATAATTACCGGGTTGTTCGCGGCGACGCCGCCATCGATGAGGTTGAATTCACGGGGATTGCCGTTGTTGTCTGTAGTCATGAAGCGATGGCCGGGGAGATACGTCGGAGCAGCCGACGTGCCGATGCACACGTCTGACAGGAGAGCGTTCTTGGACTCGTCTTTCTCGGCCTGCAAGCAATATTGCATGTGTCAGCATGTACGTTGCACTCGCAAATATAATTAATTACCATGAGATAATAGTGATTAATTACGTCGAATTTGGAGAAGATGGTTGGCTGGAGAAGCTTGATGTCAAAGGTGGGGATGACAACGTTGGTGATCGTCTGATTGACCCTCGTCTCGCCGAGCAGCTTCTGAACCACCGAGTGCAGATACTTGCCGTCGTATTTTGGCCCCGACATGCGATGGATCAATCCCAGCGGACCACCGTTGCTGAATTCACAGCAAAACATTGGTTTATACACGTTCAAGTTCAAGAACGAGAGCCACGCATAATCATATATTCATATTAATTTTGATGCAAGATCAAATCGAATCTGCACCTGCTGGCAGGGAAGATTTTGGGAGCGTGCTCGAGGTAGAATCCTGTGATGTCCTTGCCGGCGAAGAGTGGCCGACCATTGGCGTCAGGCGCGGCGAGCATGGCGGTGACCAGCCCGCCGGTGCTCGTCCCGGCGATCACGTCGAAGTAGTCGGCGATCCTCACGTCGGCGCCGTCAATCTCCTGCAGCTTCTCCTCCAGGAACGCGAGAATTGTGCCCGGGATGATGCCACGGACGCCGCCGCCGTCGATGCTCAGCACCGTCACGATGTTCCCGTACGACGGCGGCGGCGACCTCGGCGTCGACGTCGACGGCGATGCCAGAGCGCTGACAGCAGGATGCGCCACAGGGTTCAGGGTCAGTGGTATGCTCTGGTCCAAATTTCGCGCCATTTCACCTAGCTAGCTAGGTATGAAACGCCTGGCTAATTAAGCTAGGTAGCTAATAATGCTCTAACTAATATGCTGCTAAACAAAGACGACTGCGAGATCGTTCACCTTTTGTGCTAAAAGGCAAAATTTCGTCGGGTTTGCTCGTCTTGCTCTTTTGATAGCTTTGTGATGCGCACGGGGCTAGTATTTATATATGTAGTGTGGTCTAGTGGAGGATTAAAGAAAGAACACGGCTTTGCAGTCGCATGTGCAGTTGAAGCGATCAATACAAAATTTGTCGTACGTCACTTCCACTACGGTTCAGCTCCCAGGAATGGAACGGAAGTTAGCGCGAGTCAGAACTCAAACAATGGTAAAAAAGAAAAGTTAGAAGTTGAACTGATCAAAGCGACAAGCACGCCATCAGCTAGCCTGGCATCGCCATATAGACTGTCGTTTTTCTTTCTGAAAATTAAAGATGGTGAACATAATTGCATACATATATATGTTGCCCATTGCTGCTGTTTTCGCCTTGCGTTAGCCGGTACATATACGTGAACGTGTGGCTGTGGATATCTATCTATATACAAACTATTTCATGAATTTACAGAACTTCTATGTTTGATTTTCATGGATTTTATTTATTTGAGCTTTTTACCGGATATCTCCCCAGATAGAGCGTACTTTGTAGTGGAAGCACTGCCCTTATCGTTCATAGTTTCGCCTGTACTGATTTGTTTTGTCTCAATGTTGGCCTGAGACATTTTAAATACCAGCGGGCGCATTCAACTATTTTTTGCAGCCCAAATTTAGCTCGATTGTCGGGGAAGATTTCCCTGGTAATCACCAACTATTTCTTCTGGTGTCTTTTCTGCTAGCTAGATTAATTGACTTTCTCCTCGTACATGTTCAAGGAATGTTCCTGTCTAGCTAAGCTAAGACAACGTGAATGTGTCACGTGGCCTTCCCCAATTAAACCGCCCAAAGTAGCTACTAGTACTAGATTATTAATCGATCTCCGCTGCGTATGTAGTACTATCACGACGGTAAGGACAAGATAATTAATTATCACAAGCTTTCGTTCTCCACGAATTGGAGCAGGCTGCGTGCGAAGTTCCAGTGGATGAATTAGCAGCCTCATGTAATTAACTAATATTCCCAGTTTAAGCCAAAACGTGCTTATTAATCGATCGATCGGTGATCAGTAGTCGATTATCAAATTCACTGGCATAATAAACACAGAATTACTCGATTTCGTCTCCGCTATCAAAAGGTTTGTTACGACAAATGCGCATTTTAATTATCCCCCTTGCGTTAGCCGGTACAAATGGATGCCGTGTGCAGAAGTGTGTGTAACCTGAATTAGCAACGGAACCGGCCGGTCAACGACTGCCGGGTAGTACTTACGTATACACCGGCGAGAGTGGAGGTATCAACTGTTGTTTTCGTAAGTAGCTTTAGCCGCCAATACAGTATTGGTACAGATAGTAGACCCGTGTTATCCACTTAGACAGTTCGACTTCAAAGGTGCTCCTAAATGGCGTGCCCGGTTGCGAAATAATCCATGCGAAAGGGCTGCGTCAGGGTGATCCCCTGTCCCCATGCTCTTTATTCTGATTATGGAGCCATTACACAGACTTCTCAAAGCCGCAAAGGATCCCCTGTCTCCTTTGCTCAGAAACTGTCGTCGCTTCAGATGCTCTCTGTATGCAAATGACGTGGCAATATTTACTAAACCAACTGCATATGAAGTTGGAATTCTGGTCGATATCCTCTCCATGTTCGCTGATTCAAGTGGGTTAAAAACGAATGCTACAAAAACAGAGATTCAAGTGGCTTCGTTGGTTGTGGCTAAAATGGAAGGATGATGGAAAACCTTGGGCAAATTTTGAGTTACATTGAGACTGACAAAGCTTTGTTCTGGGCCGCTACGACAATCACGCTCGGAGACGGCAAGAAAACAAGTTCTTGGCATGACAAATGGTTGCAAGATTCAAGTCCGAAGATCATTGCCCCAAATATATACATCCTTGCCAAGAGGAAAAACAGATCGGTTTGCACTGAGTTAACAAACAACAAGTGGCTAAGTTAACATCAATAGAGGAAATTGATGAGTTGGTTAGATTGTGAGGTCTTATTGCTCAAGTTCACTTACAGTATGATGCCCCTGATGAAATCGTATGGAACCTAACAGCAAGTTGCAACTTGTACACATCCAGAAGTGCATACCATATTCAGTTTCAGGGATCCTTTGGAAATACTGACTTCTCAAAACTCTGGTCTGCGAATGCCGAGCAAAAACACTTTGGATGGCTCGTCCTGCACAAGAAAACGTTTGACAGCCCAAAACCTCCTACGCAGACATTGGCCCTGCGAATGAATATGTTCGCTCTGCACTGAATGTTTTGAGAACACAACTCATCGTTTTATGAAATGCTCATTCACAGAGAAAGTTTGGAACCACATCTGCGACTAAAAGGGTTCCCCAATGTACAAACTTCCTATAATTCCAATATCATAAGTAGGTGGAACAACATTTGCCAAACATAACCGAAGACCACACGACGAAGATTACATGGCTGTCTTTCACTCCACTTGGTGGTATGTATGGCTAGAGCAAAGCGGAAGAATTTTTTAAGATAAACATACAGACTGGAATGAGGTGGCACATGCCGTGAAGGAAGATATTGATTCCAGGAGTTTTGTTTTTCAGCCACCTTAACTTATTTCTTTTATGCAAGTGTGTTTTTCTTTTGTTTTTCATTCTATGATTTTCACCCTACTTTGTCCTTCTACGGACGATTTAGGGTATCCTTGTAACATTCTCTTCGTCTAATATATTATGGCAGATCCGTTACCAATTGCTAATCGCTGCACAGTTGCCGCCTGCAACTAGTTTTCTCACAACTGAAATTTTCTTTAGAAAAAACTATTTGATAGTTTGATTTCTTACCTTTGAAAGTTTAACTATCTTTCTATTTAAAAGTTTGATCTTTTTCTCATTTGAAAGTTTGAGGTTATATTTTGAAAATCCTTTTATTTTTCATTTGAGGGTTTTTTTTTTTTGTTTTTGAAACGGTAGGTTTTTTAGGTGAAACTGATTACAACAATTGATTTCAACTAACCCAGCCCAGACCGGCAATATGTTTATCGTAGAACTGCACTATGTGCACATATGACACGGAACCGTCATCTTGTTGTCCATGACCACTATGTCGGTGATATGGATATGGGGGTACCCACAGGAGGCTAACCATCGTTTGACACCTAGAGGTCCGCGTCCGAGAGAGGAGTCGAGGCAGCCCGACGCCTTGCCCAAGCATAAGGGGCCAGGCGATCGCAGCAGCCCGAACCACTTCGGACCTATGCACGAGGATTACGGCCACTCAGACCCACACGGCGCGCCCCCCGAGGGGTCGGGCCCAGGGTTCGGCAAGGAGGCCACACCCCGTGGAAGGGGTTCGGGCCACCCGAGGCCACGTGGCACGCCCCTGAGGAGGGCACGCCCGGAGGCCTACGGGGAGGCCACACCCCGCAGAAGGGGTTCGGGCCACCCGAGGCCACGTGGCACGCCCCTGAAGAGGGCGCGCCCGGAGGCCTGCAGGGAGGCCACATGTATGATCATGACACGCCCCCAATGGCCAACCACCGCATTTAAATGCCGAGAGAGGGGCCTGACACCTGTACCGTCGCATTTAATGTGATGTGAGGCATGGTTGTCAGTTCTTCATCATCACCTCTTTTCGCCAGTGTCGAGGAGGAAACGGGGAAGAAAGTCTTCATCCCTGTGATCGCGATTTGACCGTGCGGTCAGATGCACGCCCCTCTCCCGCGCCTGGTCACCGTCGCATTTAATGCGTTGGACAGACGCGTGGAGGGGAGGCAATGAGTATATATGGCCTGCGTCACCCCTACCACGGTTGGTGGCCCGCTGACAGATAGGCTCCACCGATGGTTAGGTAGGTTGATCATGCAATCCCGTAAGCAGCATGGTGGCCACGCCACCCAATTTCTCCACCAGCTCCCCCGCGACGTGGCGACAAGAGCAGGAATAGGGGCAGGCCCCCAACAAGACAGAGCAGTGGCCGCCCACGATATAGCACGAAGCTAGGAAAACCCAGGACTACTGTGGTGTCCCCTTGCCCTATAAAAGGAGGCCCAAGTCCACCGTTGAGTTCAACCACACAAAAGCCTTAGCTCGCCTCTGTCATCAGCTCCAGCCCCTCCAAGGAAGAACTCCATCTTAGTTGAAAGAGAGATTGGGAAAAGAGTTAGGAATATTCCAATTGTAGCACAAAAGAATCATCACACCAAATCTTGTAATCTTTTATCCACCATATCAACAACAAAAACAGGAGTAGGGTATTACGCGTCCCAGCGGCCCGAACCTATATAAACCTCTTGTGTTATGCGTGTTTAGTGGGCTTCTCCCCTCCCCACCTTCTTCTTCCCCTTAACTCAGGCCTTGGCATTCCGCACCACTGTGCCAAACCAAAAAGGGTCTCCGGATCCCCACGTGTCAAGCACACGCATCTACACACTAGTATTCATGCATGCATAGAAGCCCTTATCGTTCATAGTTTCGTCTGTAGTGATCAGTTTTGTCTCGATGTTGGCTTGACATTTTCAATACCTGCGGGCGCATCTATTCAACTTATATTTTGCAGCCCGAGTTTACCCCGAATAACCAATGCAATCTTCTGATGCCTTTTCTGCTACCTCGCACCAGTGGTTTATTATATTATCAGTAGAAATAATCTTTACCCTTTAGAATATTACTCATTGCTTCTACTATTATTAATTATAGTAGAAATCAATCCAACCCTTTAAATTAAAATTGATGTATTGTTTAGATTAATTTATACTGGCGATAAAGACACCCTAGGAAAGTTCGATTAGTTTACCTTCTCTTCGTACAGGTTCAAGAATGTTCCTGCCTAGCTACACAACGTGAATGTGTCATGTGGCCTTCGGACAAAGATATTTTTAGAACCTAGGTATATATACACCTAGGCTTTGCATGTGGCCTAAATAGTTATATAAAATTTTGAAAAAAATTGGTTAGATGTGTTATGATAATATAAGTTATCTCACAAACATGCAACCTTAAATTTAACCTATATTTGGACATATAAAAATAACAAAATTTGGCACTGTGCAGTGTAGACAAAATTTGTTATTTTAGTTTCTCTAAATATAGGTCAAATTTGAAGTTACATGTTTATGAGCTAACTTATATCGTTATAACACATCTGACCAAAAATTTTAAAATTTTTATATAACTATTTGGACCGCATATAAAGTCTAGACGTATATACACCTACGTTCTAAAAAAGAGAGTTTCCCGTGGCTTTCCCCCAAGCCACCCAAAATAGCTACTACCAGATTATTAATCGATCTCCGCTGCGTATGTAATAAGAGTTAAAAAAAAATACTATCATGAAGGTAAGGACAAGATAATTAATTATCGCAAGCTTTCGTTCTCCACGAATTGGAGCAGGCTGCGTGCGAAGTTCCCGTGGACGAATTAGCAGCCTCTTGTAATTAATTAATATTCCCAGTTTAAGCCAAAACGTACTTATTAATCGATCGGTGATCGGTAGTCGACTATCAAATTCACTGGCAATATAAATACAGAATTAATCGATTCGTCTCAACTATCAAAAGGTTTGTTACAACAAATGCGCATTTTTTTATTATCCCCCTTGCATAGATCAATAGGAATACTGTATACGAGAGAAAACTTAGGTAGCTAGTTACGACAAGTGAGCGTTCTACTATTTTGAAGTTCATAGAACAACTTTGACTTCTCTATCTCGTTTAATTTCCTTTTCGACCAAGTAGTGCGTATTCACTAGTATATCGTTTAAACGTACTGTATACAGTATGTTATCATACTACATAAGTAGCTCTCACGTTTCCCGGTATCAGACCGTAGACAGGATCAAATTAGGCGTTGGAAGGTTTAACTAGTACAAGCAATTTTTTGTCTGAATCAGATTCTACGGGTGAAATACACAGTAAAAGACGTATTGCTTTGTTCTGACAGATATGTTTCTTTCAACCCAACTAGCATTGTGGCCCGCGCAGTTTACGCGGCGGTTCACTTTTCACGTTATTATTTTATTACAATCTTTGATTTAGTTTTGTGTATAAATACACATAAATTTGAGTGATTATCGTAGATGCTATTGTTTCTTACTTGAGCAAATGATAGTTTGCTAGAGACTCTTCTCGGTATATATTCTTACTTATCTTTATAATTTTTACTTTGAATCTTATAGTTTTCTTTGGAATTTATATTTAAATCAAGACCCTGATTTCATTTTTATTCCAAATTTTTGTTAGCCTTGTGTTGCATTTTGGATCGACTTTTCTTTCAAAATATCATTGTTTTTATTCTAAGTTTTATTGATTTAAAAATTGTGCTCTGTATATATGCACTATATTTTTCTTTTTCAACTTCAATCGACTTTTCTTTATATATATATATATATATATATATGTGTGTGTGTGTGTGTGTGTGTGTGTGTGTGTATGTATGTATGTATGTATGTATGTATGTATGTATGTATGTATGTATGTATGTATGTGTGCACTATATTTTTTTTCACCCTTAATGATAAGTATTCCTCAATTCTTTTGGTACTATAGATTGTATTTTTGATATGGATTGTTTTTAGTATTCTTTACACATTTAATTTCTGTAGTAATTATATGATTCCAATGGTTTTTGGAGTTTATTTTGAACTATGTAACGAACTAAAATGTTTAAATTTGTTTTAGTTGTTTTAATCTCATGTTGTGTTCTATACGAACTCTTTACTCTTATGTCAAAATTCCTTCAATTTTAATTCCGATTTCAGATATTTATAAATTGTATTTCTACACATACTCCATAAGTTTAATTTTTATTTATTTAGTTATTTCCTACTTTCAGTTATTTGTAAAATATATTCTACATGGGCACATTTTTTATATTTATTATTTTAATTTATGGAATATAGAGTATCATCTTAATATGCCATATTTTTAATTCCGAAATTCAATTATTTTTAAAATATATTTCTATGTGGACTCTATACTTTTATTACAATATTACTTATTTTTCTAATTTTATTTTTAGTTATTTGCAAATTTTAATTCTATATGGACTCTATAATTTCCTTTTAATACTCTTTGTTTTTAACCTTGAATTTTAATACTCTACAAGATAAAAAATGCAGTGGTATTCTGACCATGTGGTGATGGTGGGGGCAACGACGCGGAATCAGAAATCACAATCCCTTTGGTCCAGCAGAGCTTCAATTACTGTGCACTGACCAAGGAAAACGACCGCTACAAATTTATTTTTCAAAAATTTGTGTTCAAACTGCGGTTTGTGAATGGTAACCGTGTGGCATGGCTCGGTAACCGCGCGGTTCCGTGATATTTAGAAAAGAGCGATGAAAACTGCTAAAAAATAAAATATATTCAGAAAGACATTGGAAGAAGAAAACTGTTATAACAAATTCACAATGTATGTAATAGAAGGACACATCTAGGATAAAGTCCATATAGTACTAAACAACTATGTAAAGTCCACATATAGAGAACTACAACTGCACTTGTTTTCTTGAACAGCATCGTAGTGATTCTAATTTGACAATCCCTAATAAATTTGCTAGTAATTCTAACCATCGACAGTATTACATTCAACATTTCTTAGTGCTAAGTAGTACAATAAATTAAGGTTACATACATGTGCAAATCCAAATATCACCATGCATGGTTCTAAATCCTAACAAAAGTGCAAATCAAACCCTCAAAACCCTAAATATCATAAATAGTACCAAATGGTCACGGCTACCATGAGATTTCAACCTTACCGCGACATGAGCAGTGGTAACCGCACGATATACAATGGTTATCGACACTACACAAAACATTTTATTTTTCACTCACTTTAGATGGCTTACCCCTAAAACCGCATGGTTACCATATATTCTCGTACGGTAACAACGGCATTTGGCAAGGGAACTTGTAGCTTACCTCTCAATGGTTATGGTTTAGGGTTTAGTGTTTACAGTTAGGGTGTGATTATGTTATATTTGCTTCTTCGGTCTTCGTGGGCCAGCACACTTTTTTCTGTTGGGCCTTACCGTTAATGTGTTTCTTTTTTAAGTAATACATGAAATTTTCTAGTATCGTCCAAATATATGTTGTTTATTTGACGTATGTAAATGTCAAAAATTTTGGTAGCAAATAGAGATATAAGATAAGGACTTCTTTGGAACAAACAATATTTGGAGGAATCTGTAAGTATTCTAGTCCTAATAAAACTTTTCCTATATGTCTATTTGGATTAAAGGATCGAACCACTAAAAATCCTTAAAATTTCTATGGATTGTCTCGAATTATAAGAATCTTGGAGCATTTCAAACATGAGGTCCAACCTCATGAAAATCATTTTTTGTGTCAACCTCTCTCCAATTTCCTTTGCTATTTTTATTTGAAGCAACCAAACAACATGTGTTATACAGTTAATATATTTTACAAATTTAAAGATTCATTAGACCATGACATTTCAATCCTGCACTTTAAAAATCGTGTGCACGGCATGTTTGATATAAAAGGTCACATTTCTTCATTTTGGATTATGTTATGGCTCAGATACTATTCTTTTTCTTTAGGAACCATTAAACTAGTAAGAGTGTTATTTACTCTATGATACGTACAGGGTATATCATATATGCATATGCATGTATCTATACCTATACTAATTGGGTATTTTTTAGGAGCTTCCATATTAATCAGAAAGATCTGACTGTTTAATAGATAGATTGTATGATCATCACCACTGTTAATCACGTGTTAAGACTTTTTTTCTTAAAAAGGCTTATTTAACGATGTGGGCCAGTTTAAGCCCATCCAGTCAGCTCAATGACTGAGCCATGGTATCCTTGCTACTAATCAAAATATTGTTTAGGGTTAATAACAAAAAAAATACTCCCTCCTTCCCTAAATATTTGACACCGTTGACTTTTCGACATACGTTTAACCGCTCGTCTTATTTATTTATTTATTTTGAAATATGTAAAACTATATGTATGCATAAAAATATATTTAACAATAAATCAAATATTATGAAAAGAATTGATAATTATGTAAATTTTTTGAATAAGACAAACGGTCAAACGTATATAAAAAAGTCAATGGCATTAAATATTTAAGGAACGAGGGAGTATCGTTTAAGGGTTAGCACCAGCAGCACTTGATTGGGTCTGTTCCAAGGCTGATCAAGGTTCGAGATGATGGCGATGATGACTTTCATCCGGATCGTCGGCGAAGACAAAGATGACTCCACTGAAGTTGATCGGGATCCCTCTCCAATCAACCATGCATGCCGATCAGCAAGATGCATGATCGTATCGTGGTGATTAAACTCGATCTGAGAATACATAATTCATATCCATAGCTAATGTTGTCCATAAAAATTCATGCTCTGCTCTGTTTGCAATGCAAACAAGCTAATATGTCCACTGCTAACGTTCCATAGCTAGATTAAACATGGATATCAACTTATCAAGCAATAAACTCCAAGGGTTTATTAAATTCTAAATATGCCATAATAGCTATTATATTTATCTATCAGGGGTTCAGCAAAGTTAATATTGTATTAATTTGTATTGCAATAATTATTACTTGTAGACGACTATCAGTTGGTATCTTCAATACTAAAATAAATATTAAATTAAGGTTGGATTAGAGAATAGTTAATGCGTCTTCATAATTTGGTTGGTTAAAATCCGAAATAGTTGTGATACGAACGGGCCTGCAACCAACCTAATGGATACAGGAGCCTTAGTAGCACCCGAGGTCCGGATTTAACGGATTTCTGCTTTCAGTGGTGACTTTGGGTGCGTTTGGTTGGCGATAAAGGTGGGATGGGACATGGCAATCCATTTTTTCGGGGATATGGTGATCCAGTTTTTTGTTTGGTTGTATGGACGGAACGATCCGATTTTTGATTGGTTGGATGGACGAAGATGGATGAGATGAGCATATTAAATTACTGATATATAATTACGTATATTAATTATCATTGATCTAATTAACAACATAACGTATCAACTATACCTAATTAATACTAATTTTAAAATAATAATAACTAATTAATGACAAAATATGCTAATTATCACTAAACAAACACTAATGATCCTCGTTAGAGAGGGTGGATGAGTTCATCCGGGCAATTTTGCCCGAATACATCCATCCAGCATCTACGTGGAATATTCTTTTTTCGGGTCGCCCTATCCAACCTCGCCCGCGAACCAAACGGATAAAAAACAGGGCGACCATCTTCCATCCAGGCAAATCCCTCCAACCAAACGCACCTAGTCTTCGAAGATGCTCATAGAGGTAAGGTTTGCGTGTGTGCGTTCATAGGGGTGAGTGTGCGTACATTGTGAGTGTCTGCATTGTACTGTGTAATTCTAAAAAAATCCAAAATATTCGTAATTTACTTTTAAACTGTCACATAGTATTTATAAATTTTAAATATAGGTTCATTCTAATCCTTTTTCTCATTTATAAGTATGGAGAATGGAAGAATTTCACATGTCTTTATTATATTCAATTATAATTATTTGCACAGAAACTGAGCTCGAGTATATTCACTGAAATCAAGTGCAGAAGACCAGATACAAGTGTTCACATTATATCAACAAGAACTATGCATATAATACAATACTTTGACCTTATTCATATGGATTACTAAATGAATTGTTCGCTCTTAGCATGATATAATTTAGTTGCAAGTTGTTCATATGTATGCTTAACTATGTAACATGTGGAAATATAAAAGTTGCATATATGTACCAAGAATATGTGTTAAATAAACATGCAACTGAAAAAAATCATAGACTCTTTCACTTTGAGACTTTAAATCAATAATTCCAAAAGTCTAAATAAATATGACATTTGACACTTCCCCGGCGGGTCACTGTCGTATTTAATGTGTTGGACGGCCGCGTGGGAGAGAGAGGGCAAGGGTCGGGTGCTCAACGTCACCCCTAGTCTAGTTGGTGGGCCGCTGACAAGTAGGCCCCACTGGAGGTAGGTAAGTTGACCATGCCCCTCTTCAGCAGCATGATGGTCTAGCCGTCCGATTTTTCCCCACCAACTCCCGCGACGTGGCGATAGAAGTAGGAACGAGGCATGACCCCCGACAAGACAGAGCAGAAGCCATTCCATGGCATGGGCATGAGAGTAGAAAATCTAGGACTACTACGGTGTCCCCTTGCACTATAAAAGGAGTCCTAAGTCCATCGTAGAAGAGGTTCGATCCTTGAGAAAATCACTGCTTAGTTCAGTCATCCACTCCAACCCCTAGGGAAAAACTCCATTCTAGTAGGAGAGAAAGGGATAGGCAGAAGAGTTAGATAATACTCTGATTGTTGCACAGAAGAATCATCGTACCAAAGTTTGTAATTCATCCACCATATCAAGAACTAGAACAGGGGTAGGGTATTACGCCTCCCAGCGGCCCGAACCTATATAAACCCCTGTGTTTGTGCGTTGTTTGTCTTCTTTATCTTCCCTACCTCCTTCTTCTTCTTGACTCAGGCCTCGATACACCGCACCCCTGTGCCGAACCAAAAAGAAGGTCTCCGGGATCCTGCGTGTCGAGCACACGCATCGACATGTATATATATAGAAATATCGATAAACATATGATTATATTGAAGTATCCTATATACCTATACAAGTGATCCCCACTAACTGATTTTCCTGTTTTGTGATTGCTCCACGTCATCCGATTTGTCTGCAGCCGTCCAATTCCATCTCAACGGCTTAGCCCCAACCATGTCCACCCGTCCATAGCCCATCTGATTTGGCAGCCCATCAGCCGGCCCACAACAGCCTAATCCCCTATTGTTCCTCTACCCTCGATCGCTCTCTCCTCTCCCCACACCGAACACCGCCGCCAGCCACCAGCATCTCCTCCTGGTCGCTGCTCTCCTCTCCCCACGATGGCTCCTTCGCGCACCAAACGGCGCCGCAGCCACCATCCAACGCCGCCGCTGCTCCCCCTCCCCGTCTGCCACCCCACTTCCTCATGCCAACCATTGCCCTCCCCCTCTTTCCATTGGCCCTCAGGCGACCCCTCAATTCCCTGGTGGTCGTCCGGCGAGCTCTCCCCTCCGCGGCGAGGCGGCGACCCCTCCCATCCCGCCACCCCCTCTCCGGCTGCCCCTTCCCCTGCCAATCCGTTTCCTCTACTTCCTAGCTGCCATTAAGAAATTAATTCATTCTCTCCGTAATGCACAAATCTAGAAAACTAATCAAGGATTGAAGAGCCCTCCTTAAATGGCTGCCATCATGCTTTAATCAATATTGTAGCCTTGTAGGTATCCAGTACACCATCTATCCATCGCTCGCCGGCCCATGGAGTTTCTTATCGTCTTTTGGCCTCCCAAATCAACATAAAGTTCCTCACCTTGATCTGCTTCAGTACAAATCCTGGTGCTCAGCTTGATATCAACACATTGTAGAATTGGAAGTTGGAAAGATCGACTGCTGCAGCGAATCGGTGCCATCATCATCAAGAGCGCCTCCAGTTTCTCATCCTTAGATATGGGCAACTGGCTTTATTAAGCTTTCCCTTTTTTTTAACCTAAAGAGCAAACTGCTATCGTCATTTGCCGCAGTGCAGGTATTTGTCAAGTTTATTACTGGCCTGTTCAAAACTTTTATGTAAGGTCTTCCATAATCTTCACATAGCTGCTCTTAGCGGTACAGTCACAGGTAGTATTGTTGTATGGATTCATATGCTGTATGGAACTGTGGATTCCTTTCATATGCTGTATGGAACCGTGGATTCCTTTCTAGGTGGTTCTGCCAACCAAAGATTATGTATTTATTATGCTCATCGGAAGGATATAAGCTCTGGTAGGATAATTCAACTGCATCTAATAATGAGTGAAATGCTGCAGTATGAGGTAAACCTGACCTTTCAAATTGTTTGATAGATTTCAACTTTTATTTTTTAAAAAAAAAATTGACTACATGCATGTTCTATTTTATATACATATTTTTTATAAGAATTAACTATATGTATGTTCCATTCTATGTACATATGATTTATTCTCTCAAATTGAAAATTTGCATGCATTTGTTCATCTGTTTTCAGATCCTTTTGTTAAAGTCCTCTGTAGGCTTTACTGCAGCTTGCGCAAGCTGTTGCTCCGCTGATCAAGCCACTAGAGAAGTACGACTAGAACTCATGAATGTGCTTGCTGCTTAACCATGTAATGTACTTATGTTGGAGTTAGCATTGTATGAATTAAGAAGAAAATATATGAGTGTGTTTCTGAGATTAATACGGTACATTTCTTATTGAACATCTTGACTATTTACTATTAGATTGCACATACTGATATTATATTCCTTTTTCAAGTATTTTTTTCTCATAACTTTATACACAGAGTTCTGTATTTTTTTTTAGCTTCCATTTCAGTCTTCTTTTGAGTATAGTCTCATTTTGTCATAGCCTATGCAAGGTGCCGCAGCAACGCGCGGGTTCCATCTAGTTTCCAAGATGAATCTATAAGTGTGATTTTCATGTTTCTGAACTAAGACTTTTAAAAATATTTGTAGTTAAAGTTTTAAAAGTTTAACTTTGGTGTTGTCCAAAACATCCAGTTTTTTCAACCTGGAGGGAGTATAGTATATATCTTGAGTTCCTAACTGACAGAACAGTCTACGAGAAACGAATGATTCATCGATAAAAGCAAATTCTGTTGAAAATGAAACTATTTTTAGAGGGGGCTCCCTTACGGTATACCATACTAGTGATAGGTGGGGTAGTATATATGAAATCTAACCGTTGATTGTTAGGGGTATTATAATAATTGATCATGTAATTTAATTAATTACCCACCATGACATCCCCTAATTACCCACCATGCCATCCTCCTCCTCTGGACCGCATGGGCGTCGTCTTCCTCCTCAGTGCATGGCCGGCAGAAGCAGGAACCGTCGGCGCTGCCCGATCTCCCTCCTCCGTGCATGTTTCTTTTTTTACGGTTAAACAGCAGGGGAGGCTCCTACTGTGTTATATTAATAATAAGGAAAGAATATTTACAAGAGGGGGTGAGTATGTACAAAAGATGTAAAAGAAAAAGTCTAAAGACTGTTTATCCATGATTGACCACTATCTCTGAGATCCACTTTTACCCTGTGCAAAAGCAGGATAAAATCTTCACTAAAATTGTTTTTCCATCTCTGAAATGAAGGTACTATGTAGTTTTATCATTGCGGCATTTCCATATGTTCCACATTGTTGTGCCAATAACTTCAATGAATAAGCTGTTTGAGCATGATTTATGGGCTTGTGTAATCATTTGCATGAACTCCAACTGAAGATTCCATGAAATCCCAAGGAAAGTCTGGCAATTTCTGGCAAAATTGCATGAGAAGAAGAGGTGTTTCATGTCTTCATGATGTGCTGTTGAACATAGCACACATGTAGTGCCTGTGTGGATATCAAAATGTTTTCTTTGTAGTATATCCTTTGTATTGAATCTGTCCATTAGAAGGAGCCAGAGAAAGACTTTAACTTTGAGTGTACATTTACTTTTCCAGATTGCTAAGATTGGTTGTTCTGTTTGATGACTTTGATAAAATAGATCATACATTTTCTTTGTATTATATGTTGGACCCCATAAATATTCCCAACAATCATGAGTTTGTTGTTGTTATAATTCCTTGTATCTCTTGAAACTGCTCAAAAGCTTGTGCTTACAATGGAAGTTCAAATAAGTCTTCTAACTGTTCAGGTTGCCATGCTTGGAATACTGAAATATCTTCATCTTTTACAAATGAGAACAGTATAGCATATTGTTCTTCAAAAATGTGTTGTTGCCAAGAGTCTTTCCAGAATAAAACAAAGTCTCATGTTCCCAATTGAACTCTTGATATAGATCTTAGGATTGGGATTAATCTGAAGATATCTTTCCACCAAAAAGAGCCTTTTTCTTTGTATGCATGTGGTGGACACATTGGATTATTGTAGTATTTGTTCCATATTAGTCTGACCCATGGTAAATCTTTTATGTTGAAAAATTTGTCCAGGTGTTTCATAAGGAGTGATATATTTTGCACCTCTAGATTAATGATCCCCAGGCCACCTTTTTTCTTGGGTCTACATATTGTATCCCAAGCTGCCAAAGATTGTGGTCTGGTAAGTAGATCATTTGATTTCCTCCATAGACAATTTCTTCTGGCTCTATCAATGTGCTGTATAATTTTCTTTGGTAATTTCAATGTGCACATGTAATAATTTTGCAATGATGATAGCACAGAATTCACCATTGTAAGTCTCTGTCCCTGTTTGAGGAAAATTGTTGTGGCTGTTAATCTTCTTTCAATTCTGTCTATTAAGGGCCCATAATGAATAAGCCCTGGCTTGTTAACCCCAACTGGTAGGCCTAAGTAAGTGAAAGGCAGAGACCCAACTTTGCAACCAAAAGTGCCTGCCAAAATAGCCATTTTTTCTTCTTCCACATTTATTGGTATCATACAAGATTTATGATAGTTTATCTTGAGACCAGTGGCTTGAGCAAAGGACTATAGGATTACTTTAGTAAGGAATATATCCTTCTGATCTTCTTTCAAGATGATTAAAGTATCATTTGCATACTATACAATTGGGAATTTTCCAAAGGTTTGAATTGGCATTTGTATTAGATTCAAATCTCTTGCCTTATTAATCAAAATCTGCAGCAGATCTGAAGCCAGAACAAATAAGAGAGGTGATAAAGGATCACCTTGCCTGACACCCCTTTTACATTTAAACTGTGTACCTGGGACCCCATTTAATAGCACTGATGTACTTGCTGTAGTGAGCACATCTTTTACCCAAACAATCCAAACTTGATCGAAACCATCGTTAGCTAACATTTCTAGAATTAAATCATGACTTATGGTGTCAAAAGCTTTTTCAAAGTCAATTTTGATAAGCACAATTTCCTTCTTGCTTTGATGACATTGATGCAAATACTCTAATGTCCATGCTATACAGTCCTGGATAGTTCTATTTTTGATAAACCCATATTGATTTTCATGCACAATGTCCAGAATTCTACTTTGAAGTCTGTCTGCCATAATTTTAGTGATAAACTTCAGTGGTATTCCTTGTAGAGCAATTGGCCGAAAATCATTTGTTGTCTCAGGTTGTGCTGTTTTTGGGATCAGAGTTATAAATGAATTGTTTAGATTTTCCATTGAAACACCTTCTTGAAAGAACTTTCCCCCAATTTGTAGAAATCTTCTGAGATAATGTCCCAACACCTCTTCACAAATAACCCATTGAAACCATCTGGTCCTGGTGCTCGATCAATTGGCATTTTCTTTATCACCATATACATCTCCTCTCTTGTTGGCAGTATAGATAAATTTTCCAATCCAACAGTTTGAGTAATCAAATTTTCTAGGTTGAATTAGTTTGTATATTCTTCTGGTATGCCCATTTTGTTTTTAAAAGTATTATAAAATTCCCTGGATTTCTCCCCATGATCAGCTGTTATTATACCACCTGCCAGCTTTAAGTGAGATATTTTATTTCTTCTATATCTTTCAGTAGCAGCTGCTTGGAAGAATTTGACATTTTCATCCCTAAATTTAACAAATCTTATTGTATATCTTTTCTTCCAGAATTCATTCTTGTAATGCAACAAAGTCAAAATGTGCTTTTTTAGTATTAGCCTGAAATTCCATTCTTGTATAACCAATGGTCTTTTTTCCTCTATTTCATCCAAGAGAGTAACATAGTTTTTACTGTTTTCTAAAAGAGTATTTAGGTTTGATAATCTCTTGCTCTAATGCTTGAGTCCTTTTCTAAGGTTCTTTAGTTTGGCATTCAAAGTGACAGCCTCATTGGAAGGTCTTGTTGGAATATTCTAGTATTGTTGTACAATGTCTTTGAACCCTAGCATTTCCACCCAATAATTTTCAAATCGAAATATGGATGACTTTGGTACTGAAGTTTCCACAGAGACCAGACAAGGTGAATGATCTAAAATATATTTTCCTAGAGCAGTGAAGGTGGTGTGTGGGAAGCTAATAATCCAGTTAGTTGATATGAAAGCCCAGTCTAGCTGCTCTAGGAGAGGATTATCTTGCATGTTGCTCCAAGTATATTTCCTACCCTTGAGGGGTAATTCTAATAATCCCACTGAACTGATGATATCATTAAAAATCATGATATCATTTAAATCTCCCCCTTGTTGATTTCTGTTCTCTGTTGATCTTATGAAGTTGAAATCCCCCAGTAGAATCCAATTCTGATCATCTGCAATGCTGACAGCATTTAGCCAATTTACAAAATTGTCCCTTGATTCTCCTTCAAATGGTCCATATATATTTGTTAGTGTCCAGCGATCATTTATGGAAGAGGTGGATGTGAAATTGATAGTTATTGCAAATGGCAAAGAGGAGACCAGAGTTCCAGTTAATATGGAGCTATTCCAAATAATCAATAAACCCCCAGATGCCCCAACTGATGAGTGATATATGAATTGATCAAATCTTCTAGGGCAAATTTTCTGAATATATGAGTGATTGGAGTGTTCTCTTTTTGTTTCTTGTAGACAGACAACAGCACAATTACATTCTGTAATTTTATCACGCAGAGCCAACCATTTTTCTTTTGAATTGATTCCCCTGATGTTCCAACACAATATTCGACACTCTGTTTTTAATGGATGTATTCATGATAAACACAATAGGTATGGCAACTGATTATGGATACACAGAAATATCCATTCCAAATATAGATAAGCTGATTTGAATTGAAAAGTTCATCATAAGCATCCACACATAGATATATATCAGGTCTGAAACAAAAGTAAATAACAGCCCTATAACAAAGGAGGGCAATATGGCTACGCAGAGCCTTAGAAATAGAGCTTAAACATTGGCAGGGTTTTGCATCAGCTTGGGCTCAGTTACTTCCTCAGGAAGTAGGCCACATTTCTCCACAGCCACCTTTTGGATTTGGGCCACAGGGGTGGGTGGAGGCAGACTCTTGACTTGTTTCACCTGTGGAATCTTCTTTTGCGCAACATGTGATTTCTTCTGTGGGACATCACAGCCCATGCAAGATTTGGAACTACAGCCACTGAACCTTGGGCTTCTTCTCAGATTGGTAGTGCTAACTGGTGCCTTACACTTATGCCTCAGTGCATGTTTCTTTGAACCGAATGAAAAAACGGAACCTTCATGTTCTCCTCTTTAATAACCCTATAAAATCTCACTTCAACTTGGCTTAATTTTACTGGATGATGGTCACTGTTGATGGCCGAAATTTAGAAGACTGTCGGTTTAAGGCCGAATTGAAGATGGAAATCATGGGTAATTGATGAGGGAGAGGAGGGGATCCGATTTTTGTATTTAATTCGAAGAGCAATGTCACGGGGAGGGAGATCGGCCGACGGCGGAGCTCCGGCTACATATCAGGGCGCTGCGGCTGGAGGTGGGAGATGTACGACCTCCCATGCGGGCCCCACCTGCCACGTCTTGTGTTGGGCTGTTAGTCCTAGAGGAAGGGAAAGAGGGAAACGGGCTGGATTAGGCCCAAAAGGTTATATTTTCCTTCCTAAAATATTATATACTATATCATACTATGGATATATACTACCTATAGCTATCACTAGTATATGTTTAATTTAGACCGTTGATTCACTAGTATAAGTGACTAGTATATGTTAGTATTGTGTACCGTAAAGAATCCCTTTAGAGGACATCAAGAGGTGGTTTTTCCACCCTAAGGAAATGACGTCTTCTCTTTGTATCATCCAAATAATTATAATATAAAATTAAATTGATAGGATAGATCAATATGTTATATATGAATTCACAAAATACAAATTTAACTTGACCTCTAGAAGCTGTAATAAAAAAAAGGAACGAAGTAAACTCGATCTAACTAGTATATATAGGTTTACTATTCACAGATATTTTTCTATTTTCTTCAACTTATATACTCTTATCTTTTTCACAATATAAGCATTTCTAGGTTTCAAAATCCGTTTCATGATTTATGCAGCACTGATTTAAATGCACAGAAATCTACTATAGATTTTCAACCAATTAATGATGTGCATCAGTGCATGAGAGGACCCTAGCAACTACTTCAAAGAGAATTTTACTGCTCATCCTTAATCTTTGCGGAACAAACAAAAATACTGCTTATATTTTTTTGCGAGGGAAAAAAACTGCTTATATGAAACAGCGGGAATAGATTGAATTTAAGTAAACTTCTAGTATTTGTATTTGGATGAGATGTAAGAGAGGAAGCATCCACTTAAGAGGAAAAATAACTTTCTCGAGGTCGGACGACGTGTCCACATCCCTTTGCTTTCCTGAAAATACATGTGAGGAGCACCGATGGAGAAAATATCACTTAACATGTCCTTGCGGGGAGCAGGCTCCTTAGAGCAAGATGCATGGTTTTATTTCTTCCCAAGTGCTACGATTAGACCGTGCAATCGTGCATGAAGGTTAATTATCACTGATATATATACAACATCAAGCATGACACAGTATTACAAAAACGGAACAAACGAATGTGTTTCAGAGTTTTTTCTGTAAAAAAAAAAACAGCACACAGTGGAAACCAATTTGATTTGACCATTTGGTTCGACCATCCCCAGATATATATAACAGACTTCAAGAAAAATTACGGTGTACGGTGACCATTTGGTAGTAATTTTGAAGTCACAAGAACCGTAAATCACTTATTTTTAAATCACTCCTGTGAGAGTTCCTTCTGACGCCTCTTCCGCTCATCGGAGAGCTGCTGAGCGAACTTGGTGAGCTGCTGCTCGTTAGTGCCCTCGCCGGGCACATCAACGTAATGGCCAGTCTCCAGGTCTACCCGTGACACGTTCCTTTTTAGAAGATCATTCCCAATCTCCACCAGTTTATCCATGTTCTCCTTCGAGCAGTCGTCGATCGAGCCCGCAGTACCCTTCAATTGATCATACTGCATTTTCACACGGCAGATATGATATTAGTTACTTCCGGAATATAGTTATTTCTAGGTAAGAATTAGTAAATAACAAAGTTGTAGTACAAGTGTGAAGAAATCTGCTATATTCTGCGATTAGTTTTATGATTTTTACCTGTATGCGCAAGTAGTTCTTTTTGCAGTGAAGAGCATTGAAGAGGACACAGAGGTGGATGTCAACCATGTCGGCACTAGCAGAAGTAAACATGTCAATGATGGGAGCAGAGCTACCCTTGATCAGCCAGTTGAAGATGCCCCACTTGGCAGCTTCCTTTGCATTGTACTTCAGATCGTGATTGGTCCCACAGCCGACGGAGATCACCATGAACTTATTATACTCCACCGGCTTCACAGGGAAGAAGTCGTCGTTGTCGTCGACGATGATGTGCCTGGATACTTGGCTCATAGCACATAACGTCTGCAATTACAGTGCGATGTTTATACATTACTCGTCTACCATGAGAAGCGTAAAGGTTTGTGTAGTCAGACGCACTACCAATTTTACCACATATACCGTTGCTTCATCTTTTTAGGTCTGTTTTTTTTGTAATTTAATGGATTTATATGTAAAAATTGAGACTTGTAAGGGCGTTCGCGAATGCGTAAACAATAGGGGTTCACAATTTCGGGCCTAAATTTACAAATCTTTCAAAATATCAGGGGTTTGTCGGTGGGTCTAGTTAGATATTTACCGTGTGTAAAAAAAATAGTTCAATTGAATTTGGCCAAAAAATTTAGTTTAGCAAATATATCCAAATTTTGATTTTTTTTTCTGAAATTTCAGATATTGGTAACCTTGGCATAATTATGCATTCCAGAATAGGCCGGGACCCCGGCGCGCGGATGCATGCATGCTTACCGGGTTGTTGGCGGCGACGCCGCCGTCCACGAGGTTAAACTCCCTCTTCTGGCCTTTGTCATCTTTGGTCTCGAAATAGTGAGCCGGGAAGAAGGTCGGCGCTGCGGAGGTGCTGATCGCAATGTCTGACAGGAGAGCATTCTTCAGCGGCTTCTGCTTCAGCTGATCATCACCAAACCATCCATAAATTAGAACCTCTCTGAACATTGTATTATCTTCAAATAAGTAACCCGTGTTGACTTTACAAAAATAAATTATATGGTTTAGTTTCCCTATTTTTAGTTTTCAAATTTGTCCATGTTCCAATTAATCGATCAAGCCACCTAAACTTGTATGCACACATCGATCGGTTTGTGGTTATTCCACTGGTAAAGTAGATATTGACATTCATCCACTAGCGGAAGAAAATTAGTGGTAGATATTCACTGATAGGGGTTAGACGAAATTATGCTTGTGTGATGAGGCCGGCCGGACACTGAAACATCATGGGAAAACGACATCGTATACTCGTACATACCTCGAAGCTTGAGAAAATCGTTGGTTGCAGGTTAAATATATCGAAGGTAGGAATGATCACGTTCGTTAGCGTCTTCTCCAACCTCGTCTCGCCGAGTTTCTCGCGAAGAATCGAATGGAGGTACTTGCCGTCGTACTTTGGGCCACTCACCATCCTCAGCGTGCCGGCGATCTTGGACAAGAACCAGTTCCTGCATTAGAATATATTAATCAAGTATTTACCTGATGGATGTTGGAATCTTCAGCAAGCAACGATGCATATTGTACTAGAAAATATAGGAATTCAGGTTCCTTTCTGAACAGTGAACAAATGTAGTTTTTTTAATGTCAAGTTGGTTTTTTTTTTTTTTGAGAATTGTCAAGTTGGTTAATTTGCTATGTGTGCATGCAAATCTGGCATATATATGCATTGTTGTGAGGTAGCTACTTCTGTGGGAAGATTTTGGGCGAGTTGTCGATGTAGAATTGTGCCAAGTCCTTGGCGGCGAACAGTGGCCGGCCGTTCTTGTCAGGAGCGGTGAGCATCGCCGTTAGAAGGCCGCCGGTGCTCGTGCCAGCGACGACGTCGAAGTAATCGGCGATCCTGGCATCCTCACCATCAATTTTCTACACAAATTAAAACAACTCAGACAAATCGATCAGTAACTAAATCAGTAATTAATAAGTCACAAAACTGTAACAAGAACTCCATGAAATGATCAACAGTAGATAGATTGTTCATGACTTACTTGGAGCTCTTTCTCGAGGAAAGCGAGGATGGTGGCCGGGATGATCCCTCTTACGCCGCCGCCGTCGATGCTCAGGACGGTGACCATCTTGACCTTGTCAGGAGAAGAGTCCTGATGTGCACCTATTTCCAGGGAGCTAGCACTTGCCATATCGTGTATAGGCTGACAGCAAATCAGGCTTGATGTACTTATGAAACGAACTGAACAAGAATTAATATACAAGATTGGAAGAGAGATTAGCCAGCAGGGAGGGAATCAACTAGGGTTCTTTTTATAAAGACAAGCACCGTCTGCGATAGAAGTAACAAGCGACAAGATCGGGTCAGCTGCAGAGGTTAATATACATAATTAGCGGGTGCCAACTAAACTTAATAAATAATATCATTAATTTGTTAGCTTAATCATCAGTTCCTTTCAACGGTTTGGTGTGCCTTGGTAGAACTTTCCTTGACAAAAGAAAAGGTTATCTATTGAAATGCTCTTAATTAGTTTGAGAAGAAACAAGTGCTGAGTCAACGACAACATGTCATATATTTTTCGCAATGCAGATCGCGTTTAGGATAACATACTGAGGCGTGCTTTATTTATATTTTCCATCGAGCAACCAAGGGATCGATACATATATAGCATGGAGCCAAGTGGAAAAATAAATACGGATAGTAAAACTATAATAAGGTAATTAAGTTGTTTCGATAATTTGCATGTGTTTGCCATCAAACGACCTAGAAGGGAGGAGAAAATCTAGAGAGAGAAAAAAGGAAAAAGAAAGAGAAAGAAATAAAAGTGAAAAAAATCAAACAACCTAGAAGGGAGGAGGATGTATAGAGAAATAAAAAGGAAAAAAGAAAAATAAGAAATTTCAAAAATGGAATATTTCTACTGTCCATAAGAAAAATACAATTTAGAAAATAAATAAAATTAAAAAAGTGAAATAAAGAGAAAGAAAAATAAAAAGGAAAAAGAAAAAAGAAAAAGCAAGAGAAAGAGAAAGGGAGAGAAACAAAAGGGAAATTCTTGCAGTCGGTCCCTGCAGGTTAATGATGGTGGTGCCATGCCAACTTGCCAAGTCATCAGCAGCCGCTTGACATGTCAAGTTGGATTTTGGATATCATAAATTATAAGAAGTTTAAGATTTAAAAACAAATTTCTATGTTTACGCACCGGGCCCGTCCAGTGAAATTTCGAGTCCCTACGCGAAATTCTAACCGAGCTGTAAACTAAGCAGTGCAATATGAAATACAAAACAGTAAGGCCCCCTTGATTAGAAGTAAAATTATAGGAGCTTTGTAAGATTCTATTTCTACATGATTTTTTTCTAAATGAGCCTTTAAAACAAAAGAATTGATCATATCAAATCTTATGAAATTCCTATGGAATAGCTTGTTGCTATCAAGTTTTGGAGGAATTTAAATATGAGGTGCAGCTTGATAGGAAAAAAATCCTTTTAAGTCTATCTCCCACATCAAATTCTTGTGTTTTTTCTGGTGTCTAAGCAAATGGTCACTCCTGCATTTATCCTATATATCTTTTACGATTCTCTGTTTTGCACTTGTATTTTCTATAAAAATCATATGTTTTTATTTATCTGTTTTCGCATTCTATTATTTAAAGGGGGCCTAACAATTTTTATGAGACCATGATTTACTTCATAACAACTTAATATTAGGAAAACAATAGTATCTTTTTGATAATGCTCACTTGAAAAGCACCATTTAGTGCTCCTTAATATAAAACCTTTGATAATATCTTTAGAATCAAATATCTCACAGCTGCTAATGTAGCCAATCCATTAGTAGGTCTTTCTTGTGTCATCGTAGAACATGATACATCTTTAATAGTTTCATTTTTGACATCTGCAGTGCAGACTGCAGTATGTACGTAAGAAGTCCAGATTAACATGAGCATTACTGCAACTATGTTATCAACTTATCATCATGATTATGAAATTATCCACTTGACCATGATTAGTATTAGGAATTAGGAAACAAATTAATGTTAGGAGATAAGAAAAGGGAAGTTACCTGTTGCGGGCTTGCGGCGATGGTCCGATAGACTGATGGGCGAGGAGCGGTCAGTCGTGCAGCCGTGCAGCTGTAGCCTGTAGGGGCCCAAGCGGCTCCGGCATCCGGCATGCAGCAGCAGCAGGCAGGGGCAGAAGCGCCGGTAGCGTAGATGAGCGTTGGGGAGTCTGGGTCCTGGCCTCCTGGTCGGTGCCGGTCGAATGCAGAGCGGTGCTGTGCGAGTGCGAGTGCGGTGCGAGGATTGAAAGAAAACGAAATAACAACGTCGGGGTCGTTGGATTGGGAACACTCGTCACGCTCCTAGCTACCTGGGTATTGGGCTGTGGACCTTCTAGCCTACTTCATCCGTTTCAATTTATATTTGTTGTTTTAGCTATTTTCACACTAAATTAAGCATAACAAAAATTACCTTATAAATACTTTGCTAATCTCATTAACTATATCCTAACTATCTTTTCCAAAGCACAAATTAAATTTATTTGTGAGAGGAGTAGTACCAATATGACTATATTAAAGAAGGGTAGGAAGAAAAAAAAACATCCCTAAAAGTGCTTTGGAAAGTTAGAACAACAAGTATTTTGACACGGAATTTAAATGTTATAACGACATGTAATATAAAACAGAGAGAGGAAGTGGTTGAGGACTTATGCTATTGTGCGATCGCCCATATCATTCCACCTAGGGACAGCGGGTGGAGACAGGAACTGAGGAAGGGAACGGCGAGGCAACCAACCACTGCCCCCAGCCGACTAGTGCGTCTAGCCGGAAGCCGCTCACCGGTGGCCGGTGGAGATGATGAGAGGAACATAGAAGGTACCAAGCCTGGTACCCCGAGGTACCAAAATAATAACCCATAATACTCGTATATATCAGACCTAGTACCTCGCTAGGCCATGCCCACGACCCATGTGCATCATCAGAGTCACGCCCCATCGCCGGAGCCGCCGCAACCGCATTCTTGTCATTCTCTGCCCACCCCAACCCCAAGAAGACCACAGCAAGCTTTGCTTGCCCTCACCGATGGTTGACTTAGTCTTCGTCGTCTGATGTCGCTCTCCCCGCCACCGTTGCGCCGCCGGAGCCCGCCACTGTCAAACGATCTATCACCCCCAAGGTTGGTGGTTGTGGATTTGGCCCTCCCGAGAACAGAAACGGTAGATTAGGGATCCTTCGAAGGTTGTTATCGTAGCTGTTGCTGCTGTTGTAGTCGTAGTAACCCCCATCGTCCTTTCCGCTCGAGTCCATCGGCAGACCGATGAAAATGGTAGCACAACGGCGAGCACGTGGGCAGGGTGCAGGCGCTCCTCCCAGAGCTGGAAAGGTGTGGGGGATGGGGAGAGATGTGAAGAGCATAGGTTGGGACAGAGGTGGGATGGGGAACTAGCGGGGAGTATATCGAGCTGTTTGCGTTGGCTTGTTTTTTAATTGGCATCGTTCAAACATAAGTCTGTTTTGCAGTCTTTCACTTATGGATATATATGGTGTACACAAGTTTAACGACCGTGTTATATAGGAATTTGTTGAGTTCAAGGATTTGTTTTTTCTTTTTCTTAGCGTCCAACACTCATGGGTGTGTGGGCATACAAGTATGATGTGTTCCTATGTCTTTTATATCTATACTCCTCTAAAATCCTTAACGATGAGGTGAGCAGTAAATCTGTCACCACCAATCACCACTGCCATATCGGTCCCAAACAGTGGGTAGGTAGATGTTTTTGTCCCTTCCCTAACCCAAACCATCAAACAAGAAAATTTATTTTAAAGTGAGGTAAAAAAAATAATATAACCTGAAGGTTTTATAATAAAAATAATTTGTTTTAATTTTTGTAGGCTTTAAAGTGTACAGTAGGTTTTTCTTTTTCATTTCCGTTGCAACAAATGAACGCTCAGCTAATAATGGAAGTGGAAGAAATCACTCTGCTAGCACATTATTAGAGAGAGAGGGAGAGAGAAGAAAGATATATATTGCATGAGGTTTTGGTTAAAACTTAAATTTCATAAAACTATGTATACTTGGACCAACTATCGCACAACTACATGTTTGAAGGATTGCATCACAAAACTATATATTTAGCACATATTTTATCACAAAACTACATCTTAAAGATGGAATATCACATAATTGCATTTTTCAATAACAAAATTAACACAGAATAGCACTAGTTTAACCATAAAACATCATTGTTTATAGCTTCAACATAACAATAATGTTAGGGGTTTAAATTCTAAAATTTATAGTTTTATGATAACTTAAATATTAAATATATAGATTTTTTTATACTTGGCTATAAATATGTAGCATTGTGAATTTTTTTTTGCTAAATCTGTAGTTTGTGGAACTACATCGTAAATCTGTAGTTTTATGCTGGTTTGGTCAAACTCTCCATAGTTTTGTGAAATTTTATAACGCCTTGAAATTTCTTACATTTCCATTATCAGAAAAGGCCTTAGGGTTCTTAAAAACTGAACATGTGAACTGTAAACTTAGAATAATACGAGGAGGATGAGATGTAGTACCTCCAGCTAATGATACTATCTCCTTTCTTACATTATCTTTTCAAAGTACAACGCGTGAAACAATAAAATACACACAGCTACTATTATGATTGATAAACAATATGCTCGGAGCCTATGAGCTGTGACTCGTGATAATGATCAAACTACGTAAGACGTGAAATGCGTGTTGTTCAATGACTACTTTGATGTTTGAATCAGGTCGGAATAGATCCCCAAAACTCGAGAATGTTAACCTGTCTGTTGAGTGGAAGAAACCAAGCTACTTGTGACTATTTAATTAGTTGTTTTCTTTTGTTGCACGCAATTTGTGTTTGGAGATAAGGTGAGTTTGTTTTTTTTAAAAAAAAATCAATTTCAGTTTTACAAGTCTGTTTATGCAAATAGTAGGCACATTTCCCTTCCTTTTACTTCATGAATCACGACCAAAGGAAATTCAGTGTACTACTGCCCAAACAAAGGCATATTAACCCGGCGCCGCCTAAACAAAACCGGAGATCAATGAAAACAAGCTAAAATAGTGATCATCTTTTATGATAAATTTATGCATGCCAACAGCAGGTCCAGATATGAACGCCTTCAAAAATTATCAACCTATAGACATCTATATTGACAACAGAGTTAGACACTTTGTTTTTTGAGTTACATTAGTTCATTACATTACGTTTTACACAAAGCCAATAATCAGTTCACTACATATATATAGCACAACATTTTAAGGAACTCTGAGGGAAGTTGAAAATAGATAATACTACAACCATGGCACAAGATGCATGTGTACAAGTAGCTGGTAAGTAGGCTGATTGATTGGCAGCATAAACGAGCAGAACTTTGAGGGACTTCATTGCTTTTCATATGGCGTTGAAAAAGCAACTTGAGTTCAAGGTTGAATCATTACAATGTTACATCCAGAATATCCTTCCGGTTAGCCGAGGCATATGTTAGGATCATCTTCATCTGAATCAAATTCTACCTGTCATCCACCATTGCATTTTGAATAGTTAGTATATTTTTTATTTAAAAAAGTGTATACAGATGCCAGGTATAAATTTAGATTGCACAGGGCAGGGGAGAAATGAGGTAATCCTCTATGAGGCCTTGGGTCAATTGAGGACATTGCATCTACCGAGTACTGATACGCCACTTAATTGTCCACCATAATATGATGCATGTTATGAGGCTTTGTATAAAAAAACATAGTAACGTGGAGTCATTTGTTGATAGTAAAAGCAATTTAAACTTCATCACAGCAATAGCAAGAACAATTTGTCTATTTGAGCAACATTGCTTTTTCCCTTTCTCTATTGTGTAATGGTAACATGAAAAGTAAAGAACCAGACAGAAAGAATATTACTCACATTTTCATCCCTGTACCATCTTCCATGGCCATCCCGTTTCCATCCTGATGCAGTGAACTTAAGTTCTTGCTCCTGGCGTTTCTGGAAATTTGCTTGACTCTCTTCAAGCATTTTGGTTGCAGTTCTGTCACCAGAAAAATGTTCTCCTTCCACAGTATTTCGGCTCCATTTTCCCTTTGGAGCACTAGAAGGAGTAGGTCGGGAATCACAAGATGAAGAATTTGATGTCTTCGGATCATGAGATTTCTTGTTGGTGCCTTCAATGATAAATCTGCTGGATTGTGCTTCCAAAATAGTTTGTCTTGTCTGCTCAATCAATGGTTTTTCTTTTGTATCATTAGACTTAACAATATGATGTTGATTACCAGAATTTGAAAAGGATGCATCTGGAGAAACAGCCAGTCTCTTGTTGATCTCTTGCTGTCTTGATAATTCTTTCTCCCTAAGCCTAGACTCTGCTGCAATGTGCCGTGAACCTTTATTATGCATCTGTTCATTTTGTAGTCAATTAGAGATGCAAAATAATCAAAGAACACGTGGTCACAATTTCCAACATGAAACCGTAAAAGGGATGCATAAAAATAGATCTTAGTCTAACATATATATAGTTATATACTCCCAAGGGGAACTCAAAACTTAATTCATGTACACCATGATGATTGATGCATAAAGATTTTCAGACCAAAAAATCAACTTGACCCCCAAGCTCCTTTCATTGAAGAAGAAACTGCATAGAATATTCCAAAGAGTCATATCACTCGATATTTACAGCAAAAGTAGCTGACACGCACTAAATGTAACATGGAAAAACGAACCACCCGTACATTTAGAATGCTGTTTGCTGCTATTTCAATATGTATTCATGACAATCCAGGAAAGTTCACAAGAGAGCTTCACGAACAAGATTTTACATGGTCCCTCAAAAGAACTAGTCTAGATAGCAACAACTCATAATGTAGCAACAACAAAAGATCAATACGACAGAACAGCTCCACATCGCATGACACAATAGCTCACAGTGCTAATCTCTTCTCTTAATCAAAACATCTACCTCATCACACTTAAGGGAGGTAACCAATGGCTTAGGACACAATACTTCTCATGCCAATCTGAATTCTGGACCATTCTTATCAACATTTTGAAGCAGTCTACGCTGTGACAATTTCCTAAGTAAACCGTGGTTCATTCAAACCGGAAATAAAATTAAATTGGCCAAGTATACATATTTAACGAGGGCTAACGCACCATTAAGACACAAAAAAAAAAACACTGTACATCACAAACCATCCAGATCAGGTCGTCAACTACTGAACTAGTACATGATTGGAGTAAAAGAAGATGGAAACGGGAGGGGATCGCTTACGGAGAGCATGAGGGGGGAGTCGAGGACGGGGCGGTGGGGGCAGACGAGGCAGGCGAACTTGCCGTTGGAGAGCCTCCTGAACGAATCGGACGCGGACGCCGACAGGGAGGATGAGGATGGTGATGGGGATGGGGATGGGGATGCCGGGAGCATGAGGTACTCGAGGCGCCGCTTCCTCTGCTGCGCGTCGCGCGCCCGCGCCCAGCTGTCGCCGCCGAACACGCTCATATCGGCGTTCCGGTCGCCGCCGTCGCCGCCGCCGGGAGGAGAGGGCGACCGGCTCTCTGATCGGACCGGATTTGCGCTCTACTTGGGCTTTAACAAGACACTGGCTAAGATGGCCCGCGTACTATAATGGTCCAATTAGGGCCGGCCCATTACGTAACAATGATTCATTTAACTGGGCTCTGCCTTGGCAGTCTAAATTTGTAATGGGTCTGCACACAGCGCACCAAAATTGGCTCGTTTTCCATTCCAAAAAACTGGCCTTTGTTTTCTCATAAAAATTTGGATTGTTTTACTAAAAAATTACTTGTTTTTGATACATGGGAGTTTTACATGATGTTTGTAAAATATGATCTCTCAAATAATGTTCAATCTATCATTTTATATTGAAGCTTCACTCATATTCCTAAATCCTTGAGCATCTCCAAGAGAATGGCTAATTGTAGCTCTCCAAATGGTTTGTATAGCCAAGTGTCCAAAACTTTTGCTCTTGTAAATTGTTGTGTACTCCAACAGCCTATCCATCCCAAATCTCTGAATTTTTTTAGCCCCACATGTCAGTGTCCTCTACTCCTCTCCCATGTTCTTTCCTTTTTTTTTTCCTCCATGCCCTTTCATACTCAGAGCTGTTCGGAAGCACTACTTTACAGTTTTTTTTTGTGTTGTGCTATGCGGCAGTTCAGCCGCAAGCCCCTAACATGCTGAAGCTAATGTTGTTATTTGTTGGTTAATATTGTTGGCTGCTAAATCGTTGCATACTTGTATATGCTGGTAGCTGGCTGCAACAACACAGTCAGTGTGTTGTTGCTGCCATATCGAACATCTACTCAGTTCTTTCTTTCCCTCTCCCACTCTAGCGACATACTTCTACTCTACCATTAAATCCATATTTTACTACACTTGCTTCGACATTTCTAGGATCCCTGAGAGACGTTGCTTGGACTCGGTAGTGGTGATGACAGACCTCGAGTGGAGCAGATCAATGGAGTCAGTGGGGATTGGACAGAGACAGGGGCATGAAACCCAAGTTTAGAGCGAGGGAGAGCCAGCAGCCAGTGCTATACTAATGCCACATCACCTAAAAGCCATCACTTATATAATAAGTTGGTTGTTTGATCATCTCTATGGAAGATTTAGATATTTAATGCCTGCATGTACACTTCATCTGTTGTGGATATATCTCTATAGGTTGTAGCTATTTCATCGAGTAGTATACTAGAACGATCATTCAGGCACTAACAAAAAACACCGAAGCAACGAAGCGGCGGCACACGGGATAAGAGGGGGAACCAAGTGGCGGCTGTTGCGCTCGTATCGGGCTGAAAGCAGGTGCTTTCTCCTCGTAAGTACCACTTTAGCCAGGCGATAGATGAAGCGTCCGCTTCGCTCTCTCTCCTTTTCGCACCCCTTCAGCTAGAATTTTGATTACGTGGAACATGCTGCAGTCCGCTGATTAGGACTTACTCTTTCGTAGTCTCACCGACTGCCCAAAATATTGGCTAGCGAGAGCAGCGATTTGGCCAGCCGGCAGCCAGTCCATTGAGATGGAGAGCATGTTTTCTTTTTCTCTGATTTGCCAAATTTAACATTTAAGAGGTAGGAGTATATGGCAAGACTTTTCGAGATGCTCTTACCATGGACATTCCAAACAAAAGAAGTACCTTCCATACTTAAAAAATCATATTGTACTAACCAAATTCTCAAACGATTTGTCTAATTTAGTTTGGGGTAATCGAAATTGAGATCCAATCTCTAGTTTTCTTTCGGACCCTCGTCGTTTTGCTTTCAGATCAATAATCGTAGTTAATATTTGAGTTTAAAGTCAGAAACTGGAGTTGATTTGAGTTTTTTGTTGTAATTTACTCTGCATATTGACTTTAAACCTTAAATAACCATTAAAATAACCATCAATATTTTCTTAATCATGTGTTAATCATTTTCAAAAGTTTCAGTCATGGGCTAATAAACTATCAGAGCGTTTCTTTCTTTTTCAGTCGAATCAACCATCAGCTTTTCCATTTCAAAAACAGGTCTTTTCACAAAGAAAAACAAGGAACGAGTGGCTGTAGCAATACATCCCTATTCAGACACGAAGACCGAAACACAGGGACAGGGTTTGCGACCAATATTGGCCTTATCAAGATTTGGTATGCCAAAATTTAGCAACTTTTGGCGTGCCAGATTTTGGTAAGGCCACCATGTGTTTGATTAGAAACCAATACAGCCTAATTTTACTATTGAAATGATCTATGTCTTATTGTCTTATTGGCTTGTTAAAATTTGGCCTCAATCTAAACACATACTACTGCTATCAAAACTATCAAAGTACCAAATATTGACAATAGTGTCTGTCACATCGGATGTTTGGACACTAATTAGAAGTATTAAATATAGACTATTAATAAAATCCACCATATATTTTGGACTATTTCGCGAGACGAATCTATTTAGCCTAATTAGTCCATGATTAGCGAATGTGATGTTACAGTAAACATTTGCTAATTGTGGATTAATTAGACTTAAAAAATCATCTCGTGAATTAGCCTTTTTTATGTAATTAGTTTTATTATCAGTCTATTTGAGAACATACATCCGATATCCGATGGGACACGAAACTGCCCAAAAGCACAAAACCAGGAGTGATGCCCTCCTTCTTCCACTCCTTCCACCTCCCCTCTCCCCCAGTCAAAATCCCCCGTGCCGCCGGCCAACGGCGGCGAGAGGCCATGGATCCGGCTACCGCCGCGCGGCGCTCGGCGGAGAGGTGGATTGGCGTGGCGGAGAAGCTCCTGATGGCGCGGGACCTCGAGGGATGCAAGCAATTCGTCTCCCAGGCGCTCGCCGACGACCCGACTGCCCCCGGCGCAGACGACCTGGCCGCTGCCGCCGACATCCTCCTCGCCGCCCAACGCCGGCGGCTTCCGACGGGGAGACCTGACCCCTACGCCGTCCTTGGGCTCGATTCCTCCGACCCCGCCTCCCGCCACCCCGACGCCGTCCACTCCTCCTATCGCCGCCTCTCCCTCCTCCTCAATTGCTCCCATCCCGACCGCATCTGCCTCCATGCCTTCGCCGACGCCGCCCATCTCGTCGCCGACGCTTGGGCCTTCCTCTTCGACCCTTCTCGCAAAGCCTCCCTCGATTCCGACCTCGCCGCCGCCTCAATTCGCCCTCCCTCTCCAGATAAGCAGCCGCCGCCGCCGAATCCAGCCTCGCCGGCGTCAAAGCGCGGGCGGCCGCCGGCTGCCGCCAAACCGCAGCCGACGCCGGAGCGGGAGCAGGAGCAGGAGACGGAGGCGGAGGCGGCGCCGTTTTGGACGGCGTGCCCGAGCTGCTGCAGGCTGCACGAGTACAGCCGCGGATACGAGGGGCGCACGCTGCTGTGCCCAAGCTGCCGGAAGCCGTTCGTCGCGGCGGCGATGGCGGCATCGCCACCGGTCGTGCCGGGCACCGACATGTACTACTGCTCGTGGGGTTTCTTCCCGCTGGGGTTCCCCGGTGGCCCGGCGTTCGCCGTCCCTACGCCGCCGTCGACGCAGCAGCAGGCGCCGGCCGCTCTGGGAATTTATCCGATGGGACCATACCTGCCATTGCCTGGTCAAGGAGGCGCCGTCGAAGGCGATACGGCAGCCGGTGGCACAGTGACATCGCCGGCGCCGACGGCGACGCCGGCAGCTACATTGCCGGTGAAGCCCAGGCCTGTAAAGATTGGGGCAAGGAAGCGAGGGCGGCCCAAAGGCAGCAAGAACAAGCGTGTGGTGATCGAGATCAATTAGAATTTTTAGCAAATTTGCTCTTTGCTACTACTAAGCTAGTCGTTTATTTGGTAGATTCTTGCTTGCTGGTGAGGGGGACAAAATGTGATCGAAGAGGACTGGAGCTTCGACACGGATAGCAATTTTGGTGATCAACAATTTTCCTCTTGTTTCAGTTGGAAAGTTGGTTGTTTAGTTCAACTGACCTGTGGAATGTTCATTTGCAGAATTGCAGTGTCAGTAATTTGTAAGATTATCAAATGGATACTCCAGTTCGTAGTGCCAAATGTACATTATGATGCAACGGTGTAATCTCTGAACGTGTAATGGTGAATTTGTACAGTAGCTAGCAATGAGATTTGTGATCTGTCTGGCTGATTCGGCAGTTTTGAGTTCACTTACTAAGGTCACCTCTGTTGATTGGATCAGGCCGGGTCTAACAAAGTAGGCCGGATTTAACAAAGTTTTAGAGCCTGGGCAAATCTTGTTATATATCAAGTGTTTGCTATAAGTTTTTATTTTCATTTTCTACAAAATTAAGTTCTATTGTGTCCAATAACGAGCCTGGGCGACTGCCTGGGTAGGTCTAATCTGGGACGCGACGAGCTCGAGGGGCATAGAGTCCGATACTACAATTTTGTTTCCCACCAACGACCAACATAATTTGAATTAGGATAAACATCATTAATGATAATTGATTTCTGTTGTAAAGTTGCTAGAATTGAGTTGAGAGTTAAAAAGCAATTAAAAGTGTTTTAAAAAAGTTAGTTTAATGTTTCAAATAATGAATTGAAAATTTTTAATGTTTTGGTTGGAGGTTTGAAAATTTAAGTAGAGTTTTAGAAAAAAAAACTCTCAGTTGAAAGTTTTGAAAACTAAATAGAAAGTTTTGGAATTTGAGTTGAACGTTTGAAAATTGATTTCAAAGCTTTAAAATTTAAGTTGAACGTTTTCAAAACAGAGTTTAAAGTTTTCAAATTTTAGTTGGAAGTTTAAAATATTGGGTTAAAAGTTTTAAAACTTAAATTGAAGATTTTAAAATTAGTCTCAAACTCTAATGAAAAATGTTAAAAACATTGTTTGGTAAGAAAAAAACATACAGGCCCAAACCCCTAATAGGCCTCTTTTAGACTCTTATTACGACCAGAAGCTTGATGCGTGCAGGGAGAAATGTCATTGACAAATACAAGTTCCCATAAATGTCATCGCCGTTAGGTTTCTATTATCATTTTTCCGTTGTGTTATAGGATGAACAGTGCATTTAATGGTTGGGATGAACAGACAATGCATTGTTCCACAATCGAATCCAATTAATGTATTGTTTATCCTACATCGCTTAATGCTTAATGGAGAAATGCTAATGAAACATTAATGGCGATGGTATTTCTAGGACAAAGAAGTTTGTACGAGCAGCATTTCTGGGAACTTGCATTTATTGATGGTATTTCTGGGACATGGCAATTCATAGATTTTCTTTTTATTTAAGGTCATTACTCATCCTTTTACAACGGTAACCACAATCAAATCGTGTGTTCTATTAAAAACCATATCATTTCGGCTTATCCAAATTGCCCAAAATAGCACATGCACCAACCAAGATTTTGGTTCATTTAGGAATTGGGGACAAAAGGGTAAAAAAAATATCAACATGAGGAAAACACTAGTAAAAATCACATCGATCGATATGTGCTTGTGTTCATATTTGCATACCGAAAAATTATTATCCTACTTTTTAGAGGATGGATGCATATAGTTTATAAATATATTATTATGTGATAAATATTAAATTAAACTTAAAACAAAAATTTCATAGTATCCCAATACTATAATCCAATAATAATCAACCATAAATGATACTATGATTCTGATTCTAACAACATTGGTCCCACGTACAAGTGCATACGTGTGCAACCCATTTAGGCTAGTGCAATGTTTGGCACCCATGGTTGTACCAGCACCGCGGTTGCGCTGCAGTCAGGAGAATCAGGAGAGCCACAAAATCTACATGACTAACGCTGTAACTTCTAGATCAGCGGAACAAGGCCTAATTCATCTGTACATACAAAGTACTTTCTGTGAATATTAATTTCCCCAGCTACTTTCACATCCGATTAAAAAAAAAAACTACCCTCACATCCCTATCAGGTCATAGCACCGAAGGCAAGAAAATTATTAACATCAAACTTAGGCTGTATTGATCCAATAAGCTAAAAAACGAACTTATGATTGTTTAACTAGATTATTGGAGGTATGGATACTGGGTTTCAAGGGTAAAATAAAGAGTGGATGGCAAGATGAGTAAGTGTTCAACGCATGAAAGATATGGGACATTAGCCACCCAACAATTAAAAAAACTCAATCAAAATAGCTTATTTTACATGGCAATCTAGCCTCTAGATTGAACTATTCCAATAACTAGGAAGGAAGCCCGCGCAGATGCGCGGTCAACTTATTTAAAGTTTGATGATATTTGTTACCATAAAAACAGTTTTTAATTCAGGTGATTTTTACTTTAAAATAATATATGATTATAAATTGAAAATACGGTAGCATCAAGCTTCTGAGTTAAGGACAACGCAGCTTTGACCAAGATTGCAAAATTTGTGTCTATGGAAGGTGTGGTGAGGGAGGTATAGGTTGTGGGTGTCATTCGACAACGTGATATAACCATAGGGATGGTGCAAAGTGCAAGCTAGAGAATCGGAAACATCGTAGATGCCCCATAATTTTTCTAACGGTATGAGATTGAGTATAAGTCTATTGTTATGTTTTGATTTTCTGTCACATTTTAATACTTTACATAATCATGGTAACTATTTCATAGCACGGGTTAACAGGTTGTCATTGAATGAAACCATATGAATTTAAATTCAAATTGAAACATATAAATTCAAGTTCAAGTTAGAACTTTTAGGAAGGACAAAAATATAATTATAAATTTCAATCTCCTGGGGATAAAATTCGGTAGCTAGAAGTCATTTTTAACTTCGTTTTATATAGCCAACAACTTTAACATAAATAGTAAATGATCATTAGTGCATCATTGATGTCCACTTAGTTAATAAAATAACATTGATGAATATTTCCACAGTCAATACCCTTCCTCCACAATGCTCCTTTCCTCGAGAGCTATTGCGGTACATTTATCTTCCCCTAACATATGCTCTATGCACATCCCCATCTCAAGTCCTCAACATTCTCCACTATATCTGGTTCCTGGTGCCATTGCTACATTGCATTCATGTTCCCCTACCATTTGCTCCATATACTTCTCCATATCAGGCCTTTTAGCATTCTTTACTATATCTAGAGCTGGACTGATGGGGTGATGATGGTAACTGGTCCAGCTGACAACTATTGGAATAGTCCCACATTGTAAGTTTAGGGGGTAGCACCAACTTAAAAGTGTGGGAATCCCAAGTTTAGGGGGAGTAGCACCAACTTAAAAGTGGAGGGAGTCACTCACCTCTTGAGCTAAATTTTAGGGTGTAGAAATGCTTTCTCTCGATTGGGCCAACATCTCCCGAGTTTGGGCTGACAAATGATATCAGAGATGCGTCCACAATCTTGGTTCGTGCACACTTGGGTGGTATAGACACAAAACCTAGCTAGTGGATCGCGGGTGTGAGGCTCGTATGGTCTAATGTGTGGGGCCGATTAGTGGACCGTGGGTATGAGGCTCGTATGTGTCTGCGCGTATTGGGCATGAATGTGTGACGGTGAAGATTGTTAAGTAGTCCCACATTGTGACGGTGAAGATTGTTAAGTAGTCCCACGTTGGAAGTTTAAAGGGAGTAGCACCAACCTAAAAGTGAGGGATTCCCAAGTTTAGAGAGAGTAGTACCAATTTAAAAGTGAGGGAAGTTACTCACCTCTTGAGCTAGCTTTTGAGGTGCAGAAATGCTTTCTCCCGGTTGGGCCCACGTCTCCCTGGTTTGGGCCGACACCGGCACTCCTCTTAGTTCTAGCCGGAGTATGAAGGGTATGGCCCTAGATCCTAAGGTGTCAGCTTAGAGAAAGGGACTCAAGTGATGTTCGCACGTCAACGCACGAAAGATGGGGGCGACTACAAATCCTATAATTTCTTCATGTTTTTGTATATGCAGTATAAGAAAAGTGTAGCATTTATACAGAAATGTACCAAAATTACATCACCGATTAGTTTCAATTAATTTATAATTCAATATATTTTTTCTTTATTTATTTTGTGTTGAAAATATTACTATTTTTTAATATATACTTGGTCACAGTTGAAGCAGTTTAACTATGACTTTCGTCAAAGCGACTTATAGTCTGAGACAGAGGGATGGTAGGTATTTCCTTAAATTTTCTTTAGAAATTTTATTTTTAATTTATTAGAGCGTCACGTGACTGTTTGGTAGTGCTTCCATATTTGATGGATTTTTTCTTAAGATACAATATTTTTAATATGGACCCTGATTGATAAACTTATTTGTATATGATTTAATGATGTATGTGAATAAAACATTAGTTGTGTATGACAGAAATTTCTATCCTAAAGAAAAATGTGGTTACCGAATTATTGGTTTAGTGTAATATTGTCATATTAAATTATTGATCTATACAGATATGAAAAATATGGATCTTAAATAATTTGGTTTAGTAAAATATGAGCAATATAAATATTAAATTGGTATTATAATTATAATTAAATACTTATTTTTATATGTGCAAAATTAGAGAGAAAAGAAATAGGAGGGAAGGCGGAGGGACGTCCGTACCTCCTAGAGGTACGTGAGGGGAGGAGGGCCGATCGAGGATGGGAATGGGGAGATGGAAGGAAAGGGATATGTGTGTTATGATTTTTTTTTATTGATAGATCTATATCTAATATCTAATGGTGTGAAATAGTTGGCCCACCACATTAAATAAAAATAAAGGATCGGATGTTTTGCTTTTTTTCTTAGATTTTATTAGATTTCTCTAATTTATTAGAGCGTGTGACGGTTTAGGAACGCTCTAAAGAAAGAAAGAAAGAAAGTTTAATGAACTTTTAGTATATAATAGATAGATATATTCTTTTTTACTTTGAATAATTTAGATAATAATAATTCAATGTCCTGTTTGGAATAGCTTATGGATGCTGCTTCTTGTTAAATTTTCGGTTGCCGGAAGCACCAACAAAAAAAAAATCCATACTCTAACAACCTTATTTTTGGAAAAAAAAAACCAAGAATCTATAGAATTAGTTTTTAGCCTTTTCTGGTTCTCGCTAATTGGATACCAACCAACTGTTTATCACAGATTCTTATTTTTTTTTCATTGACCCCACAGAAGCTTACGAGTTTATCATTTGATACATACCAAATTATAAGCAATGCCAAATCCTATATAAATTTTGGGATTACCAATATTTTAGCAACTTATATGTTTTATTGACACAATCATAATAGGAAACTAAATATGGCCAAAATATTATAGACATATTTTGACTTTAAACCAAAATAACCCTCAAGTACCCCAAAGCCCCCAACAATAAATATCTAAGACAATAAAGAATACCAAAATGGCCCGTCATTATGATTCTTCTACCCTTAATCATTAGACTCTCAAGTCATGGACATACACATATGAATATCAAGAATATGGCAACTAGGATGAAGATACCTAGAACCATTTTGGTTTGATGCCAAAATGTGTCATACCAATGTTTTGGCACTTTGAATAGTAAATGTGATATTTTGGTGTGAAGCCAATTTGTTGGTAACACCCATGCTTAATTTGGCAATATTCTAGAATTTTCTTCACTATGGTTTAAAATTTAGCTTTTAATTAGCATCAATCCAAATATATTGTCTGTAATGTTACTCTACCAAAACATTGGTACTTCCACGCTCGTAACGATGCAAGTCACTTGTAATGGACCCTTTTTTTTTTCTGCATCTAGCGCCCCCAAAGTGAAAAAGAAATCAGATGAAGCCCCTACCACTTTCCCATTCCCCCTCTCTCGATTCCACCGGATAACTCGTCGTCACCCTCCGGCGCCGGTCCAGCTCACCCGACTGTCAGAGAGGCTCACTCCCCAGCCCCCACTGTGCGCGTGTTTACTGTTTAGCCGCCAGCGAGCAGAACCACAGCTCGAGTGAGCATTTGCCGAAGGAAAAAGAAAAACTTGTGGCCTGGTGGCCTCGTCTCCGCCGGACTTGGTCCACCGCCTGCGCCGATCTCCCGCACCGCATCCTCGCTGGTGAGCATCCAACCATCCGTTACTCAGCCACGTCCTCTTTCTCATCTCTCGATCTCTATCCACGCACTTCTTTTCTGGAGTTTGCATGAACCCTAAGTTTCCTTGTAGATCTGGCTTTATTTGTCTTAGTGACCTTAAGGGAGACTAATAAACAGTTCTTTTGTTCCCAAAATGTTTGGGGGTTCAACTGATCCCCTATGTCCCAAGTTAGATCCGCCCCTGTTACAGATGATAATTTGATCTTGTGGTATAATAGTAGCCTTCCATTAAGTAACATCAGTAATTGCATACGATCTTTGTGACAGTTACCTTGTCCTTACTCTGTGCTGCTGCAGGCTTGAACTAATCATCATGGTGAAAAAAAAGACAGAGAAAGATGACGCCATTCATGAATTCCAATCAACTTCTGAGCTCTCAGAAGATAACTTGAGGCACAATTTCCGATTAGGAGATATTGCTTGGGTTAAGCACGATGGCTCATGGTGGCCAGCACAGGTACCATGCATACATCTTCCATAAGATAAGGTGTTCCCATTAAATAACATTAGAAGTTGGAATTATATTTCTAGAGCATTAGGCAGGCTATATTAGAAGGTCAATGTTGGCTGGGATAATAGATTGACATTTGTAGTTTTATGGAATTGACATGAACTTATCTTTAAAGTTTTGATGCTAATGTCACCATCTGTATACATATATGATGCAGAAGCCAAGTGGACTATTGCTGATTGCTACTTTGTCCATGATCCTAGTTTTCCCATGTGTATATTTACACCTTTTTTTTTTTCTGAATTCAAGGTTGTTGATGATTCATGTATCAGCAACAAGCGTAAGAAGACGGCCAAACATCATGTTCCAGTTCGTTTGTATGGCACATGTCAACAGTAAGGAATTTCACTAATGTGTTATACTTTTTTTTTTCCCATGATGATATTCTTGTGACAAAAGTTTATTGCTTTCACTATTTTCAGCTTGTATGTAGACCCTTGGAAGTCCAACATGGAATTCAAAATGGTATGAGCATGATAAATTGCTATTTATAAGGATACTGATATACTGTCATTGCTTCTGTGCTACTCATTGTATGTTTATAAATAAAGCGCCTCTCACACAGCCGGCCATGTATTCAATAACTCGATTGTTCTCCTTCTGTGTTCCCCGTGCTTTAAGCCTCACTAGCCAAAAGACTTCCAAATTCAAGAAATCAACTTCCAACTGCATCTCAAAATTTCAACCATAAAAATCCCATATTTGAGACCATAGTTCACACTTTTAGCTTAAAAAAAGACAAATTTCAATTGCAAACCACACCTTTCAACTATACAAAACAATAGCTTCGGAATCAACACTTTGAATGATTCGGGCATGATGTCAGATCTATAGTCAGCAGCAGCACGTGCAGAATTTGGAAGTAGCAGCATGGCAATGGATAGAAAAAAATGTGCCAGATCAAGTGTGAGAAGAGAGTGAATGGGGAAGAAAGCTAAGAGGTGAAAGGAGATTAGCAAGAGGTCCAGATAACTTAGTCTCTAAATAACACTAAGCCTGTTCCAAACTTCTCATTGCTATCCAAGGCAACTTTAGATCACCACGTGTGCTTGCCAGTCATACAAGCCACAGTCAGAATTTGAACTTTAGATCTTAATTTTAGAGTTGATTTTGGATTTTTTTAATCGTTTTTTTATTTTCCAGCCTGGCTTTTGGACTGCTAAGAATATAATTATAACAGTCTTACCCTAATATTTATTTTTGGTTGCTTTGTTTTTTTTCCTCGCTTTACTATGTTGTTGCCTACTGCATGATAGCAAAGAACCAGTTTAGAAATTTTCATCTGCTTGAAAAACTGGTTTGAACCTTTTAGAAAATCTGTATTATTTGTCTTTTATCCAGGAATAGAATGAGTAATACTGATATTCATTTTATATGTCACATATGAACTCATTGCATGCAGATGTTGAAGCGAGAAAATAAAAGTGCAATGGAAAAATTCCATGAGGTCTTTAAGAAGGTAGGACAATCACCTTTGCTTAAATATGTTATGAGGTACATATTGTTAGCTGTTGAAAAACATGTTTAATCCCAAAATGCAGGAGTTGTCCCGTGTTAACTCGGCTAGTGATTCTACTGAAGAAGTTGCCAACTCGGAAGGTAATTTTCTGTTTATACCTGAAGATATATTAAATACAAGTTATTTTGTACTCAGAATGGTGGTGGTTGTGGGTAATGATTTGATATTACTAGGGGAATTTTATTCTTCAGAAATCCAGAATTTGCCCCTCATTCCCCTCATTGCTAATGTTATGTCCGTGAAACTTATGGCTTTGTAAAATGACAGTTATAACCTTGCCTCAAAGCTAAACATTGTAGACCTCCCCTGTTAGTGGGAGAAAATATCCAAGTAAATGACATTGTCAGTGGCTCAGTGTATTGAGGCCTTTTGATATTTGTTGGAATCAAAAAAAGGAAAAGTTGACTACATATTTGACCAAACTGTACTGGCAAACATAAAAAAAAAAGCATTAATATGGTCGTCAAAGTTCAAACACCAGATAATATCAAATTGTGCTAAATTGGATTTTGGAAACATGAGATGCAAATCCACTCGTTTCTTATGAATTAAGATTTTTTTTTACATGTCATCGCCCCATCTATAAACCAAAAAAATCTTTTTGCTCGATATAATTACAAGCATTTATAAGTTTAAAAGTGTCTATCAATTTTGAGGAATGCAATCTGCAGGCCATATGTCCATGGCACATTGGTGCTCTTTCCCAGCTAATGCCTTCTGTTTAGTATTAATCAATTTGCCCCTAAAAATATTTTTGCTTTTATTTACTTTTTTAAGATAATGGATTAACCCTTGCTTTTATTTACTATGTACCTAAATATGTTTTTGTGATGGTGTGACTAAATTGTTCACAGCCAAGACCTCTTCCAAGAAAGTCAGAAAGCAAAAGGGCTTAAAGGAAGCTACAGTCATTGAACATATGGGAGAGGATATAAAAGATCAACATCGTGGAGAGCAGCACCAAGAACTTGGGTATACGGCAACAACTGGAGTTGCCAATCGTAAAGGAAGAAGAACACGAGAAGGCGCAACTGATGGTAAAGATCAAGCCAGTGGTAAAAAAGATTCTACTGTGGGTCCAAGTTATAAGACAGACAAACAAGATGATTTTATATATGATGAAGAGGCTTGTAAGACTCCACTGACAGTGAATTCAATGGTTAGAAGGGAAGGACTGAGACGATCTGCTCGTACACCAATGAATACATATTTGGATTCATCCGAGGATAGAACATCACCGCTCAGAGATACAGGTGCAAGTGAAGATGCAAATGGAGCAGGGAGAACACCAGAGAATTCAAATCAGCGCAAAAATGATTCAGCGATAGGTGAAACTTTGGCTTCTCATGCAGTAATAAGGTCTATGGTTAGGGATATACTGTTCAGTGACATTATTGACAAGCAACATGCTGCTGAGATGGCATATGTAGATGAAGTGATCGATGGAATTTGTGGTGTTGGTGAAGTTAATATAGCTGGTGATACTACTGCTGTTATAGAGGGAGGACGAGGCATCAAACGAAGTGGCAGTAGGGTGGAGGAGTCAAGTAATCTTAAACAGAGATCTAGAAAAGGCAGAGTAGATCAAGCAAGTAGCAAAGAAAAGAAAACAGCCAGGGACACCCCAGAAACCTTTGACGATTCAAATGCTTTTGATAGTAATGTAAGTAGATTCCCTTGCCCACATCCATAATTATAAACCTTACAATCTTGAATTTCAACACTAATTTGACCAAAATCCACCAGAGCAGGGATGCAGCCATGGAGGAACTGGGGCAACTTAGTGCGCGCCAAATCAGGATTATGCAGAGTCTTGCTTTGATTGCTCCATCAGGATCCCCTTTTGGCAAAAAAGGAATGGTTGCATCAACCCATCGATAATTCTGAGTTAATTCCAATGTCCTTGAAAGGCTCAGGACTATACTTAACATATTGCAGTCCTTTGGTTCCACATCATTTTGGATAGAGATTCAAAAGCTATGGTAACTCATTAACTCAAGGATTCGGTTAAGCTTTACCTGTTGTTCGCTTAGGTCTTTTGGGAAACCACTCCAACGACGCTGCGTCCTGCGTGGTCTACTGACTGCAATGCCGTTGCTTCTCTTCAGTAGAATCGGTAGGCACAATATTGTATGTATTTATAAGGGCACAAAATGGGCCAAGTATAGTGCCTATTGAATTCATACATGATACACCCCTCTTATTACTACTAGTAAGTTACGGCAGAATTATCTCCATCTTCAGATATCAGAATGACAGAATGCGCTACCGTTTGGACTGAATTGTTTGCATCAATTTCTCAATAATGCATTGGTAGACTGGTAAAGTTAAACAGCGCTTGCAGTAAGAGCTTGCTACAGAAAAGTTGTCATGCCTTGTATAACCAGTGTTGACCAATGTAGATTTGCAGGTGAGAGTTACACTTGAGTTTGAGATGACGACTTCAAACCTAGGAGCAGTATTTGCTACTACTACTCTTGTTTGCTTCTTGACCAACAGAGGACTGATGGATGGACTGAAATCTTCACTATTGACGAGTTTTGGGTGCCGCTGAGAACGTCAGAGAGACTGTTTTCTCTTCATGCAGAACAATACGCATCTGAGAGCCTGTCGGCATTGACATGACGTCACGTCTGCAGATGATTCCTTCCATGAACGATCAAGATAACACGTTTCCCTGTTAGCTGCATGGCGATTGTCAACTCAGGTCTCCTCGCGAGAACATTCTAATTTCCAGGTGCTCACAACCTAAGCTCTGGAAAATGTATGCAGATTGTCAAAGTTTACAAACAGGTTTTATTAGTATGGTATAAGCCTTCAACCAATAAATGAAACTTGATGCATATTAAGAGGAAAAAAGATAGACAGGCTATCTATAGCGATGTTTTGATGATTTGATCTCGTCCACCTTTTTTTGCCAAACAAATGGAGAAGAGTATCATGCTAAAGAAATGGGAACATACACAAAGCACATATCTTTGGGCATGTTTGGTTCACTCACTCACATGACCACATTTCTTTGTCAAAATTTACCAAAGGTGTGGTTAGTAATTAATTTGCTAGCCGGTAGATACACCTTGGACAAGGTTTGGGGCTTTGGGCAAAGAAAAGAGTATATGTCAAGTAGACCAAAAGTGTCACAAGCCACAGTTATTATCGATGGCGAACCAAACGTTTGCCTAAGAAACTATACGCATGTCTAACCTTTTGATGTGGCAAGTTTTTTTTATAATTTTACAGTGATTGTTACCGGGCCGGTTCTTGACAAAATCTTGTGTTACAAAGAAGACCGTAAAGTATTTGTTATGTCATTAGCACATTAAATTCCAAAAGGCTATATTACTCGTGAAGAACATTTGTTATGAATCACTCCTTTAGTTAAAACTTAAAACGGTGTGTTTTTATGAGAAAGATGCAAACCTTTGCTGCCTGTGGGTGCCTGGGTGGACAGGGGAGAAGGAGAAGAAGAAAAAGAGCAAAGTGAGTGAGATGGGCAGCGTACGCATCATGAAGCGTGACATGTCACTGCCTCTCTCCTGCTTTCTTTCTACTCTCTCCTTTTTCCTCCTCTTGCTACACCCTCTCCTGTCCGTCCCGATTGGCGTTGTGGTGAACCAAATGGGGAGTGGTACTGCGTGCTGCGTCGCGAGGGGACACGCCATAAAGGTCACGGTTAACTTGTCCCTTGTCTCGGTTAAACCGGAGGAGTTTTTGCCGTGGAAAAAGCTGCGGCTCCCATCGGCATTTCACTGGAGCGACGCCGGTGAAACGGCACCGAAAAAGCTCGAGGAGTTTTTGACCACTGTTTGGGAGTATGCAAAGCCCTGTGCATCTTGTCTTGGACATTATGAGATCTTACATTGCAATGCCGGAGGCTTGAGTGACTACACGGGGCACACAGCCCTGCACCGAAGGTATCATCATGTCATGCATGGGGAAAATAGCGGTAGTGTAAAAGAAAGTTTGATTCATTTGAGTAGTGGGTATTTTGGGCTTTATTCTTTTAGTTTACACATTTATGCAACCAAATAGGCATGAAACTTTGTTAAAATGTAGATTGCTATAGACTATATTTTAGAAAATAAAGAATGAGTATCCTACTTTTTCCTTTAGTGATGCGATTCTACATGCACAAGCTTGCAAGTCGCAAAGGTAGTTGTCAATGTGGAATTGTGGATGAGCTCACAAAGGAGAAGCACAATGTAGATGAGCTTGCGGTAGAGACAATGACATAAATGGTACTAGTCAACAAAACGCTTGTGGCTAAGGATGGCAACGGGGACAATCCCCGGCGGGACTCCATCGCCAAAACCGAGGCCTTACAGAATAAATCCCCCCGAAGACCAGCCCCAGCCCCAGTCTCGGGGTGTCCTTCTCGCCGTCCCCGTTCACTGTCGAGATCTCGGGGGCCCGACGGTTTCTTTTTCACTGAAAAGACAACAGAAATCCTATGAATGAGGGAATAAATTGAGCGGGTACGAGTACAAGATTGCCACAAGAATGCATACCGGTCAAAGTCCGGCGGCTCCGCGGCTGATTGGAGGTTAATTAACGACGAGGACGAGGGCCAGCCACCACTGTCGCCGCGAGCATCACACGCGATTTGAACTCGAGGGCGACACAATCGCATGCGATTCAAAGGAAGAAGTCCCAAACGAAAAGAGCGCTACTGGCCGAAGTGGTCTCGCCTCTCGCCGTCTAGCGCGGCCAGCTGCGGTTGGCAAAGACAACGGGATTGGGGAAGAAGCCGTCCCAGGATAGAAGCGGAACGGACATACCTCACATACGCGTACCCTTTCTTTTTCCCGTACTCTCGTTTATGGGCATCGATCTGTTTCAGCCTTTAGGGAGATCATATGGGCCTCATGTGGCTGGAAAAACGATGGAGTAGAGGATATATGAATGGGCTACGATCGAAAGAATATAATAGCTGGGCCGACTTAACACATATTGGGCTTATTAGCGGTGAACGGGCACGGGGGGAGCTGGACGGCCCCAGGCCCGCTAGGCCCAATGGGGGTACAAATTCCACCATTTAATGGCCCCGCATGGTGACCAAAATACTCCAAGCCTAGTCCCTAATAGGTGAAATCACCACCGGGGATCGGTGATCGGGCCCCCATTGCCATCCTTGCCTGTGGCATAGCAATAAGTGTATTGTGGATTGTTTTATAAACTTAGTTACATTTTATCAATATTATTATACTCCCAAGTAAAAGAAGGCCAATTAACACTAGTCGACAAACGCTAATCACTACCAATTTATAAACCAACAGTGGACACTCGATGATGCTATTATTGAGTGTCACTGCCGGTTGTTGTCGAGTACCAATGCCATTTCTTGTTAGGAAATAGCAATGTCGGAATACTGGTCTCGGCCTCCTAGAGATTAGATCAGGTCGCCAACGCCACATATTGGTCACCACACTCATGATCAAGCTGTGGACGCCACACGTCAAGCCAGTCCCACTCTAGATTAGTTTGTTGTTGCCTCGAATCTGGTGGTTCTAGCCTCTTCCTGGTGACGTACAATGAGGGGAGGAGAAGAAGAAGGTGGCGAAGTGGACGATGATAAAAGGAAGTCGGGAAAGAGGAGGCTAGGAAGAGGACGGGATTGGAGGTTAAGATAAGAGAAGAACGTAAAAGGAGTCGAGGGCACTCAATTGTTGACCGGATAGGTAATATATATAGAATGTGGTGGTTGGTTTCTCTACAGTCACTGTCGGATTTTACATGTACCAATGGTGATATAGTTTTCAGTGTTGGTTCTACGTGAATCAGTAGTGAAAAATATTTGAGCTATGTAGCTCATATTTATTTATCGAGTCAATATAAGGTTCATGCTCACTTGGAAGTGGAAGATAAGAGAAATGCAAGAACAAGAAGAGTGCAGGAATTGAACTATTGAAGTGGTGTATTGTTCAAGTTTATAACAGGAATGAAAAACATAAGATCGAGAACAGAAATTATTTGATTACACCACGTTATTTTCAATAATGATTTGATTGCAACACATGAAAGAATGAGCCGAAGAAATGCTTCCAAACGTGTTGCTTTGAGAAAAAAAAATTGGCCATAGGTGAATTACCTCATTCTTCCTTCCGTTGATTGATGATCAACAAAATGACTGTCGACAGACCCCGGATAAACATCCTACGATACAATTACACTGCACTGTTAAACTGGATAAAACTCACGGGTGGAACTAGCAAGGTTTTACCATCTGGCCGACGCCCGCGCTTGCTTTTGACTGGGGCGGACGGGGCAGCCGACAAATAACGTTCAAAGGGGTCCGTAAAGCGGGGCATCCCCAGCAGGAATTCTGATGAAATCCCCAATCCCAAAGGCTGCCACTCCTGACGATCATCCCAGCCTCCATGTCCCTCCCCTGTCCCCTTCCTTCCACCGCCAACTGAAACCCGCCAAAACAGCCGTCTTCCCTCGCCCAAACCCTTCCATCGTCCGTCTCCGCGTGTCGGCGCGCCTCCCCAACCCAGCCCAACCCAACACAACACAACCCAACACAACACAAGTCTCGTACTCTCGTGTACATATAGCCGAGCCGAGTCGCCTCTCTGGTTTCCCGCCTCCTCTCTTTTAAAACTCACCTCTCCCTCACCACGACACCACGTATATACGATGGTGATGACGGACGGAGAGTGCTCGGCGAGGAAGGCGGTGGCGCCGGTGCGGAGCCACAGCGAGGCGGAGCGGAAGCGGCGGCAGCGGATCAACGCCCACCTCGCCACGCTCCGCACCCTCGTCCCCTCCGCCTCCCGGGTAAAAACACAAAAACACACACAAAAACGACACGAAACTTGTCACGTCACGTCTGATCGGTGTGCGTGCGTGCGTGCAGATGGACAAGGCGGCGTTGCTGGGGGAGGTGGTGCGGCACGTGCGTGAGCTGCGGTGCAGGGCGGACGACGCCACGGAGGGCGTCGGCGTCGTCGTGCCAGGCGAGGGCGACGAGGTCGGCGTCGAGGAGGATGACGTGGCCGTCTCCGTCGGCGAAAGGAGGTGGAGGCGGCGGGTGAGGGCGTGGGTGTGCTGCGCGGACAGGCCGGGGCTGATGTCCGACCTTGGCCGGGCCGTGCGGTCAGTGAGCGCGCGGCCCGTCCGCGCCGAGGTGGCCACCGTCGGCGGCCGGACACGCAGCGTCCTCGAGCTCGACGTCGCCGTCCGCGACGGCGCCACCGACGACAACAACCACGACCGCGCCGTCGCCCTCTCCGCCCTCCGCGCCGCCCTCCGCACCGTTCTCCTCAACCGCGACGACCTCCTCGCCGCCGCCGATGGATACAAGCGTCCTCGCTTCTCTCCGAGGTGTAGCAGCCTCAGCTAGCTAACTTTAGCTACCGGTTTCGTGTCACGACTAGCTTAGTGTTTTTTTCTATTTTCTTCTTTTGTTTGTACGTGTGTCCTTTTGTATCCTTCCTGCCTGGTACTATAGGCTGGTAATTGGACTTTGCAACCAGTGAGTATCGTCACGTAGACTTGTCAGGTAGTAGTAGTATACTGTTGCACGGTTGCAGTGTTGGGAAGTTGCAATAGTGGAGATGTTTACGGCTTGGATGGACATGGAAGCTAGGGTGTGGTACTGCTGCACTTTTTGTCCACCAGTAGAGAAGTATTGTTGGGTCTACTGTACATCACATGAATCCTTTGTCTTTCCTTGGTGATGTTGCTAGCAGAGTAGCAGTAGGGTCTACAAGACGAGCAAGTGCTAGTTCCTGCTGCTCCGGAGTAAATACATGCAGGAAATGAAATGGAATGTGGTTATGCATCTCCAGGTGCAAGGCCGCAATCTTTGGTACAAATTGAATGTCTGGGTAGAGAGCTGATAGAGTATGGTGTAAGAACAGGATTCATCATTGTAGTGGTGGTTTTGCTGTTATGCCATTGAAATGGCTAGGCAAAATTATGCCATTGAAATGGCTAAGCAAAAGCCCATGACCTCATCATTGGTATTATCTTCGTTTCTCTGTATCACATTTAGCTTGAAGTCTATTGTTGATCTCGCACGTCGCAGTATAACACCCAGTTGAAGAGAACCAATCTAGGATAGCCCCTTCTGAAATGCATGAATTTTTGCCAAAATATTGTGAGCATTGATTTTTGCCAAACAGACTGCAGAATGCAGTAAGTGCAGGAGTTCATAATGCAGTAAGGTATATACCAAAACTGATGACCATCCCAGCCCTAACGAGTTCACAATTTGTACAAGCTGAAGCTGGGATGTCAAAACACACAAGTTCAGAACAAACCCAACTACTCAGCCACCCATCTGTTCAGTATTAAGAAGTTTCCTAACCCCCTGATGTCTGTCCATCTCGAAGGTATTAGTGCCACCAATACCACCAAAGTTCAGAGCTGCCGATGATTTATATTGGGGTGGTGAACAACCAAGGCCAGGGACATCAAAAGCTACTAGCACAGATCAACTACCAATAAGACCATTGCTCCGGTTACCTGATCATTGATTGCTATAAGTAACCATAGCATCAACTCCTGGCTTCACAGCCTCACAGGCATCATCACCCAGCAAAAGAAACATAGCAGCCTCCCCAGGGCACACATAGTCAGTAACAATGGCTTCTTCTGGTTGTCATCTTCTAGCTCTGCTCCTAGCCTTCACAGCCTTGAATTGTAGCTACGCAGCTCGTCATCTTTTGGATACAGCAGCTGCAGCACCAGAGGCCGCCCCAGCTCAGCCTTCCATGCCAACAGTTCCAACAACACTGCCTCCAATGCCTTCCATACCGGCAGTTCCCAAGCTGACAGTGCCTCCAATACCATCTGTTCCTATCCCAAAGGCTACCATCCCCCCAACAGCCGCTGGCACAATTCCATCTCTTCCGATTCCGGCCATTCCAACAACCATCCCAACAATTCCTACAATTCCAGTTACCTTGCCACCAATGCCCTCAATCCCAACTACTATTCCATCCATTCCTACCACAATCCCGACGACAATCCCTACCATTCCTGGGTTCCAGATGCCACCAATTCCATTCATGTCCCCACCACCAAAAACCACTAGCCCCTGAAGATCTTCAAGAGCATGAGACTGATATTCATGACTACTAGTCAGGGATTTGGTTAGGCATTTGTTGCCATCATATCAGTATGTACATTTGTGTTCTGTTATTGGAGTTGAGTTATACTGGCTTGCATTGGTGTGGTTGTAAATGCAGCTAGGCGGTTTGTACTATCATGTTTGTGAATAAATCATTTCTTGGTTTGCATAAGATACTTCACAGGATATAAAGTTTCTATTGTTCCATTAGCGATCACATACAGTAACAGAAAAGATGTGATCCCTACAATTACAAGGCCTATGTGACAGAATTTTAGCATTGGCATTAGCAATTTAACATAGCACATCAGCAGGAAGCAGACAGAGACGTGCAATTCTTGGTTCCACCTCTACTTAAAATGGGTTGATATAAATTGTTTGCTAATCTAAGGATCTACTGAGAAGGATAAAGTTTTACTACATGCAAGCAGTGATCTGTCTGGATTAATTCTTTAGCAATTCTTCAGGTCATATAAGATAATGAAGATATACACATGTATTACTGCAACAAGATAATCTTTTATAATGATAATAAAGAAAGATAAGAAAAAACCAATGCATGAAGCTAAATTGCGAGAAAAGATTTACACGTCAAAAGAACACAGCTGAATCAAGAATCAGCTAAACTAATGTCAACTTGGTCATAAAGATCTTGAAGTTATCATCATAATATTTCCTTCAATATATCAATTCTACAAGGATATAATGCTAAGACATCATTATAGTAAACTTACAACAAATGGTGGACAGCATGAGATGCTACAAGAATATAATATATACTTTTGGAGGATCAAAATATCAGTAGAACATGATTCTGCTGTTTACACTGGGGAACTCCTGCCTGAACTTGCTGTTAAGAACCATCCTTGAGCCAATGGCTGAATATTTCTGGTGCAGTAGTGCCTATAAGTTGCATGAATAATAAAAAATAAAGATCAGATAAAAAGGAAAAAAAATCAAAACAGGGAAGGATGTAAAGAAAAAAAAAAGGTTTGCAGCTACTATATGTATCTGGAATATCTAGTACTTACGCTAGTTAACAGAGGCTGCAGTAGGCACAAAAGCATTGAATCTGCATAGTCACATTTATCTCCTGCCATCCACTTATAGGAGTAGTTCTATTTTCCTGCTGCAGGCTGAATTTACTGCACTCCCAAGATTATCAATTTTTTCATATTCCAATTTGAACATGACCATAACCGTACCATCTTTCCCAGTGTCATAGTCCTGTTTGATATCTTCAGCTTGGTAATGTTGCAGCTGTTTCAAGGTTCCACTGGAGTAGTTAGGATGCAGAAAGAAGAACAAAAGGTCTCTGGAAGAAATGCACATCCAATTTTACTGTCTTTTGTTTTCACAGAAATGGAACCGGTTAGCCACTAATCATTACCTGATGATAGACTGTGCCCAGGAGATCAAATGGCACCTCCATACCCACACGAGCCTAAAGTGAAGATACATATCAAATAAAATTATAACAAGTCAATGCTTCTTCATACATAGTTGAAATCACCAAGAAAATGCTTATACAGAAGAATTAAAGGATCACCTTTGGTTTCACAAGACAAGTAGGGGCATCTTTAAGGCATTCAGAAGCAACCCCACCATAAGCTCGCACCAGTCCGCCAGTTCCCAATTTTATGCCTCCAAAGTATCTATATGCAATGATTAAGATCAAAAGGTGATGTAAAGTATCACGCATTCACAAACAATCTGTCTCGTCAAAAAGTTATAATTAATGTACACATATCTGTGTTAGTGACAATATTATCTCTGCACAAGTTGAGGTGCTCAAACTTAGTAGAACACTAAATGGCAATAAATGGATGAGTCATAATTTTAAATCACATGAAATGGATTGCTTACAAAAAAATAGTTACCTAATCACCACCACCATGACCATATCAATGTCAGATGAAATGATAGCAGAGTATATTGGCTTTCCAGCTGTGCTCGAAGGTTCACCATCATCATTGTAACGGAATTGCTCTCCCAGCTAAATAAACATGTATAAATAACCGCTATATCATTAAGCATGAATTGTATGATTGAGTTATAGGTACAAACCTTATATGCCCAGCAATTATGGGAAGCGCGGGGATCGCTGACCTGTTACGAAAGAAACACATAAACCTAATTGACATCCTTCACGAAAAATCTACTTTTCACATGGATAAGTTTTGTAGAAGCCAAAGGTTTATCACACATCTTATGTGCACACACATACAACTGCAAGCTTAACCTCAATACGCAATTCGCGAAACGCTAAATGTAAATCTTAGATGAAGTCTATATGATTCGAAATAGCACACATTCCACTTAACTCATGAGCAAACCCTTCAGGTATGAACAATACACGGATTAACGATTACTTTACATTGCAGACTAATAATTTATCGAGCTCTCAGATAGAACAAGGGTTTCCGTTGTAAAATGGCTACTCCTTTAAGACCTGCCGATTTGGGGGCTCTCGCTAGGAAAGCAGTAAACGGCGCTTGTGGGGGGAGGGGAGGCGCACCTCGTTGAGGAAGGACATGGCGGCACGCTCGTCGGGGACGGGGGCGGCGATGGCGATGAACTTGCTTTTCTTGATCTCGCGCTCGCAGCTCACGCGCCCCACGAGCGTCGTGTACGGGGAATGGGAGAAGGAGGGGGTCGACGAAGACGAAGACGACATGGCGCGCACGGCGGCAGGGGCAACCGCGGCCGAGCTGCCGCCACAAGAGGAGCAGCCGCGGTGGACGGCGGCTGGTTCGGGAAGCAGGAGGGGAAGCAAGCGGAGGCGTGGGACTACGCGCACAGCCGCCATGGATGTGAACGCTTGGTTGGGTGGAAACCGTGTGCGCGCACCGGTTCCGTGTAGCCACGGAGATGCGATTCCGCACTCTATGACAGGTGGGCCCAGACTGACAGAAAGAGGTTCCCTAGCCAGACATGTGGCTCCTCGCTCTATGACTGGTGGGCCCAGAATACCTCCACCCAGCTTACATCTCCACAGATAAAACATACGGTGTATCTTCGATTCTCCCTGCTCCTTTCATAAATATTTAACACCGTTTGACTTTTCTCACACGTGTTTAACCATTTGTCTCATTTAAAAGTTCATTTAAAAGTTTTTTTAAAATAAGTAAAACTATATATAAGCATAAAATTATATTTAAAATGAAAGAAATGATAGGAAAATAAATAATACTAATTATGTTAATTTTTTTAAATAAGACAAATAGTCCAATATATATAAAAAAGTCAACAGCAACATTTAGGGAAGGGAGAATATAGAGAGCAACAGAATCCTTCAACCAATAAAAAAAAATCCATCAACCATTGGTCATCATCATCTTTATTGATGTAGAACAGAGATGAAGACAAAACAATAAAGCATAAAAAGTCGGGTCAACCCTCAAGAAAATGAGGCGAACAAAAGTAAATTCAGTTGAATTGCAACACGGGTGACATTGTAGAATTCAGTTGGGAGTTTCAACAGGCCCCATCCACATGCTACGGAAACCACCATTGTTGGGATGGTGGATTTCCCCTATACATACATACTGGGACGCAGACAAAATTATTAACTCTTCCAAGAAGGGGAAATAAAAGTTCATCCGTCCACTCTTCAGTAGCCCCAGTTGTCGTTACGGATTTCATCATCAAACTTCTGCTTGAGTTCAGGATGCTTCGCGAAGTATTCATCTGCTGTCATTGTGCTGATCTTTTTCTGCATATGTAAACAAGTATATGTTAACACAGATTGAAAAATACACTTAATAATGAATGCATGCACAACCATTCTCAGACAAATGGGTTTCTCCTGAGATAATCCTTACCTTCATCTCCTGCATTTCAGCAATCTCCTTCTCTATCCTCTCTGACTCCTTCAGAGACTCCTTTTCCGCTTCTTTCAGTTCAACAAGCTACATATGAAGTGATACAAGGAAAGGAACAAGTACTTCAGTATCTATCCCTAAAAAAATAGAGAAGATGTCCTGTCTTTTTTCTTGAAAATGTAAGAGCCAGGTGTTCCATTTCATTAAGGATAAGAAGAACATATATACAGTAGAGTGGTTCACTAAGTAACCCTCTAGAGAAAGGAAAAACAAAAAAGCATCATCAAAGCGAACAAAAAACCCAAACCCCAACAGCAGCTAACCACCTAAGTGGAGCAACCGGGCCAATAGTTCATGAAGAGCTTGAAGCAAAAATAAAATTTAGTCATAACAATTTTAGAGCCCAGTACATAATATAACAGCACATTAGTTCCTCACCAGTGCATCAAACTTTGGCTTGTACTGAGGAGTTACAGTGTCAACGTACTTGGGGATCTCAATACCTGCATTTGTTTCATGCTTAGTATCACAACAACAAGTTGGCAGAACAAAAATATATAAACAAGAAGATATCAGCAGAAGTAGTAATTGCATGAGGTCTATTGCAAATCAAAGTGTATGCTACAAAGTTGATGTGATCACACCATTCTATGAATATTCCAACAATACATTTGTCTTTTCCCATCTGTAAAAGGGCATGTGAAACAACACATACACTACCTTCTATTGAGTGAATAAACCGAGCATGGAACGCATGTAGCCTATGTCAAACACAAGAACATAAATTGCATCATCACATAAAGTATTAATGTTCAGGCTTATAGAACAACTTGATCCTTTGAAATAAAGAAAAGGAGAAATTTTGAATCATTAACATTAGACAGGTAGTAGATTCTAATCACATGTCAGCAACATAGTATGAACGTATCAAACTGATTGACCTTAGAAGGAGCTGGAAATCGTATGGTTTGAAAGCTTCATAGGTATATATACATACATAAGAGCAAGAACCAGTTACAGCAAAACACGGTCATAGACCAGAAAAATGAGTACACACTACACTATGAAACCAACCAAGACAATAAACCCACATAATCTTCAAACAACAATATCAATTAGAAAGAAGCAACACATTTGTCATTCATCACACCTTATAAATACTGAAATAGGTTTATGTAATTATGGAATTGTATAACAATAATATAATAGAACAAAATCACTTAGAAATATTGGTTGTAGCATAGCAGGACACTATATCAGATGCTTACTTTCATAAGCCTCTTTGTACATATCCACAACTTTAGACCCAATTCCTTTTCTGTAGTACTCCCAGTCAATTGGTTGGGGCTCCTGAAACGACAAAGGAGATAAAACATTTAACAATAATACAGGGAAGAGACATGTTGCACGTCAAGAGAGAATGCATGCATTCAGGACTTATTAATCCTAACAAATGTTTTAACATGACTACCTAGACAGGAAGGGTTATTTAATTCAAAATATACAAATTTCATTACCCGCAAAGACAAATATAGATACTTGGTAATCAGACGTAGTGTTCAGATTGTAACAAAAATCTACACACATGACAATGGGAGCTGAATAAAGGTTTACACAAGTAACAATGTTGCTACTGACGATCGATCAGCACAGATGAAATGAGAAAGTTCGCATAGCGACAAGTGCATTCGTACAGGTTAGCCTATCCCCGGCGTATACAGCAAGTCAAAATCTAACCGAACATCAACACGCATGCAAAATTATCAGAAGGCATACGCACTAAACGGATCCATCCCACTAACATCTCACCACGAAATCCCCGCATCCAATGCAACACCAGAAGGATCCGACACAAAGGAGGATGCCCCCGGAAGAGGGGCGACACCAGATCCGGAAACCCTAGGTCCCCGATCGGGCGGCGGACGAGGCGGCGGCGGGTAGGGGGTATACCTGCGAGAACTTGGTCTGGAGCTGGTGGTTGACGTCCTCGAAGGCGCGGCGAAGGGTGTTGAACTCCTTGCGCGCCTCGTCGGAGACCAGCATCTTGGCCATCCCCTCCCAATCGATCGTCTTCCCGGCCTTCACGGCCATCTCCGCCACCTTCTTCACGCCGTTCCCGCTCATCCTCTCCGCCCTCTCTCTCTCTCAACCTTACTCTCTCCCTCTCCGCCTCTCGCCGCCGCCGCCGCAAGTGCGCTCCGACCACACGGGAGGGGGAAAATGGGGAGATCGAGAGCTACGGGATGGCCTGACCTGAGTACCTGACCCTTCACGTGGGTAGGGTGTGTACTAGTAGTTGCCGATTCCAATGGGCCTCGAAGCGAATTCTATTGGGCCGTGAGGCCATCTCGGCCTAATATAGGACTTAGTGGGCTGGAACACTGAAAATTCACAATTCACATGTGGGGGGTAGTTTGCTCGAGAGCAGAAAGAAATCGGTAAAATCGCAGATTCACAGCGCGATGTGGAAGAGGTTGATTACTCGGGATTATCAACTTTTTCGCCGTGGATCAGACATGGCGCTGTGGGCGGCCGTAGATTCGAAGCTCGAAGAGGTAAAGAAGTGAAGATATAGAGAAGAGATGGATGGAAGAACTACTGTGGAACTTTTTTTTTTTTTGAGTGAACTACTGTGGAACTGGTGCTCTGCGTTATGCTTGGAAAGCAGAGAAAGCGAGCGTGCATTGGCTCAAGAAAAGCAGAGAAAGCGTAGGTAGAAGGCGAGACTGCAGATTGCAGAACAGCATGCAGAATTGCGTATATACTTGGCGAGAAAAAGACACTCCCATGGGTGTCCCTAGGGAGAAAGAAATGACACATAGAATAGAGGTACTGTTAAGACACCATCTACATAGTGGAAGATACTTGGCGTGGGCCCCATCAGGTCAGAATCACTTTTCTCTTTTTTCCTCTCCTCGCTCTCTCGTTCGGCTGCAGGCTGCTTTCCCCTCCCCTCACCTCCGGCCTCCACCCGCCGCCTCTCCCCTCCTGCGATTCGAGCGCGCCGGCGGCGATTCGAGCGGGCGGCAATGCCGTCGAGCGCCCCGAATTGAGTGGGGCGGCGCCGAATCGAGCGGGCGGCGGCGCCGTCTCGAGCGCGCGGCGGCGGCGGCGGAGAAGGAGAGCGTCGGCATCGGCATCGGCGGAGAAGCAGGCGCGGCGGCGTCCTCCCCACGACGACGGCAGCGCGAAGACGGCGGCGCGACGGCGGCCTCCTCCCGCGTCGACGCCCGGAGCAGATCGGGCGGCGGTGGCGCGACGACGGGACGTCGACGGCGGTGGCACCGGCGTTGAATCCATCTACCTGTGTCTCGCTCTTCCACTTCCTTCCTCTCTCTCTCTCACTTTTTGGTGCTTTTCTCTGCTGGTGCTGACAAGGAAACGGTGTCCCTCAAAGGGAACGAGATGCCCTGCAGAAGGTGGTTCACCGCCGACGTGGCAGGAATCTTCTGATGTGGTGCACCAGGGGAACGACCTCGTTCCCTCGATTGTAAAGGCCCTAAACCGATGGTGATCTGCGTCGTGGAAGACTACTCACTCTTTTTTGCCTGCAGGCTGCGGCTGCCGTTGTGCTGTGTGACTGAGTGTGGGGACTGGGGTATCTTGGTGCTCTGCTCAAAGGGTGTGGGCTGCAGAGTTGGTTATGTACTTGAGCTGGGGATCACCGGCCATGGATGAAAAGCTACTAAGCTGGACTGGATAAAGTGATGAGTTTCTAGAAGCTAGCTAGCCCTCAAGTTTGTTATACTCATCAGTTGGCTGAGATTATTTGGAGAGGGTAATGAAGGCACCTCAATCCAACGGTTCTCCGGAGGGGATGACCGAATTAGGTCATCATGAGATAAAAAGAAAAGAATTTGGTTAATATGGGGCAGGGAAGGATGGGCAGGGGTAAGAAGGGTGTGGGGCATGAACATGGTAGGAGAGGAGGAGAGTTTGTTGTGCTCGGCTTTAGAGGAATGGCGAATAGACGGCGAGGTGGAACCACATCGGCCACGAAGGAAGAGAAAGATGGTGAGCAATGGCAAGTTGGCAACAATGCGGTGGAGGTGGGAGTGGTGTTGCCTCGATCATAGGAAAGGAGAGCGGTGCGTGGCAAATAATTCACATAATTAAAAATCTAAATGGCAAGCAAGAATAATATTGCAAAGTTAGATGATATGACCTGATTAAAAATCTAAATCGCAAGATAGAGGACTAACTTTTACTTCTAATTTAGGCTAGTATTAGTTAGTGTAAACTACCATAAAACGGTTGCTCAAAGATTGTCCGATGGTAAACGCTGAAAAAATTCTGGTTAGCAAACTGAATGGTACATATGCTCTAAAATGAAAAAAAAAATCCACAATAAACTTTCAGTTATAGGTTTTCTGATACCTTCATAATCTACCAAAAGGTCAGCAAAATGTGCCTAAAGGAAGCAACCCATGTTTAGGTTATGTTGTAGCGAGCTGTAGTTTTTTAAAGTGTCCCAACAATATAAACACCTAGCATAAGGTGAATTGATCATAGTGTTACCCAAAACCATTAAGGAAAAATTAGAGCCATGCCATTACTATTTCTCAAAATTGAAGATATGTCATCCTAACCCACATGTTATTGACTCACATAAGCCCCACGTATCATTGACTAACGAATGTCATATCTTCAGCTTTAAAAAATTACAATGGCATGGATCCAATTAGCCCAACAATTAATGGTAATTAAATTAATCCATAACGCACAATACTCTTGTACTATTTAGAAACATAGTGGGATATCAGTTTGCTATAAATAATGGAGCTCATTCAAATCTGGTAATCACTTAAAGTAAGCTTGTTTCTTCTGTAGATTATACTTTGAAACAATTTTAAAATTTTAAAGTATGTATCTTATAATAGTTTGAAATGTATATTTTTTTTATATGCCATCTTAACAACCACGACAAAAAGAGTTGGGGAATGAAGTGACCAATAAAACCCCTAAAATCAATCTAAAATTTAGAATCAGCTCTAGATTAGTTTTGAGCTGTCAAAATACCAAAAAGAAGTGGACACATTTCAATTTTTTATCTCACCTGCATTGATCTCTCCTGAGATAAACTAAAAAGTTAAACCCTAATGGCTACCTGAGTAGTAGTAGTAGTTAGCTAGCAAACATCAATTCATCTCTAAGATATGTTGATACTCTCTGAAAACTCAGCAAGAAGATCAAAGAGATATATTGCCCTGAGCCGTTCACCATGTAAGCTTCAAATTAACTAGGCTCCGATCGATCTATTAATACGGCGGCCGTGGACGTGGTGCGCTCGCCGCCGCCGCCGTCGCCGCCCATACAGCTTCATGCTGGGACGACGGCGACGCGTATTGAGTCGTCGCCGGAGACATGCCGTGCGGCTGCAGAGGCGTCAGGTGTCGCCTGCGGTGTTCGTCAGCATCGGCGCCGCCGCCGCTGCCGGAGACGGACGCCGGCGGCGCGTCGTCGTCGTCATCGTCATCCCCCGCGGGGAGGCGGTGGAACGTGGGGGCGGTGAACGCGGCGGCGACGACGACGACGGTGGTGGCGGCGACGAGAGGCCCCGCCACGGCGCCACCGACGATCTGCCCGTGCGGCCCGGCGAGGGAGATCGAGAGGCCGCCGTCGCCGCCGGCGAGCGCGCCTAGAGCCGGCGCCGCCGCCGTGGACATGGACGACGGCGGGAGGAACGTGGCCGAGATGGAGAGGATGTCGTACCGGCCGTGGAACACGACCACCGCGCAGCCGCCGCCGCCGATCTCCGGCGAAGGGTGTCGCAGCGAGACGTTGGCGACGGCGCCCGTCCCGGCGAGCACGCAGATCCCGATGCCACGGCGGCGCGCGAATCCCGCGAGCGCGCCGGCGATGTCCCCGCCGCCGGGGATCTCCAGCACGTGCGGCCGCATCGCCGCCGCCGCGAGCAAGCTCGTCTCCGGCGGCGCCTCCCGCGTCACCACCACCGGCGGCTTCGGCTTGTTCTTCGACCCCGGCGGACGCCCCCTCCTCCTCTTCGTCGCCACCGCCGCAACGACGCCACCCTCGCCGCCATCGCCGCGACTCTCCACCTCGTCGGAGAAGCAATCCAGCTGCTGCTGGCCACCGTGATCCTTGCCGCCGGCGCCTTCTCCCGGCTGATTCCTCCTCTCCATGCCGGCCGCCGTTTTCTCTAGCGAGCAGTAGCGAAGCAGGCAAGTAGCTGAGATAGTTTAGCTTGGAGTGTAAGTGTGTAATAATAATAGGAGGGGTCCTGGGGTGCTTTTCACCGGCAACAGGAGCAGCAGGGGGAAGAAGAGGAAGATTTCTTGCCGGGAACACGGCGAGGTGTAATTCAAGCAAGTGGGAGAGAGGAGAGACATGAAGAGGACAGGATTAGCCACCGGATCCGGAAAGAAAAGGACATGGATCAGCATCAGCTAGCTCGTTAGATAGCTAGCTATGCTAGAGGTAGGAGCTCATTTTGTTAGCTCGTTAGTAGTAATCATGAAAAGAATTAAAAATATATCGAGATTGATTTATATGACATGTAAAAGAAAATATAAAAAATAATGTTGATATAGGCATATTTGTTTGAGTTCAATTTATTTTTTTATTATGACAGTATAGAAATCGAATTTGGACTTACATGTTTAGTTTATCAACTATCTAATCAATTTTTTAAGAAAAATTATAACCGCTTAATTGATATGTTATAAACGAGTGGACATCCACTTTGGTAAGTTGTTGGCTAGAATCCAATTGATGAGATTTCGGAAGAGCTGAAACATTGAGCTTCTTCAGATTCTGTCTATTTATTTTATTTTTCAGAATTTGTAGCTATATATTCTCAGAACCATAATTAGGGTCTAGACTGTTTAAAGAGCTTTTAGTAGCTACAGCTTTGTAACAGTCTGATCTGGACAAGCCATAAGCTCCCAAAAAGAACCTTAATCTATTTATATAAGTACGAGTAGCAAGCTACTACCTCCGTCTCAAAATACAGAGACTTATGATTTTTTTTGGAGAAATTAAGGTTGAGAAAAGGAAGAGTTGTGATTGATTGAGAGAAGAAGGTGGGTGAAATAATTTAATGAAGGATGGTTGTAATCGGTGAAGATGGGGTAGGTGGGTGTAGAAGTAGTTGTATTTTAAGACAAATTTAAATTGGTCAGAAAGTTATATTTTAAGACGGAGGGTAGGACCCCTTCCATTCCTTTGATCTCTCCTTTCACCTTTAGCCCTTTCACGACCTTGATCTCTTCCTCCAACCTACAACGAGAGAGAGATGATGCCATGATGGTCGTGACTCGTGACCGGTGTGTACGCTATCCAGCATATCCACCCACCGCCCGGCCGGCCGCCGCACCCTTTGACGGCACGGCAGAGACACACTACCGCGAATCGGTGACCTCTCTCACGCTGTCACGCAAGCTAGCTTTTGCATGTGCTTGCTAAATCTGAGTATCTGTCTATCTGAACATGCATATGGAAAGATTGGTTTTTTCTCAAAAAAAAAAGGAGGAGGAAAGATTGGTTTCGTCATGTCAAATATTTCATGCATGGTCGTACTTCTCACTGAACACGTTGAGCTGTTGCAGCTAGAGAATTGAAAGCCCAGAACTGCTGATTAGTTCTGTGGTTTGTCTGTTTCTTTGATTCTATGTGCAGTAGTGCATCGTTAAATTGATAAGGACGTTTGCTTGCGTACCAACAATAGGCACGTGATGTATACATTTGGCTAGCCAGGCTGCAGGGGCCCATCGATCGATCGACCTGACCTGATCCATCCACCTGTAGCAGCTTATCCAATCTTTGGTCCTGCTCAGTACTTGGCCCATGCAATGTGATGGAGAGTAAATGTGTTTGCTTTAAGAAAAAGAATCCAAAGTTCTAGCCGGCCGCACTGATCAATCCGTTCCACACCCGTACAGTACGTGTTATCTCCTGGAATGCGATGGTACATGTGAAGGTTGTACTTGCAGTATGAATTATCACATGTACTATGTGTTATCCTTTCGTACCTTAGCTAGACGGCAGAAGCGCCAACTGAAATCCCATGTGCATGTCTTTTGAAATTAGAGATATTCTAAGTTTTTTCCATTGACAAACGTCTTATTTAAGTATTACTATCAAAGAATACCACTTTCAAGAAATATCATCGTGGCAATTTTGTCTTTTTTCCATTATGGTTAGGCTACCATCTATATGCATCTGACATATAGCCCCTAAGAAAGGACAATTTGGCTGTGATCATTTTACAATGATGTGTTACCCATATGTAGAGAGATGGGTACGGAATATATATGGAGGTACGTAGAGATAACAATTGGCCCTATTCTCCAATTCTCCCTGTGGAGAATTCCCCTGTAAAGTGATGGGATGGTTGCAATATATAATATATGAGAAATAAAATGGGAGAAAAGACATCATCATCGGGTTTGGCGGAGGTGGGGATGACCCGCATGTATATAGCTCAATGCAAATAGATCCATTCCAGCCAACAAAATCAAGGCCCAATAGCTTGACCAGTCCACCCCATCCCTCACTTCACTCCACCTCCCCAAACCGCCACATCTAGATCGGGAGAACCAGTGAACAACCTACGAGAGCCGACGTTGTCCTTGTCAGTCGCTTAGTGATGGATGGCACCAGAGATTAGCCACCGCCTTGCCCGATGTCCTGCCTATTGTTGCCCTGTCGCCCGTTGTGCCGCCACCTCCTACCTGCTACCGTCCGTCATCTGCCACCCTGTTGAGAGAGGATGGAGACTCCACGGGGTTTTAATACCCGTGTTGGGGTAGGGATGGGAGAATTCCTCCCCCTGTCGTGTTTCACGAGGACAAGAAGGAATAAATTTAAACTCCATGGGGCAAGGTTGTGGAAACAACCTTCGGCCGAAAATTTCCTATATAAGTTGCCATCTTTACATAAATATCCGAGGCAGACAATGTGGATAGACTAGTACATACCAATGATCTCTGTGTTGGCCAAAGTATTTAAATCTTCTAGAGTAACAACACCGAATCTTGCTTCGAGGCACCAATAGTAAATTGTTTAGAGCAATCAATATACTCTCTTTGTCCTCATATACAGAGGATGTTGGATTTGCTCTTCGTCCATAAATATAGAGTAAATTGTAGCACTAGTTATCACATCCATCTTTTCTAATTTAAATTTCTCCCTATATTACCCTTACCTACTTTTCTATCTCAACCACCATATATTTGAATGAGGGGTATTTTATTCTTACATGTCCATTCTTAATCTTTCTAGAATAGGAAATATACTTCTATGTTTATAGACGGAGGGAGTATATCTGTTCTTTGCTGCCATATAGCAGGCTGGGCTATGCTTGTTGCCGACCGCCACGAGCTTGGGGCTTTCTATTCTTTTTCGATGGTGTAGGATTAAGCTAAGAATTTTTGTGTGGCTGCTAGTTTTAATTCATAAATTGGATAGTGATATGAATAGAATGGAATAATTTTTCAAAAGAAAATTTATTTTCGCATTATCAGTTACCTACTTCTATAATGTATTGTTTTTTCATCTAATCCAATATCGTTAACTAGAATCAGCAAGTGACACCGCATCGACTTAAAATCGTGGATCTGCCTCGATCAATATATGTTTGTGTTAGAATTTACACAAATGTAATTGACTAACGTAAGAAAATAGGAATGTCATCTCCTAGTTTTAGTTTGGAACAATTAACTTGTCGACCGCCAACATGCCAATAATTGGAGGCTGCACGTATAACAGTCGTGTAATGGAGGTCCAGTCCATGGTCCATGGATGGTACCCTGACGATGATGGAAAAGATGAAATAATAAAATTATTTGTACGATGACTTTTTTCTCGAAATGAATGTTTGTCACAGTAAAACGTACTACAGAATTGAGCGCTTGTGGAAGGTAAAATCTTGAGTTCTCTTAAAATTAGATAGTGCACAAAGCTGCTTGTTCTCTCCGAGTCTTTGCCCTTCGGTCAGAATTCAGCGATGTGGTGGATCAGGTATGGACCTTGGGCCATCGACCCCAGCACCGGTTTTGACTTTTGACCTGGCAGGCACGGTTACGCACAATCACGCAGCCGACTCAAATTGGACCGGATGGATGAGTTGAAATGTGAATGGCATTGCCATGCCTCTGTTCGAACGACACTCCGCACTCCCTGAATTTTACATGGATGTATATATGCCATGCAGGAGAAGAAAAGGTCATAAAAAGGCCATAGCCGAGGTTGGGCGATAGCATAGCATCTGGTAATCGCAAGCCGCGCTAGCTGCGTAGAACCAGGTTTGTCGATCTGCCTATCGAATTGAAGGCACCGGAACAACGAAGCAGTGGTCAAGCTGTACCTCCACGACCCACTGACCCCACTGGAGATTGGAATGATTGATAGTCTACTTTACAGTTTTTTTTTCCGACGGCAAAGCTGCTAAACATGCTGTACCACTAGGGTCAATTGATTGGTAGAGGACATGTAAATATTCACAATGGTTTGTCGATCTATCGATGGTCAAAAAGGCTTGATTTTCTAGTAATACATATTACATGTGTATACTGCAATTGTGTGCATCAGATTCCTCCTGGGGCAATCGCGTGCATGTACTGTGCACCAAGATTTAAACATTCCAGGATGTATGTCCAAGATGAATCTATATTCTAAACGAAAGAAGAGAAACATCAATGCATGCACAGAGGAACTAAATTGCTGACATCTCTACAAACTGAGCCTTTTTTCTCTTTTCCATTGCATGGGGTACTAATACATACTACATTATTGTTGCTCTACAACCCAAACCCTTCACATGTCAATAAAATGTTTGGGCCGTCCTTTCTCTACCCGATCTCCTCAATAAAACACTACTCCTGGCTTCTCCAGGATCATGCTCAGTCCCATCTAACCTCCTCCTATATTGTTCTGTTAACTTACTACTAAAGTGATGTTTACTTTGGTTAGTATACAAGGACGAACTTTCATCTCCCTGAAGCCAACCCTCTGTAGTACCCTGAAGCCTGTGATCGTCATTCCTATACCGATCCACCTCTTGACCCGATGAGCTGGTACCCAAACCAGACTTTGATCGGGAATAAGTAATATGGCCGTTGTCCCCATTTCCAACCATTGAGTAATCCGGGTATGAAACACGCTCTGTTTGTCCAAAAAAGTAGTGTTCATACTCCTCACTGGTGGAGTTCCTGGTGCTATCGCTGCTGTCGGTGCTATGTGACCCCGCGTCGGAATTGGTGAAAATCGATGAACTCTCACTTGGACTAGGAGATTCCGCTGGCGAATATGGCATTCCAAACTCATCATATGCATGGGGCAAGTCATCAGTCATGTGATCTGAATTCAATTGGCTATCTGGGTGTCTGCTCATCGGACCTACATGCCACCGTCCTGAATTTACCTTTGCCTTGGCTTTCTTTACATGTGCTGGATCTTGAGCCATCAGCAATGGTCTTGCAGAGCTTGGGGCTCTTGGTGAACACCTGAAATGGTAAAGGATTTAGAATGTCCTCATAAATATCCAGATAAGCAAGTTATTGCCACTGTCTGCTATCGATGAGGAAAAAAAATCTTTTCATCGCTCCTTGAAATAAGTGACAAAAAGAAAATAGAAGGATCTTCTCTCTACTGAAACAAGAGAATCTACCTTGCATAGAGCAGCATGTATGCGCACTTCGATGTGACATTTTCCAGAGATGTAGGTTTGACCTAAACAAAGCATACCTCTTGTTAGAATATAAGATTCTTATGACATGCAGTACCTATAAAAGTCGCATGACCTGTATGCTTTTACTAAAACATAGATTACCCTCAGTAAGATCCATAGTCTGTCATTCTCATAGCTAGGATTACACATTACTTAAAATGGGAAAATAGGGCTCCGAAATATCCAAGAGTGAACATGATCAGCTTTACTAAATTTGGCATTTTAACAGTGATGAAAAAATGTGCAGGCATAGGCAGAAAACATGTCAAGAAAGAGCATGTTTACCTGGCTGTCATCTGTTTTATACCACTTCCCATGTGTGTCCTTCACATAGCATACATAATGACCAGAAAATGCAGCATTCATAACATCCTGATGGACAACCACTGCGTAGAGGCTGTAAACAGGGGAAGTGTCATCAGATTTTGAGCTCATGTAGCGCTTCAAGTTCAGGGTCTCTGGAAATCTGATGGCTTTGTTGATCTTCCCAAATTTTCCAGACTGTAGAAGAGGGAAAATAATAACAAAACATTAGATAAAATTCCAGCGCTTGTTTAACTTATTTAAAATTAGGATAAATGAAACAATGAACTCTTGAATAAGTAAACAATCAGAGTTCATATAGTGCCATCGCAGAAAGCAAAAGGACGATACCTGATATCTTTTCAGGGCAATAGTCAGAACATTTGGTGCTTCCGATATTGTCAGCTTCTTTTTAGCACGCTCATGTGATTTGCATCTAACATTACATAGTAGAGTAAAGAGTATTAGCATTAGGGACTAGGCACAAAATAACCAACTCAAGTTACACAAAAGTAATTAAAAATATTGTAGCCATTACAGCTCTAACGTAATACATTTATGAGTAGTACTAGATTAACACGTCTCACAAAATCCAACTTCCTATTATTGACACAAGCAAAGCAATTTTAAAGTAGCACCTAATTTCAACGATTCTTTCAAATGAGCTTCATGAGCAGATCTCATTTACAAAACTAAAATATTAGTGTATGCTGCTTTTGTATGAATATAAATGACAGTTTCTAGAAACCTAAATTTTCCATCTCAACAGTTTGCCAGATTTGAAAGCGCTACTCTTGTTTTCATAGCAATATTGGATATGGTAGTTCAAAAATCGAATATGTAAATGTTTTCACAAGTCAATATATCATGAACAAACCCCAATTGGTCACTCAAACTTCATAATAAATAAAAAGTGCGCAAGTCAGAGCTCCCATGTAGTCCACATTCAATTCCACCAGCATGGTGCTCACAAATGACCAAACTTCATAGTAAATAAACACTGCGATGTAGTGCACATTCAATCTCAAAACAAGTGCCCACCAGCATGGTGCTCACAAATAACATCTTGTTTTTTTAGATAATAAATTCAAATAGCATCTTAGTATTTACGTGGTTTTAGTGCAACCAACTTGTTTTGGCAGAAAACCACTACGATGTCCAGTACTTATTAGATTGGTATTCATTCTCATGCTACCTGACTATCATTTTTTTTACGTTTCACTAAGGTAATGTTCACATTCTCTCTCATATCCTGATTAGATGATATGAAAAAAAAACTATCAATGCCTAACTCTCAGAAAGTGAATACGGCCATAGAGGTACAGTGCCTAAAATTCATTTTGAAATTACAGTAACACTAGAGGTCCTTAATTTACTAAGGTCTCAGTGACAAACATTTTGAGGATTTCGGAAAGTGGTGAAAAGGATGTGAACTGTAAGGAACAGCAAAAGCTGGCAGAGAAAGCTGGATATCAACTGTAAATACAACCTGCTGCATTGGTACTTATTATCTCCATCCAAGACTTCTGTAGATGTAAATCGCTCAAGAGCTCCTTCAAGTGAACTGATGTCACCATCTATTTCAACAGTAAGATCCAGCATACGCTCACATTGCTCAGAAACAGCATCACATTTTGTGCATTTTATCTACAAAAAAGGGGGAAAACAATCAATAGGAATGGGGCTTTGTTACACAACTGGTCTCAGATAATAGAGTGCAAATAACAGAAATTTAAGCTGTTCTGTGAAGAAAACCTTAGATCGCAGATAGCCCCCAAATATCAATTGCATAAGCGTTGTTTCTTCATGCAAACGATGAGCACCACTTTTCCTGGCTTCCTTCATGCATACAGATTGCATAGCATCAATGGCATACCTACAAAACAGATCAAGTATTGTGGTTCAATGAAACACTACTGCTGGAAACAACTGAATTAAACAAAATTAATTACAGAAGTTAGTCATTCAAGACAAGGACATTGACAATGTCAATGCATACCCAAAAAAATATGGTTATGTTGTTTCTACAAGGATTACTAATTAATATCCAGATGACATTTAACTGATACAAACGACCACCGAAACCCAACAAGTGATCATCCTACAGGAATCACCGCCCAGGGCACAGGGAAAAGGTTGTCATTGTTCATCAGATTCTCCAAGTGAACCAGATTCTTGTACTTCTTAAAGTGGCAACTGTCAATAAAGAAAATCATCTTACCTAAGGAATTCATGAGCATCTTCTTGTTTACCAGGACCAAAGCTACTCCCAATGTCAGGCAAATGAGAGAGTATCCCAGTTGGTGACAAAGCAGTCTTGCCTTGTCTGCCCTCCCAAACGAGTTTTTCAAATTCACACATGAAGCACCATTCCTTTTTGGAACCTGGATTGTACAATATATTATACTCAAAAGAATAATATTATGGGAAACATGATGTAATAAACACAGTACAGGAACATTACAATTATTTGAATGAAGCCCTCCCAAAAGATATGATGTAAGCGGTCGGGTAAACATTAAGCACTGAAGAACAGCATTCGCATAGCAACTGCAAAAGGAAAAAAATACAGGTCAAATAGGGTGAAAACAGAACACTGTCTAAGCCAATTCCTGCATAAGCACCAAAAGGCATATTTTTGATTTAAGAGATAATCCAAAACTTACCTATTGCCAAGGTTATGAAGACCAAAAGGCTGCAACTCAACCTTCTCATAGAGCTTAATGAAAAGCTCATATGGAAAATGTGTCTGAAAAAAGTAAAACTATCAGCAGATACAATACTTCTCCTAACTAAACATAGCAGTTCAGTTTTGCTTACCGCCTCTGATGGATAATGCCTCACAACTTTTGGCACTGTTTGCTGCTTGACAATTTTCTTCAAAGACGTTGCCAGGTTATTTGCTGTTGAAATTGCTTTATCTGATGGTTTAGAATTCCGTTCAGAAATATTATCAATCCCTTTTGATGAATTAGGTGTAACAGAACGGACACCAGGAATGTGAGAAACTTTATCAACAGTCAAGACAGATGGCACCGTTTTTGACGCTCCAATGTTGTCTGGGCCAGCTGCTTTTGTCTTGGAGTGTACTACTTCCACCTGAAGAGCAGTCCTAGAAGTTTTAGGTTCTAGTGCAACAGGTGCGGCAGCTTGAGAACTGTTGCTATCTGCATATCTTCTCCTATTACTAGTTTGAGGGCAATCCTGGCGCTTCTTGGAATCAATTAAGGACTCTTTGTTGATAAGACTTTCAGAGCCACTTATCTCTGGTGGAGAAGGTTGAGATTTACACACCAAAACCTCATCTGGGTCCTTTGTGTTACAGTTATTTTCAATAGATGTTGTAGGTTTCATATTTGACTCTGTCTTTCTACTGTCAGAAGAAGCTACTTGTGAAGAACTTTGAGGGTGTTTGACTGCCCTGACAGAAGGGCCATCATCAGGAAGATCCTCCGAAGAAAATACTTCTGAGGGTATATCTGTTATTTTATCACTTGAATTCTTCACGGTACGATTTGCAGCAGAAGTTTCGGACCTGGCAGTACCTGCTGTGTTGGTTTTAGCTATTGCTTCTGCCCCAAACACTATGTTTTCTTCAGAAGCACTTCTCTGCTCCATTTTCCTTTCCTTTGAAACAGAAACTTCAGCTTCATCATCATGCTTTGCATCAGCGCTTGGTGGATGGCATTCATTTTTATGACCCTGTCTCCAGTGGGCTATCTGGCATTTGAAGGAACTGCAAAAAAATTGAGGTGTCATTGAAGTTCACCAAGTGGCACAATCTAAATCTTATATGCCATGCACATCATTACACTATGGCTCAGAATTTTTTACGTATAGCATGTCACAAAGCTAATAAATCAAGACTTGAAAGGTATCAACATATCAACCATCCAGTAAAACTAAGCTCCAATGTTAGTACTACTAAAGTATTGTTGGGTGGCACAGGAAGACTATTGCATACCACAGATGGAAACAGAATTGCCATAATGTTTAGATTTTTTTTTTGGAGACATGTATTGGAGCTAGTAAGACATTAAGACAAGAGTTAAAAAGTCACCCCATCTCAAATTCTCAACCAGCAAAGAAATCCCCAATTACGTTATTTGAATTGCAGTGTTGTCCTCATGCTTTTTAGTTGCAAGGAGTTGATCGCTTTTAGTTTCCCATCCAAGCAGTCAAGATCAGATCAAACAGTTTGATGTTTAGAACCTACAATTCTCATTCTCCTATTTTGAGGATGGTTCTCATTTGATTGTTCCATACCAATAATAACAAGTACAGTTAATAAAATGTGCTAGAAATTGTGGTAATTAGCTCCAGATATCCAATACATGCTCAGCGGGTAGACGGAATTTGTTTACAGAATTTTAGTTTTTGCTAAACATCCTCCAGATTAGCTTGATTGTTGTGATGAAGATTTTAAAATGTATAGTTATTTTACCGTGGCTTAAGTATGTTGTTTTGTGGTAATTTTGTCAAAAAAAAAGTAATTTATTCGACATTTACTTAAGGATATGATTAGAAACAGGTTTATGCATATATAAACAAATATTATGAAGAATCATCATTTGCAACCACTACGAATTCCTTCCTGGAAAAAAACTATAAATTTGCCTCCGACATTTATTGACATGGCTTGATAACCATCTATATTTGTTGCCACGCTTTAGAGCATCTGAGCATGCATCATGCATCAAACAATACCAGTATATTACATCATAACAGGTAATGTTGAAACATTAAAATAGTATTTAGCCATTAAAGCACGTGTTTCTGAGCATCTGAGCATGTTGAAGTCGGGGTTAAAAAAAGAACGTGTTTCTGAGCAAAGCATCATCAACAAAAGTAATAGTATTTAGCGATTAAAGCTCTAGTTGGGATTGTAGCAGATAACCAATTCATTCAGAGGCTAATGTCTTTCGACTGTGTTTCTGTTAGCAATGTCGTATATCAACATAAGAGTCTTCAACTGCGATAAACGGACATAAAGAAAAGACTGAATCGAGATTTAGCCATAACGAACTCACTTGCCGATGGTATAAAAACCAAAATCGCACAAAATATAGGCATCCGCGCTCCTAATTACAGAACTCTCTTCCCGGTTGCCCTTCCACCAGATGAAATTCCACAGAACGGAAAGGGGATTAAAACGAGGGTTTCAAACCACTCACCAGTACTTGACGGCCTTGCACTGCTTGCACCTGAACGTCGTCGGCCGGAAGCACACAGCGCAGACCCCCTTGACACCCACCGCCGGCTGCGGCTGCGGTTGTGGCCGCGCCTCCGCCTCTATACCCGCCTCAACCTGAGCCGGAACAACCGTCGGCGGCTGCGGCGGCGGCGGTATCCACGCCGCCTCATCCACCATCTCCGCCGCGTGCACGACGCCCGGGAAGAATTCCGAGTAGTACGCCCTCACCGACTCCATCTCCGCCAGCTCCGACTCCTCCTGCGCCAGCCGCGTGAGCCGCCGCACCTCCTCCCTCCTCGCCTCGGCGCGCCTAATCCTCCGCCGCCCCACCACCACCAGCGCCACCACCACCGCAATCACCACGGCCGCCGCCGCCGCCGCCACGGAGGCCGACGACGACCCGGCCACGGCCCCCGCCATTCGCCTCCTCCTCCCCAACCTCAACCCGCTCCCCTCCTCGTCCTCCTCCTCCCCTCTCCTCCCCCGCGCATAGATCTCGCCGTCCTCTCACCCACCGGATCCGCCCGCCGATCCCGACCCCGACCCCTCCGCCTCGCCGTAGCCAACCCGCCGAAATCTAGGGCTCCCAATTTTTTCCCCTCTTCTTCTCCTTCTCTCTCTCTCTCTTTCCTACCCGGTTTGCTTTTTGTTTGGTCTTTGGAAGTGACGGAGAGGCAGAACAAGCCGGCGGAATCCGCTTCTGGTCTTCCTCCTCCTCCGCACTCGAGGAATAATAACACAGCTTGTCGAGGGGGGCAACTGCAAAAAGGTCACGGGAGGAGTAGGACGGAGCAAGTAACGGTGGTTCTCTCACGTCGTCGGCAAGAAAGGAATGGGGTCGCGGGTCTCTCCGGATCGGTCCGAGCGATCGTCGGCCGTTCGATCGGATCTTCGGATGGATCTCCGCCGTTCATTGGTTCTTCTTGCGTGGGTAGGAAGGGTTGGGGGCGTGTAGTTGCCTTGTTCATGGGGAGGAATCGCGGGAACTATTCTTGGTAAGTTTCTTCTTTTTTTATTGTTCCCGCCAGTTATGGTGAGGGACCCATGGGTTGACGTGTGGGTCCTAGAAGAGTTCAGTTAAGTAGTCTTCTTACACGGAAGGAAAAAAAAAAATCTACGTTTTGGAAAGTGAAATTGGGAACGGTTCTAGCATGAGATGTAAAGCAAATCATCAACGTGGTTACTTCCGAGGGTGATTTTTTACTGGTATTTATATTAGTCCGGGTAATTATTCTCTATGTATGTAAATATAAATATTTTTAACTACAAATATGAACATATACGTTCATATTCATTGCTAGAATTGTTTATAATATAGATGAAAAGTACCAAGCATAATTTCTATTTAGCTTGACAGATATTGTGGGATTCAATTTGTTACGTTAATCACCTTGCATAATTTACATTAAACTTTCATCTCGGCTGATATCTTGATATTATTATGGGATTGCCGTGGTGTTTACTCCCTCGTCTAAGAGAGCAAATAACCTTGCCCGGTCGCATAAAGTTTACATAAATTTCAGCCCAATCAAATAATGTTGTTGGATTATGATCATCTTCTATCTCTAGATGGGAGAGGCATGGATAAAAAAAAAGATTGAAGAGAAAAACAAGAACTAACCGATGATGATTCCTATGCAAGCCTTGAGACTAGTGACATGGTGAACTTCAACATGTACCCATGGGTTAGAGTCCGGGGTAGATATGAAAAGACGAAGATATTGTCATAAATCATCGGAACGGTGGGTGACCGGCAATGAGCAAAAATGATAGGTGGATGATGCTGGAGCCACAAGAATAGAAGACGGCGAAGGACGACGGAAGCCACATAATTAGTTGGTCGGGGGAGGGGATGCACCGGAGATAGAGAAGAAGCGAGTGAGGCATATCATCTAAGAAGATAACGATGGCGGAGGTGGAGGATGTCGAGAGAGGGAGACACTAAGGATATAGAGTTCGTGTGGGCCTCGCTAGTGCTAACATGGCGGACGTCACGAAGCAAAGAGCGGCAATTCCGCGTGGGGCTCGCTGGTGCTGACGTAGTGTCGCAAATAAAAAATGACGGTGCACAGGGTATCATGAGACAGAGCGTGTTGTCGCCGTTAAATGTATTATAGAAGAGGGAGGCATTCCGAGAGGTGAATTAGGGTGCGACACGAATATTAAAGCGATATTGATCGTTAAAAAACCAAACGATATTTCTGCTCTTTCAGATTTTCATCCAAGTGACATTATGCGAGCCCCGTCCGTTTGTCCTCCGTGATTGGTCAACGTTATCTCTCTGTCCACGGCACGGTGGTAGAAAAAACAGAGAAGGCCGCCTAAAGCACTAGCGAACAAACGCAGCAGCAGCTGCAAACCAACAAAGACGTCACTACGTCAGGCGTGTCATACAAGCGAAACTTTCCTTCTCCTTTCCTTTCCTTTTGGCTCACCGAGTCCTACGCGATTGCTCGCGCGCGCGTCATCACCGCGCCGCTCTGCCTTGCTCGGCTTCCCACCCACGTCACCTTGCACCGCTCGCGCGAGCCGCGACGACCGCAGCCCACGCGACGCGGCCATGACGCGGGCCGCATGCGACAGGTGTCACGGCGTCGTCCACGTACACACGCCGATGTGGCCGATGCATCCCCCTGGACCTGGAATCTCGATAGCTAACCCCCCGCACCGCATACGACGTCACGAGGGAGAGAGACGCTGCGTCTCACGTGGCTTTCGCGGCCGCGCGCGCGGTGGCGGACGGCGCGAGCGATGGCGACGCAGGAGTACACGTGCGTGTGGTGTGGGTAGCTGGTCGGTTTGCCATGGGTTTCGGTTAGCCTGGCCGAGGCGACACGTACGCCGCCACGTCGGCGCCGGAGTGTCCTGGAAGGAACCCAAGTCGAAAGCGGCCCTCGCGCCGACGCGACGCGCGCGGCCACCAAATCCCCAGGCACCGCACCGACTCGCCGACCGACCGCATCTCGATCAGCAAATCACAATTAATCCTGGTGTGATCTGGACTCAAAGAACCAATCGGTGGTGGTAATCATCACGCGGGCGAGTTCATCGTACATCATAAATCTATCTATCTATACAATATAGTAAAAGTCCACTAAACATCCTATAAACACTCCTAAGCCATTATTAATATCCTAAAAACATTCTCAAGCTGACACCCAACAACATACCGTGTGATTCTTAAAAAAAAACAACATACCGTGGGCTCCCGTTGTTTTTTTGTTTTTTACCTTCTAACTTGTTGGACACAAAAAGATCACGAAGTCAAGAAATTGGTTGAAAACAATTTTTTTTAACGGATGAAAAGTGCATGGTTTGTGATAATAGCTTTCAACCAACAGTAAATTATGCATCATATATCCTATTTGACCAATTACATCATTACAAAATATTCTCTCTGTTTAAATTAATAATTTAGCACCCATAGGGACTATTAACTTGTTTTTTTTATTAGTCGTTAACGGTGGTGATTCTGAAAAGAATCCATCGACAGGAGCATTCGAGCATGCCCGAGAGGCCGAGAGAGATGTATGGACGAATGGAACAAGAGGCAAATTTCACTTCTCTTCACGCTCTATTCATCAGATATGTAGATATATTGAGTCAACTGGCTGCTATTGGTCCTACAATTTCTGCTTTCAGCATCAGTAATTTAGTTTGCGACACGATCGGCTTCACGTCGTAATTTAGTCTGCAAACACGGAGTAGTAGTGCGGCACGACTCCTTGCCAGGACATTTCAGCGGCTGTTTTTATCAGTTGATGCGACGTCAAAACTACTAAAAACCTTTTTATTCCACTGAGATTATATCACACCAGCTAGTACTCCTCTGGAATCTCGTAAGCTAACACAGAAGATTCTTCAGGTAAAGTGCTAATTAAACTGATACCCAACCTTGCTGGTGCTATGAACACTTAACTGAAAGTCCAAGAACATGCCAAGACGTGGTGATTCAGCTCTGCTCATCAAGTTCGTACCAGAAAAGAATTCTGCGAAACCAATATAGCTTGTGGCCTTGTGGGGTGGTTTAGCTTCCAACGAATTTCAACAGATCTGGCAAAAGCATGCATTTTTTCCTAGTGCACGAACCATTTTTTTTCTCAGTGAAAAGTCCAATTGTCTGACGGATCGACCGCTTCATAAATTTCGCAACCAATCCAGCACCTTTCCAGTTTCCACGGCTGCGGTCAGTACATTAGATGCAACGACCAAGCAGTAGGGCGTTTTCTTTCCGGAATTAGCGAAAATTCACCGAGTTGTCTACTTCTCATCAAACTTATTGGCAGGATTAGGTGGGTAACAAATGAGATTTCAGGCCAGGTTTGCAGAAACACCCTCCTCGTTTCGAAAATTGCAGTCTTAGTTTGCAGGTAGAGAGCTGGTGCCATCAGCTCAAACAAAACGGCGACAGGTTGCAGGCTGGAGCTGGTGCTCTGCAATTTTGGAGCATGATTTGACAGCTGAATCTACTGTGCTCGCAATCGCAAAGTGTGGGTACTTGTCCGTTCATCTTCGAATGGACGGCTGAGATTGAACCAAAAGTCGCAATCACCCGTAGTGGCATGGTTCGCGCGCGTGCCGTGCGTAAAGCTAATGTAAAAGCTCACCAGATGCATTTCGCGCTCTTTTTGTAGCTGAGTTCCTTCTGTTTTTGTGCTCTTGCCGTTTTGGGAGCGATGACACTTTGCATTATTTTGATGCTTGTGCGTATGTGGTCCATCGTCTAAGCGCGAGAGAGCATTGGTTGGGGCTAATCACCTGGAGTTTTTTTTATTAGTTGTGCACAGCATTCTGGCTCGAGAAGAAAAGTTATCAGAGAAATCCATATTTCCGTCGCTAACCTGTGAGCGTCAGTCGTCAGATGATGGGGACATACGTTTTTTCTCCATGTTTGATTGTATTTTAAGTTAGATGATTCCTTCTGTTTTGTTCTTTGTTGGACGGAGAAGCTAACGAACGAGTTTTGTTGCGGCCGGGTTTGAAATTGTGGGCCAAACTAACAGGCCTAGTTGGCTTTTTCGTACTTTCTGCTGTCCGTGGAGTTGGCACCACGGCTGCGTAAAATAATCTTATAAGATTAGTATCTTGCATTATTGTATCTTGACTCGCAAAAATTTCATGCGGAAAGACATTAACAAGAGGGATGACATCACGACAATCCTATTCGTATTCATTCTTTTTCAAAGGCAATTCAACTAAAAAATACTACTACTTGCATCGGCAATTGGTTATGATATGACAGAAATTAAAATTATGCATTGAGCATGAATTTATCGATGTACACTAGTGCACTGGATCACGTGCATGCCGATGGAGCTAGCTAATGTGCACAGTGCTTTAGATTGGTCTAGATTGGTGGTATTAGACTATCTTAAAATATAAATAAATTAGTTTAGATTGGTGGTATTAGAAAACATCTAATCCATGCTAAATATAGCAATCTAAGGGTGCTATATTTTACGACGGCGGGAGTACCAGTAACATAGCGGTATATATTGTGTATGCCTTTAATTGATGTGAATATGTGACTTAAATTATTTTAAACTTGGTGCATAAACAATGATAAATTATGGAGTAGTGAGTACTATGGCCACATTTTAAGGGAAAAATCACACGAATTTATACATCACGCAACGCATTTCATGAAGAAACCCAACGAATCTGTAACCTTTATGAGAAAATTGCATATTTGACACTAGAAAAAATAGGGGTTGCTCATTTGACACCGAAACTTTAAATCTTGTCTATATATCCACAAACTGATTTTAGTTTGCCAATATGACACTACCGTCCAAAACAACCATCTAATAGTGTTAAGTGTGAGGAAAAAAGACCATTTTGCCCCTGGTTGAAGTTCAGCACATAAAAATGTTGTTAGTTCTGAAAAATCTTGCCATGTGTCCAACTTTTTTTTTTTCAAATGTGTTATTTGCATGTGGAAATTTATCAAAATAAAATTGTTATTGTCATTCTATAAATTTTTGTCATGATTGACAAGATTTACCAGAGCTAACAATATTTTTATGTGCTGAACTTCAACTAGGGGCAAAATAGTCTTTTTTCCTCACACTTAACACTGTTAGATGACTGTTTTGGACGGTAGTGTCATATTGGCAAAACAAAATCAGTTTGTGGACATATAGACAAGATTTAAAGTTTCGGTATCAAATAGGCAATCCCATTTTTTCTAGTGTCAAATAGGCAATTTTCTCAACCTTTATCTACTCCCCATAATTCATGCTTTGTTTTCGTCCCCGGTGAGCTCCGAACTTCCAGAATTCGGGATTCAGACAGAAGGATGTTTTTGAGTCGAATGTGTAGACAGTAAGACAGTTGATATTCAAGTTTAGTGAGATTCGTCAGAACAGGAACACATTTCATTCTCCATTCCACCTTGCCCGCCACCAGCAGTTCACCACGGCGAGTCTCTCGACCCGGCTCCGACACCGCCACCGCCGGCGACCACAAACCAGGTGATCGTTCATTCATCCCCTACCCACCACATTCGCTCCAACGCTTGCTTGGTAATCCCTCGCTGTTCCTACCGGGATCACATTTTGCACGCACGATCTCTTCCTCAGTTCCTCTCCTCTCTGTGGCAAGTCAACCTATTTTATATTGGATCGATCAACGCCTACCATCCTACCACCGACCTCAACCCCAAATTGTTTAATGCCCGGATCAACCAGCTTGCTGGCTGCTGCTGCAGCAGCAGAGATTCGGTGGCGTCCCTTTTCGCGCGCACGCGGGGCCACTCGCGCCCGCCCGAGAGGAGGACCACCGATGCATCAAATGTTCTTAAACCCAGCAGCAGCAACGGAGGTTGTTCGGTCATGGGCATGGCGAGCGGGGATTTAAGCGCGCCGCATGTGCGGGTGGGTGGGTGGAGTTCCGGGTGGGCTTCTGGCGGGCGCACACTAGGTGTTCGACGTAATGCGGCAGTAGGGTGAGGAGTGTTCGTGTCCTGGAGAAGTGGAGATTTTGGGAGTTTATGAATTGGCTCGTCGTGTAGGTGTTGTTTTAGGTGGGATGTGCCTCTCGGAGCTTCGATGTCTCTGTAGGAAGGATTCGTGGTGGGTGGGGTGCATTAGTTGAGGCATGGGACGTCATTCCTTTCTTCCGGATGGATTCTGGGCATGCTAGAGATCTCCTTTTGATTAAAAGTTAGCTCAATTTAGAGTGACATTGATAGAAAAAGGATGTTGGTGATTTCACCTCATTCCTGGTTTAGTTATTCTGATTTCCGAGTAAGTTTTAAAATATTCTACAGGGCAGTTGTTCTTTCTTGGTGGTCCTGTTTTGTTCAATGCAGATATACCATTCTAAAGCTAGATTTGATTATGAGTTCAGCTTTGACCTAGGTGACTAGCATCCTTTTTGGAAGTCATGAGAGCTTTTTGATTATTTATGTCAAAGGCATAACTTTCACAGAGTAGTAATTAGGTTAAATATATTCAGTTTGCATTGCACTTGGGAGAAACAAAACCCATGGGTCCTTTTGGCAGTAACCACCCCTTTGATATGGGAAATAGCCTTTTTGCATGGACATGTCAATTTGCTTGTTTTCTTCATGATGTTATTATGTGTCTGCACATGTGAACACTTTGATGGTACACCTTTGAAGACATCTGCAAGTTTGGTGTTACCTGGAGGATGTGATATGTTCAACATTTAGCTAATTACTGTACAATGATTTATCAAAAAATACACTGTCTGCGACTCTGTGTCAGGTTTGAAACTTGATTTGTGTTAAGATTGAAGCTTCCATTATTCTCTACAACTACAAGTACCAGCTGCTTTCTTGTCAGGTGCTACCAACATAAGGTTGTTGCCCAATAATACACTTCTTTTCTTATGCTGACATACCTGCTTTGAATTCTCTCTTGAATATCACCCTTCAATATTAATCTGTTATGATTGCAAGTTGCAGGCATCTTTATTTTTTTCTGAAGAACTTTGGAGCCACCTAAAATATTGGTTGTTTTTTAACCTCTGGTGATTGTACATGTGAATATGAATGCCAATAGAAGTTGATATCATTAAATGTGAAATATTCTTGACCTTTTAAATGAACCTTTGCATTCTACCTTTCTAGATAGTATGTTGAGAAGCTATGCTTATGATAAGTACAGAACTCACCTGTATGTCTTTGGCATAAATTATTCATGGTGCTCAAATTGCTGTATACCATTTTGAAATTGTAGAATAAACATAAGCGAGTCTCTTAAGGTCAAGTACAGTGCTTTGTATTATTGAAAATCACAAACTGTATTGTAGATCAATCTTGTATGACCGAGTAATTTGCTATTTGATGTGCATGTCATTTGTTTGTTTGCATACTCTACTTTTGATTGTTTGCTCATAGCACAGTTGCACACAAATTATCATGTGTGATCTGGCTTTTAGGTGAAAAGTTGAAATAGCAGTCTTGGCTCCTCTACTTTCAACCTTTTTAAAGAGGTTTATTTGACTTTAACATGTTAGGATAGGACTCTTCGAATAAGTGTCAGCTTGCCTACCAAAGAATGTTGTAGCCTATCAAAAAAAAACTGCATCATGCGGCCTTGAGTATAGGCTGGTGTAAGATGGGACAAGCTGATATTTTGGCTGAATGTATGGACTATCTCTAGCAATCTGATCCTGGGCTCCTGGTAACTGAAAAGCACATTAAATGGGCCAAGCCCAATAGGGCGACTAGTTGTGGAGGCCAGTTTTGCCAATAGTGTGATCCTTCAAGTGCCTGCACAGTGCAAACTTTAGAATTCTGACATGAACTGCATAATCTGGTACATTTTTCGTTCCACTTTTACTTTTCCTGATTTAATGTATGTTCCTGGTGAAGGTAAACCTTGACACTCTTTTACGTAAAGTTTTAAAATGGGGCATTTGCAAATTTGCCACCGTTTTTTTTTTCTATTTTGCAAGGATGCCACTTGAATGACAGTTCTGGTGGCATTTTTGCAATCTTCTAGTAGTAGTTTTGCAATAATGATTGAAACCACAGGTAAATTTGCAATTGCCCCTATTAAAATTTGACTTGTATTGAGTAATCTGTATTTCTCATTTCAACATGCTCCTTTGGAGCCCCTATTGTGCTCATAGCCTGCAGTCGAATTATTTATTGTCTACGACATGTATCATAGAAAGAAGCTAGAGTCCTAGACTGCCAGCCTCTTTCTGTTATTTCTACAAACATACAGTTTCTGAACCTTATTGATGTATCATTCGCATGTTCATCTTCTAACCAGTCAACTTGGAGCATCATGTTGTGGAAAGATAGAACTAGTCAAGGATCATGATTGGCTCACAAATACACAAATTTGCTTGGAGTTGTTAGGGGAAACCATCCTGTAATTATTCAGGTACACATCTCTATCCTTTATCAAAATGGTAGACTATGAAGTATGAACACGTGTGGTGTGAAGTGTGAACTCTATTTTTACTGGTTCGCACATAGAATGCCTATATATGTGGGTAAGAGTAGAAAAATACTACTCCCTCCGTATTTTAATATATGACGTTTTTAACACTAAAATTAGTGTTAAAAACGTCATATATTAATGACCGGAGGGAGTATATGTATTAACTTTTTCATACTAAATTCTTACTAACACTGATGTGGCATGCTGCGAGTGAATCTAGATTTGCTGTAACTTTCATTAAGTGAGATCAAATGGTTGGGAGCTTTATTAGTACAAGTTTAGTAAGAACTTCTCAGTACGTGTAGCAGTGCTCTAAGAGTAAAATACATCATAAAGACAACCTTCTAATAGTTGATAGACTGATTGAGACATATTGGTGTTATATTGTGAAGTAAAACTTTTAGTCTGGCTATTTTTATTCACATCAAATTGGCATTAATGAAACAGTTTCCTTTCTAAGGCAGTTTCTCGAAAGGTATCATAGTTAGTTATCATAGTTAGATATTTGATTAGAACTTGGCAAATGGATATATGCAATACAGCCTGGTTATAACTTCTAAGCTGTAATATGTCGCGAAATACTTTCATATGCTGGAAACATGCCACTTGCTGAAGCAAGCTGTTTATCAAGCTGAGGCTGTTAATTGAGTGATGGGCATGAATGCTCTAGATAGAGGTCTATTGTGATTTCAGAATTTTCTTTTATTGAAAAAATAAAGAAAAGAAAACTGCCTAGGATAATTGTCATTCAATTAAAATGGAGATGACCATCCAAGTTGATCCTAGGATTTGAACCTGTAATGGTGGGGAGATTAAACGCTTTCTTTGCCATTTGGCAGTTTTTTTTTTTGAAAAGTGAGTATATTACTCAGCAATAATATCGTCGGAGATTACATGGGATATAAAGTTACATGAATCTCCTAGCCAGAAGTCTGAAAGGCTCTCACAACGAGCTTTATTTGCTAGAATATGACTGACTCTATTCTGACTTCGATGCAATTTGCTGAGTGTTATAGCAACCGGTGATTCCTATACAAAATGGAATTATCTCGTTTTTTTAGATTTTTTTTGCGCCTTTATTGACTTTGCAGAAAGGTACCTCGCACACTCATAAATACCGGGCGTGCTCTCCCACCTCTGGCGCCGCGTTGGCTTTATTTCGTAAAAGCCCCTGTCTTTCTGAGAAATACAATGCGAAGAAGAAAAAAATTCCGCTTTTAGGGGTAGCGCTGCAAATATGCAAAGCAGAGGTTTTTTTATGAAAAACATGCTGGCTTTGTTTCGTAAGGCCCCCCCGTCTTTCTGAGAAATATAATGTGAAGAAGAGAAAATTTTGTTTTTAGGGATGGCGCTGCAAATATGCAAAGTATGGGGGTTTTTACCAAAAATGACCGCCCACCCACTGGATCGCGCAAAACGTGTGAGGTTGCCTCTTCCGGTTTTTCCTACCGGCAGCTCTCGGTTTCCCCTTCCCTTCTCTCCGCCGCCGCTGCCATTCCCCGCCTCCTCCCCTCTCGCTCTCTCCCACGCTCCTCACCGCCGCCGTCGCTGCTCCCCGCCTCCCCTCCTCTCGCTCTTGCCTCTCCCCTCGCCCGTCGCCGCCCACCGTAGCCGTCTCCTCTTCCTCTCCCCCTCTCCCCTCGAGTGTTGCTGATCCGTATTCCGCCG
>CM002486.1:16089763-16152888 GCA_000325765.3 Leersia perrieri
TACTGACCAAGTGCAGTATGTTTATGTTCAGTGTTCTTGTGCTGATTTTAAAGGTACAGAATGTCAGTGTCAAATGATTTCTAGCTACATGTATTACTTATTTCTAGCTAAAGGTAATGGAAGTTTTGTCATCTAACCTGTTGTGTGCTCAACTTGCAGGAAAATGAATACGGTAGATTAGTTGAAACAATGTGCTGAACTTGGTAAGTAGACTGGGAACCATAAATTTGTGCTTCCACTTTGAGGTGGAACATCAGTCTAATGGTTCTCAATGTCTTTGTATTCAATGGAACCCAAGAAGTACGTGTAGAGGCAAAGTTTCTGTCCAGCCTCCAGATTGAATCCAATAAATATGAGCATCTCATGCTTAAAATTGGACTATAGGCTTTTGATTAATTTGTACAAAGTTGCTAATATGCTCTCCTTTATTTGAGCTTCATGATTGATCCATGGAGAATGGATCATAAGGCCTTGAACAAATGTTTGTAAGATGGCTTGCAATGTATGCCATCAATGTTGGGAAGATATTTAATTTCACATGCTGAAATATAAATGGTAGTAATTGGTTTGGGTTGACATACCAGAAGGATGTTGTAGAGTTTGATATGGTATCCTCGCATGACGCCACTCTGCGCGGCGTCACGCCGCCCAATCACTTCTATTACTCCTTGTTCCGGGCATCAGGTCGATGGTTTCACGGATTATGAAAGCCAACCTGGACTTGTCACCAGTATTCTTGTCCAGGAGGTGCAGGGCCTCACTACAATCGGACTCCAGGATGATTGGAAGCAGAGTCCATTTGGCAGTTAACCTGTTCATGTGATTCCATGGTCTTGATGGATATGGTTTTGGTTGATAATATGCCTTCAGCCTTTTAGTTCACATGCATCCTGATAGTGTGCCTCACAAATCGTAGAAAAACTAAAAATGAATATCTTTTTCTTGTTTACGAAGTAAGCGAGATAATGAAATATTCGGGGCTCAGGGGCCTGTATGTGTTGCAGGTGGGGGGGGGGTGCGCAAAAGTGCACCTGCTGGTAGCCCCCAACCGTAACATGGAAACACCTAGTTAAGAAGGCATGCAACAGTGAGGTCCTAACTATTCTTGATGACTCCCAAAAACTATTAATCCAAACTCCAAACGTATCGTAAGAGTTCTAAAAAGGGTATGGTCAATCTAATTGATGCTAATCTCCTGTAAATCCATCTTGGAAGTCAGTCAATTGTGTTTAAAACTGCTTTCAATGTGTATGTTCTTATGGTACTGGTCAATTCGGTGTGATGTCACCACTCACCACTCGTCAGTTGCTGCTTATTCCTTTCTCTTTTGTTTTGTTACCCACAATTGGCCGATACAAGTTAACAGACAATTTTCTGTTTCTTGTTGCATGTCCAAGAAGTAGTCCTTCGCTTATAAATCCACGTTATGTGATTCCTGCTCAGCATGGTTCAAAACAAGTATGCTTGCAAGGTGTTGGAAAACCAAAGCTTGCAGGCTGAGGATTGTTTCAAGGACAATCATGTGACTTCTCCAGAGAAATAACCGCTTTTCTCTCAAACTCTGCTCAAAAGGTGAATAGTTACCTTATTTACATTTTCTTCTAGTTATATTTGCATAGCTATTATAAATTTTGACCCCTGCCGCAATTGATGAAATTCATTTTTTTATTACTGACTAGAAAACTTTGATTGAAAATTCTGGTTGTTTGTAAACATGGATATTCGCTTATTTTAGCTGGAATTAAGATCTGCATTCTGTAAAATTTCAGAATTTGAAACTATTTATGTTTCAAACATGCCTTCAGTCCATCTAGAAAAAGCACGTCCATTCAAAACTAGTGTGTTTCAAAGTAGGTCATTGCCGGACCAAAGTTGCCTATGGCTGGTAGGTGGATCCAACTTGTTACAGCGGATATCTTGTCTTGCCTTTTAAAGTTCATGCACTTGTTCTGTTGCTGACGAGGGCCAAAGTTAACATCCATTGTTTAGGCAAAGCATTGGCGAATGGCTCCCTGCTGTTAGTGTTTAGTTGGTACTAACCTGGTAATTGACAGCAAAGCGCTTATGTCAGAGCAGCACTTACCACCATTGTTATTTGTCACTACACCATGCCTGTGATTTGCATCGGTATCCACTAGCAGTCTCGTGGTGGAGACATTTTGTTTGGAGCATGAACATGGACACATGATTTAGATATTACAAGAAACAATCATAGTACAATATAAGAGGGAAAAAAAAGTAATGTCACTGCCATAGCCCAGGTCCCAGCTTCCCGTGGCCAGGAACATGCATGTCGCTATCGTTGGCGAAATTTTAGCGGCTCGAGAGACACGTTTATGGTCACTGGTAGCTGCTGATTTAGCGGAACTCATACACGCGGAATCCTATGATTTAAGCTTTGGCACATCATTGAGTAGGGTCGATCTGGGGAGGGTTGTTGATTGTGAATTTGTGATTATTCAATTACGTCTGAGAATAGGTCTTGTCTGTTCCAAATGCTAACAATATCTTGGTTTTGCTTATGTGCACTCCATCTAAAAAATACTCAAATAGAATATTCATTTTCAATTCAATTTGTGCTTTGAGGGCATGCTTGCCACATTCCAAGATCCAACATGCTTGGAGGTCACTGATGAAAACATAGGAAACGTTTTAAACGCAAGAATATATAATTAAAAATGCTGCTTTTCCATTCAAGTTTGATCAAATCCATCCAAATTCGTTCGAACGCAGGAACAAGGAACACGACCGACATGGGGAGGCAGGCTAAGGTACAATCTTCTCAGCCATCACCAGGAGGCTGTAATGTAACAGTAATTATTTCATAGCAGCAGCAACGGAGGTAAAAATACTAAGAGGTGATTGATTCTTCGTCATCGTCATCATCGATCGCGCCGGTGGCCGGTGGGCTTAGAAGTCGACGCCATGGAAGACCTTGCGCACCTGCTCGAGCGTGACGAAGAGCACGACGGTGAAGGGCCCCTGGCGCGAAACGGTGGGGATGAACCCCTTGTAGAGCGCCATGACGCCCTCTGCGCGCACCGTCTTGAGCGCGCAGTCGACCGCGCCGGAGTACGGCGGCGGCGCGCCGGGCGCAACCTTCATGTTCATCACCCTCGTCTTCACCACATCAACCGGATTCGACGCCGCCGCCGCCACGAGCCCCGCCGCGAAGCTCGCCGCCACGTGCGTAGCGAGCCCGTCGGCGCCGGGGCCACGCCGCGCGAGGATCGCCTCCTTTGCCTGGTCGTAGGTCGCGAGCTGCGACGCCGTCACGATCATGGCGCGGTTCACCGTCAGCGACGAGCCCCGCCACAGGCTGCGCACGCCCTCGTCGCGCGCCATCCGGCCGATGGCGTCGCCGACGCTGCGGTAGTTGCGGCGCTCGGCGAGGGGGAGGCGGCCGTCGGCCTGCATCCGGACCATGGCGACGTCGGCCGGGTTGCCCACGGCTGCGCCGACGCCGCCGGCGACGAGCCCAGCGGCGATCTTGCGGTGGAGGGGGAGAACCCCGCCGCTCTCCTCCGTCCACTTCTTCTTCAGGATGTCGTATAGCCCCATCCTCGTGGTGGAGTAGAGCGTCTGCCGCAGCATCGTCGCCGACACGCCGGAGAATAGCCCGGCGGCGCCCTCCGCTCGCAGGATCTGCGCCCCGACGGCTATCGGCCCCGGCTTCCTCGGCGGCGCAATCACTTCGTGCGGGATCGACACCGTCTGCCCGCCGCCGTGGAACGCCAGCGCCGGCCGCATCGCCGCCGCCGCCGGCGGCGCCGCTTCTCCCTGCAGCTGCATCCTCACCTTAATCAAATCCAGCGGATGCGTCGAGCATCCAGCCACGATGGACGCGATTCCGCCCTCAACAAATCCCTTGAAACCCATTAGAGCTCCCTTCGATGGATTGAACCCAACAACTCAAAGAATCAAATCAAAAGGCCAAAATTGCAAGAAAGCTCAAGAATTTTTTCAGGAGCGATCTTGTTGTTGTTGTTCCCCCCTTTTTTCTATCTATTGCCAGGAGGAGCTGGGGCACATCTCACTGGAGACGAGGAGATGGGAATGGAGGGCGAAGGCTATGGAGGAGGAGTGTGGGACGCTGGCCCTCTGTGACATATGCTGCTCGTGATTCCTCTTTCCTCGGCTCAATTCCAATGTGGTTTGTTTGGGTGGAAGAGGCTCGGCAAGCAGCGGCCGCTATTTATAGTCCGCTCCGCTCGCCTCGCAAGCTGGAGACCGAGACGGGAGGGAGGAAGAAGAAAGGAAAGCTCCCTCGCGGTCGTTCTGGGGAAGGCAGATTCGGAGGAAGGGGAGGGGACGACGACCTGGCTACCCGCGCCGCGAGCCACCGCGAGATCTCTCTCTATCTCGCGCTGGTCGCTTGGACTTGACGCGGAGAGGAGAGCGGGTGGCGGCTCGCCTCATGTCGATCTTGCCGTGTTGCCCTAATTATTCTTCTTCCAAGAGTGAGATGCATTGTGGGCCGTCCGTTGGTGGGGATGGACGGCGGTGGATTCGCGATTTGGTTTCCTTTTGTGTGTGGTCGAAAAAGGGGATTTTTGCGGCGAAGAGGAGGGACGCGGGGACAAGTACGCGGCTAGGGCGAAAGGAGGATGGGAATAGTAGGCTAGTGCTAGTAGTAGCTTGGAACGGGATGCCTTCCTTGCTGGTGTGGCCGTGTGAGTTGTGAGGTGTGTGCGCGTCCAGAAGATTGGTGAAAATCCAGCGCTTTTTCTAAGTTTTTCGTCGCGGAAAAGCGTCGTCCGCTCGTGGCCTTGTGCGACTACTGCCTCTTGAAATTTTAGCTTCGGGTTTGTTTAATTTGTTGTCACACCAAAATTTGTTTTATATTTTGATGTTACTAAATTTCGGTAGCAGGGATAAAGCCTTAACGAATTTTGGTAGAAAATTTTAAGACTAAGATACTTTCAGGATTACCCAAAAATTTCGTCGGGTAGCATTTGTAAAACATGTTTGGTTCATTTGCCTACATTAATTTTTGCTATGTCGAAATCGATAGGATTAAAATTTTCATCAAGGTAATTAGTATCGGAATACTAGCTAATATCTTTTTCATCTGAAAGTATCGAGGATTGGGATCCTACGGTAGTATTAGGTATCCTGCCAGATTTTTTTTAAAAAATACATGTTTTTATATAATTTATATAGAATTTGTAAGTTGTAGTAAAAATTAAAGTCTATAATATTAGATTTTTCTTAATTTTTATTGAATTTATATAAGTTTTGAGTGGATTTATTCATAATATTATATATCTACTCTATTTTAATATTATTGTAGTATGATCGTAGTATCTTGGTACTATCTAAATTTGGTAGGATTATATGGAACTAAATAGGATCAGGATACTATAAAAATTAGAATACTAGGTAGAATTGATATTGTTTCTGCTTCTAGGATTGTGGTATCGGAGGATAACAATCAGGATACTAACAATATTGGTCATGAGAGTGAACAAGCTTATCAGACAAATACTTCACCTCTGGATGGTTTCCTGAGCATATTACTGAATGCCTTGAAATTTTGGGCTTACCAGCACCACTTCATCCTTTCACCTTATTCGTTGGATGATTACCATGAATTATTTCCTTTGTATTTTAAAAATATAATTTCTTAAAACTTTCACTTATTACTTTGATTAAACCATTTGTTCTAAGCTACTTGGTAAGTTTATTTCTCGAACTATATAATATCTCATTCTGAATCTAGACATGTTTCTAGATTCATAGCTAAAAATGATTGTATTTATGGATAGAGGAAGTAGATAATCCATGTCATAAATATAATAAATGGTACGTTTCAAATGCTACCTTACAAGACAATGCTAAATTTAGATTGTAGAATTAATTTAGGCATTTTTTCATTGTAATCTTTTTCTTAGCTGTTTAGACCAGTAGACTTAGAAGTATGTAAACATGTCTTATTCTAAAATGCTTTTGCCTGCAGTGTGGGGTGAGGGTGGGGAGGAGAGGGGAACTTAGGGGTGGGGAAGAAAGGAATTTCGTTGGCCTTAGAAGGATGGCCATGGGTGGCAGTAATGTGTGGACGACGAGGCGGCGAGGGCACCTAAAAAACGTGGGGATGGAAGCTGGCAGTGTTGGTGGCGGGGAAGCTCGGCCGCCGCTTGGGGGAGGGGGTGTCTTGTCGGTCAGGGCGGGGATCTTGATACGCGTGTGCCCATCATGCGAAGGAGATGGAGGGAAGTGTTTGCCACTGTGAGGACGGTGTCACCATTTCTATTTCATTGTATTCTATTTCTTAGCCTTGGTGTTTAGAGCATATCCAATAGAGTGCTAAAATTTGATGCACAAAAATCTTGCATTGGGTGTATTCTAAATTATATTGGGCATAAAAATCAACTCTTACTCCAATAGTGTCCCGAGTTTGCAGCCAATTTTCTCTCACGGTTGGAGCTTCAAATCTAGCTCATTTTGAGTCAGTATTGGACGCGAGGTAAACTTGAGACTATGTTTTGGACACTGTTGGAGATTAGATTTTTAGACTAAATTCCCAAAATTATATTTTGGAAGCATGTATTGGGCAATGTTGGGGATGCTCTTAGACCACTAGACTTAAATTAGAAGTCAAGTTGGGGGTGTGGAGGAGGAGCTGGGAAAATTGGAGTAGGGTAGAACCGTAGAAGGGGATTTCGTCAGGCTTAGAGGAATGACCATGGACGACGATCAACATATCGGGTAGGCAACGAGGCGACGAGGGTGCCGTTAAACTGGCGATGGAAGCCGGCGGTGTTGGTGGTGTGGGAAGCTTGGCCGCCGCTTGGAGGGAGAAACGATGGAAGGGAGGAGGGAGGGGGCCGTCCAACGAGACGGGAAGGAGAGGAGGAGCTTGTCGGGGCGGGAAAGGAGATGGGGCAGCGACACCTAGTGCGTGTGTGCACATGGTGCAAAGGGGATAGAGGGGGGAAGTGTCCGTTAGTGCGAGGATGACGACGACGTTGGGGAGGTGTCACCATTTAGTGCAAGTTGGTGTACGATCTCCGTGTAGAGGCATCCATTTTCAAGTCAGTTATTTTTGGTAGAAGATGAAAATATTTTTGACTTCAAAAGGCCGTGGAGAGATTGTCTATCTATGATCAACTTTTTCGCGATGGTGAATGGTAGAGTACATCTGTCGGACTACTCTCTGCGTTAATTTGAACCTTGAATACTGAACACCAGTCCTCAAAATGTCAGCAAAAGAAGCCTACGTACGTACCTTGCTAAACTCGGGGCATCCGCGACCTTTTCAGCATTTTCCTGTTGCTTGAAGCCGTAGTTATTTTCGCTAACGAAACATCATCTCCTCTTGCTTCAAGCCATCGTAGTAACACGCTGATTACGTGATACTGTTCCACAGCGTCCCGTATGCCTAGCCTCGCCGGCTCAACTTGGATGATTTGGCTGGAACTACTAGTAAGCCAAACGAGGAAGCAATTTTCTACGAATCGCACGCACGCACATCTGCCGCCTACAGCCGGCTTGCCGCCACGGTCTCCTTGTCGAACGCGTTGCCATGTCCTGGTCTAATTTATCACCGATCCAAGCTGTGCCTTTGACACGATCTAAACAATTCGATTTCGCTGCCTTGCAACGTGGGGGACCATACCCAAATGCGCCCATTTCAACACCCACACATCACTCCTAGCTAATACTCCACTAGTAACTCCTCCGTTCTTGTTACGCAGCTTTTACACCTCTCGTCGCTTTTTTTCTCCTGCACAGTTGTTACTTGATTTACTATTACCCTGCGAGTCGTATCGTTGATGTGGACGCTAGCGAGCCGCGACGTGTGCGTAGCCTCGCAGACACGGAGCACCGCACCGGGAGGGCACCGGTTCGTGCACAGCCGCAGCGGCCACGCCACCAATTGCCGAGTTGCCCCGAAGGAAAGCCGCGACGTCGGCCTCGCGCGTCGCCGCGTACGTCCTCGCGTCGCGGGGCGCCATCGTGTGGACTCCACCACCCGGTGACCCGGTGCACGCACGCATGGTGGGGAGTGGGAAGGGAACCAAAGTCCAACTGTTCCAGGGAAGTTGGCGCGACCGCTAGCGGCGGAGCGAGGCTGCAGCTGGTGCGGGCTGGATCGGAGTAAAACCTCACCTGTACTCGCCCTAACATGGCACCATCAGCAATAACTAACTAACGGCCGGACGTGAGGGAGGCCAAATATCTGCTTTCTTTCCCACTGGTAATAATAATAATACGGGTGAGTTTGGTGCGTTTTGTGGTGCTTTCTCACTTTCTCTACGTTGCCTTTTGAAGTAGTTAGGGTGTTATTAAAAGAGCACTCGTAAAAGGTGAATTAAACCGTTGATCTTTTTAATAGAGATCGAGCTCCAAGGCCAGTGGAGAATGAACAGGGCAAAGAACCACCGGTGCTTTGGCTTCCTTGTGCTCTACGGCTCTACCTTTTCTTGTTTTTACCCTTTTTGGCTATGTTTAAGAGCTTCTTCGCCGCTAGCTTCCTTAATAAAGTTACTGTTTAAACATCAGTGCTTTACTATGGAAAAAATATTTATTTTTCATTAAACATGTGCTCTTTTTTAAAGGAATTTTATAATATTTGTTTAGCTTTATTTTTTTGATGGAAAATTTGTTTAACTTTATCAGTGGCTATCCATCTAATTTGAAAGCTTAAGGGGTAATTTGCAAAGTTGTAATGGGAGGTGTTGCTGTCTGCTACCACCAATGTCATTTTACAAGAGTAACAACGACGACCGATAGATGAAACTGAATTTGTGATAATTATTAAAGAACATAAGAGAAATGGTTTTTTAAAAAAGTCTAATACATTATGATGTAGAAAAATTTCAGAAAATTATATTATTTAAAGTCTCGAGAATATGTCGGTGTGGTAATCTACCATCCTTTAGCTCAAAAGAGCAGATGGACACATAAGACGGTGAAACTGACTGCTGGTGAGTGTGGACGCGCGATTGAAATATTCTACCTTCAAACAGTTTGGAATATTGAACTCGTCCGGTCTTCCAGATTTTCTACTCCAGCAAAAGCCAACACGTCGTGAAAGCATGCTACTAGTACTAATAGCAAGTACTACTACTGTTTCTGGCTTGAATTTTCAAAGTAAAGAGTAGTTGGAAAGTCCTCCAAAAAAAAAAAAATTGGAAAGCGCGGGAGGTTTGCTTCTACTAGGCTCTAGCTAACCCGTCCGATTGTTTATTTCTTGACCCGTCCAGATGTCAACTGCAGATGGCATGCAGTGACGCACAACTGCACAAGTGCTACTCCATCAGTGGCAACGAGCACCGGTCAAGCTTCTTCTGTTGAGGAAGTCAACTTGAGAGAGCGTCCTTTTGACCAACAACCACATTATCAACTCGAAAAACGTTGCTCTGATTGCCACGTGCCACGTTTCTATGTTCCGTGAACTTTGGATTGGTACGTGTCCTCCTTGAAGAGGTGTTTGGGATGCAGGATTTTAACCAAATTAGAACCCAAAAGTTGTAAAACCAGTTTTTTCATATTCTCACTTAAGCCCCTTTGATTCGCAGGATAGGAAAAACACAGGAATAAAAAAACATAGGAATTGAAGCAGTATGCAACTCAAATACTATAGGAATCCAAAACATAGGAAAATATAGAAGAGGTCCTTTGATGATGTCATAGGAAAAACATATGAAACTTTACAAAGAGGTAAAACCTCATTTTAAATTTCCTATTGAAGTGAACTATATGAATGTAATCCTATGAAAAGTTTCCTTTCCTTTTCCTTACTTAGGAAAAAATACTTGGGAATTTAAATCCTATGAAATTCCTTTCATACCTTTGACAATCCTTTAAATCAAAGATGCCCTTAAAAGTCAAGATGCACTTCCATCCAGGGGAGGGGGGCTACGCTGCGAATTAGTTAGCCAAAACCCCGTACACCTGAATCCAACAAAACCCAATTGAGGGTCAAGATGCACTTTCAATCACCGATTGCTTCTTAAATTCTCTACAAACAGGTGTCAAGGGAAGCTTATATTAGCCGCAGGTATTCTTATAATCTATATAGCTCCCTTAATTATCCATATTTTCATTCAGATTATGAGATCTCGTGATTATAGAATTTAGAAAATAAACTAGAACATGTCTTTAGCAGATTCTTCGTATTCTCGCTAAACATTAGCTGGATACCTAATTTCCGCTTTTGAAAAATCTAAATAGGCCCTCGGTGGAACATGCCCCTAGTATTCCATGATAAATTCATGACCTTACTATTTTCTAGTTAAAAATGTACCCATGTGCCATGAAAATTGTTGGTATCAAGATATGACTCCTGCATCCTGATGGATGAAATCATCAAGACTCCACTGTACAGAAACAAACATTTCCCCTTCATTTGACCCTTCTTTGATGCTATGGGACAGAAAACTACACCCTAAAATACCTTTGAATACAAAAGTTTGGAGGGGGCAGATAAGCGACTTTCTCAGGGATATACATCATCTTGCCCATGACTAAATGCTCATAGGCCAATGACAGTAGTTTATGAAAACAGATAAGGTTGATGCTATGCGTGTAGTGATGGGAAAAGATGGAATTGGAAGGAGTCATTTCTGGCTTTTGGTTCATTTGGGCATGTATCCATCAGTCCATGGTTGATGGTTTCATGACTCTAGGTGAGCCAAAGGGGCAACTATTGATGATGTTCAGCTCAGTTCCCCGAACCTGAGGGAAGTTAAATCATTAATCATAGTTCATTGAACATTTCGCATTACCACTCATCAATTCTGATCACAATCAGCGACCGAACGCGCTGTCATCATTGAGCAGTCGGCACGTTACTGATGTACCGAATTCGTTGCATCCTTTTTTATTTTCGGGATGCCATTCCCTCTGAACATGTCAAGCACATGCATGAACCATGTCCATCCTAGTTTCTGAACCATCGTTTCCTTGTGCAAGAAATTTTCCTAAGCATACATAACATATAAACAGATAATAATCTTACATACACGGCCATGATAAAATAGAGACATGGAACTTTGTGGAAGCATTTGTAAATCGCTATATGGCTGCTCTTGACTACCATGCAAGCTAGCTAGTATAAGAGTTGCCTTGACCCGACCCTGAACCCTGACCATGCAGTTGAGCTAGGACGATATACTACAAAGGTTTTTTTTTTTTTGAAATATACTACAAAGGGTAGATTGTAGGAACATGCACCAGCAAGTGACATCAATCCCTTTGGTTCAAAAAGTTCTCAAGTTTACGAAAAAATGGTGAAATAAAAATATTAAGAAACCATATCATCGTCCACATCGCACTCTCCAAGGTAAACCTTGATGCTTCTTGGCGACCCGCAGTTGCCTTCTGCAATAAGGGCTCTATCGTTTGCAGCCATGTGTTGAATTATTTTGTATATCATTTCGATCTGATATAGCACAAACAAAGGGAGTTAGTAAATGAAGATATTGATATTTTGTGGATGAGATCTGATAAGAGAAGAGATCATGAATTACGGATTACCTCTTCTGGACAGTGGCAACGATCTGCAATCTGATCCAACGTCAGTGGCTCAACAGGGTCTTTGCAGCTGGAGACAGTAAACTCTACTATAAGCAGCAAAATCGCAAGATTTCCTAGGAGAACGCTATCAATATACAACAAACTGGAGACAGAACTTCTATTCTATAAGCTGTTGTAATCTTTGGTTCTCCCCAAGAGTAGATAGAGATAGAGAAAGTCATATCTGTTTCTCATGAAAACATGTCGAGCAATTAGGAACTTAATCGAGATGATTATACTTTTCATATTTTCATTGTAGTAGTAATTTATTCTTATGTAAGTTGCAAAAATAGATCCTACGGCTACTTGGAATCTGCCTTGCAGAGGATCAATGGATCATAGATCCATACCGCATACTACTGAAACTAATCTCTCAGGGTCATGGTCACCTCTGGCAACTATTTGAATCAATCAATCAGCTATTATAATAAATATACATATTTTCAGTGGTTGCTGCTAACCAAAGGTACTGAAAACATCTCCAGAGCATTTAAGTCAGGCCGCTTTGTTCCAGAAGGATGTGGGTGCAACTCAATATATTTCTGTCAAGACATGTAGGACTTGTTTGAACTCTGGAGTATATGCATATGTGAAAAATTGTAGCAGAAAAAGGATGCAGTTCAAGAACATTGATGTTTCCCTGCAAAGAAGATAAAAAGAACATTAATGTTTCATACCTGGCTTCATTCAGAACAAGCAGGATTCTTTTTTGAAGCGCCAGCACCTCTCCTGCAGCCTTTTTCCCTGCCTCGACACCTGTACAAAGGATAATAAATGTATGTAGACCATAACCACAAATGTTTAGAAAATTTTAATAAATTATAAGAGAGTCAAACCAGGTTGATGATAGGCATTGATGTTGATTAAATAAGCATAAAGACCGACAGCACGTTCATAGAGTGCAACAAGTGCTCCAACAGCTCTAGGATTTACTTCTTGGACGGTGACTGTAATAGATTCACGATCATTTGCATAAAGAGCAGAACGAGTTCCCTACAGAAATGAATCCAGTTTCCTCATTAATTGAATAAATTTAATAATGTGTCAAATCTCATTTTACATTTATATACCAGATCTGGAAAATTACATGCAACATTCCAAACAAGTAGTCCCCACATGTAACACTTGGTTCAAGCTCCCACTCATGACCAGGAGGCCTATCGCGCAAAACTTCAATAAAAGTAACAAAGAAATTGTGCACACCTTCTCTCAGCTGCTGAATGTACCTGCAACCAGAGACAAATCATTGACCATGCTTTTTTTCTAATCTAGAGGAAAATACCTGATACAGAAGAGAAGACCATAAACTTACGCATGCTGATCTGTGCTTCCTTTGTTACCATACACCGTTAGTCCCTGATTAACCTGCATTAGAGTGCCACATCTTGAAGGTCTCTTTGGAACACAGAAATCTGTACATTTTCCACATGAATATAAAAAATGTCCCCTTCACAAAGAGGATTGAATAAAAACCTTGACATGAGTCGCATCACTAATAATATAAGCTACAAGAAGGAAAAAAGGAATAATGCATACCCGATTGCCATCGAGGTCAAATTCTTTTCCAAGAGATTCCATGACAAGTTGTTGCAGGTATCTACTCAAAAGAAGCAGGCTATCCTTGTATGGTAATACAACCATATCCTGGAACAACCATATCATAAAGATAAGCAGAACACACAAGCACACGATCACGTGCATACAGAATTTCAGATACGTGGATATGGAAGAAAATTTAAAAAAGGAACAGTGAATAAACCATAAACAATAAAATTGTAAACCACCTAACCTTACTTCCTATTCCATCTGATGCCCAATACCAACATAGTGCAAGTAAAGCTGCTGGATTTTCCTTAATCTGGGCAAGGAAAACATCATAATCATACTTATATTTAGTTACAGGAATGGCATTTATGATTCAACTTTTGCTTTCTATGTCCAAAGAAACCATACCTCAGTATTCCTAGTTTCCTCATCCATTTGTGCAGCACCAACTAGCATTTCCTTTATGTCAATACCCTTGTAATAATTTTCTTGTCAGTTATTTTTTTAGATAAAGGAAGTTTTATTGATTTCAGACAATTACATCAAGGTGATTTCTTGTCAGTTTAACATTCTAAGTCCATAAAATCTTTTTACTCCTCAACAGACAACAGCACATGCAAATGTGAGGCACTGACCTGTAATGCTGCTGGCAGTAAACCCACAGCTGACATCTCTGATGTTCTACCTCCGACCCAATCAAACATGGGAAATCTAGCTAACCACCCCTCTATTCTGGCAGTGTTATCTAATAAAGAATTCTCTTGAGTAATTGCAACACCCTGCAAAATAGTTGGTCCTACACTTCAAATCAAATTTAATTATGGATCAAACATGCCATCCACAATTAGAAGGCAAGAATAAATTTCACAGGAACCTAAGATAAAACACATTAAGAAATTATCTGATCAATGCTTGGTCACCATCCTTCTCAAAGAACATCTGGTCACCATTGGATTAGGTTTCTAGAATACATAAAAAAAAATCAAAATTTTCTACCTTAGTCATGTCTCAAAATAGTTGGTCCTACACTAAGACAACATGTAGTAAAAAGCATAATATCATGGTGCATGGCAGTGGGTTACTTCGAAGTATATCTGATAGAAGGTAAAGTCAGAATGATATGTTCACATCCACTGATCCACACACTCATACAGAACAACAAAGAGTATCATGATACAATTACCCAATGGAAAGAAAGCATGGAGACAAAAGAACCTTAAGTCACAACCTGTTTCGAGAATTCTAGCCCAGCATCCCGGAAGGCCTTTTGTACTTCTAATAGACCATTTCGTGTCTCAGGTGTGCCTCCACTCTAGGAGTACAAAAAAATGGGTTTGTAAGATTTCTCATGATAAGTAATCCTATAAAAGCGAGTGGAAAAACAAAGAATTAGGGTGAATATGAATTATGTACCTTAGAAATTACAATAACAAGAGTTGATGCAAGTTCTGGTCCTAGTTGTGCAATTTGGTGGTCAATTCCAGCTGGATCGGTGTTGTCGATAAATCTTATCTGACACAGCCATCAGAAAGAGAGGGTGGATCACACTTCACACACAGTACTTTGGGCTGCAGAAGACATTTTAACAATACATTACATTGTAAAAGAGCTCACTTTACTTATGGGTAGATAATGTCCATAAGCAAGTAAGCTACTCTGCAGCCCAATGAAAGGATTTGGGTTTCAGCTTGGATCAGATATAAATGATAGATTATAAGGCAAGAGTATTGTTGCACAAAAGAAAAGCTCCTAACTCAAATGTGCCTTTCTAGTATATAGATATATGGTGTAGAAAGCAAAGCCTGTTCATATTTTCTTTCTGTATTCATTTGAACTGAATTCTCTATTGAACTCGAAATATCTTTGAGGAGCCTTGAGTACTGTTGGACTTATTACTTCAGCAAGGAATGTATCCTCATAACTATATAGACCAAGCTAACGAGAAGAAAATATATGGTAGATGGTATAGTTCACAGAAATTACAGATACCATCAGTGGAGGGTTATCTGGAGCAAGTGCCTCCGCAACAAATTGTGGCCCCAAAGATGAACCGCCAATTCCAATTGAAAGAATTTGAGTAAATCGGCCAGCAGGGGACGAGGGAGGTCTTATCTGCATTAACACCATAAACCATCACAAAAGTAGCATGGACACTTCACACTTGACAGAGCATAAAACATACCTATAAAAGATGCAGTTAGCTTATGATACAGTGCAATATTGTTTAGTCTTACAAGTAATACGCTAAGGCCATGTATAATGGGATGCCTAGATAGATGCTTACAGCAGTAAACCGGGTTTTATTTGTCCAGCTCGGCACCGTGCAAAGCGAGCGGCGCTACGCGAAGCTGTCGCTGCTAGCGAGCGCTCCCGCAGAAAACGGCGTATGAACGAATCTTCCGGTTTTGTCGTCCACACAAAACAACCTGACGCTAATACTGATTTAATTAACAAACTAATTAAGAGGTTGCCTTCATTGGAGATTGAAACTCTTAAGTAGATGCTAAACAGACTTTTTTTCCCTAAGCGCTCATCTAAACGTCTGAACCATTGCACATGGCCTAATTGTGAAAGATAACTATGAAGCAGTTATCAAACGTCAAAAACTGCCTATTCTCCATGATCGTCAACCAAAAGTAAAGTATATTCTTCGATGGATCACTAATCTATGTCATGCTAACCCATGCAAAACCAGAATTTAACACCACTAAATTAAATACTGTACAATACTAACTGGTCAAATTAATACTACCTCCTGAGTCAGACTATCCTTATCCCATACCTTATCACAATTCACAATACACACAATCGAGCATAGCTAAAATTGAAAACGAAGTATCCCTCAAGCGAGTGGAAATTCACCTTGGCAGAGATGACATCGTTGGTGAACGCGATGATGCGCTCGAGCGTGGTCTCGATTTTCTCGCGGAGGAAGGAATTGGGGGCGAGGGCGGGGCTCCGCAGCCAGTAGTGGCCGACCATGCGGCCCTCGTCGGGGTTGGCGATGGCGCCCTTCTCGAGCTCCCGCATCGCCTCGAACGCCCGCTGCATCGGCGCCTCCATCCGCCGCAGGAAACCCTCGGTGAACCCGATCCGGCTCACGTCGACGAACAGTCCCAGCTGCTTGTGCTGGTACAGCCACTCCACGTAGCGGTTCCACAGCCTGATGGGGTCCTTGTCGAGCTCCCCGTGTCCGTGGGCATGGCCCGACTCCGATTGCTTCGAGGTGAGCGAGCGGGGAGAGGAAGAGGATGGCGCGTACGAGCGGGAGAGGAAGACGTCGGTGATGGGGTTTGTGCGGGCGAGGCGGAAGTAGGAGTAGCGGGGGAGGTGGTCTCGACGGAGGCGAAGGCCGCACGCTCCGGAGGTGGGCGCCGCCGCCGCCGCCGCCGCAGCGCCGGAGATGGAAGACATCGCCGGAGTTGGGGATTTCAGTGGAGTTTGCTCGTGTGGCTTGGGAGTCCAACGAGGTAAGCCTCGGGAGGAGGAAACTGAAACGTGGGGCCCACTTGTCAGTGAGAGGGGTATCTTGCTTGGTTGCACAGGTTACTCTGTCCGTACGGCCCGGAAGCTTAATTCCAAATTGGTTTGTGGGCTTGCCTTCATTCATCCATCATCATTATCAGGCGGTTCGTGCCACCTAACCAGGCATGGAAAATGGGCTGAATTACCGTCGGCACCTCACTTGATACAAAAGCAGCTGATGCTTATTCATCTACCCTATAGTTAATGGACCCGACTAGACAGAAGCCGGACGTCAGGTTGTCCTTTCGCGTGACTCCCCTAAAAATAGGAAGCGCACGTTTCTATTTTCAAAAACCGTGCCCCGCGTGCAGCGCAGCCCACACCCCTACGCGCCGTCACTGCTGCTGCCGCGACCCCCGAACAGACGAGGGGAGGAGGTTGGGGATCTCGAAAAAATCAAAGAGAAAGCACTGAAAATAGGAGAAGAAAGAGTAGGGAAAAAACCATTGAATCTGAATCCAAAATTTGAGAAAGAAGGGGAGACTGACCTGGTAGCATCAATTTGAGATATGTAGTCTCAAGTAGATCACTTCCCCAGTTGTATTAAGTTATATCCTTCGGTTGTACTAAATTACATCCCATTATATTAAGTTAAATCCACGGTATACTAAGTTACATCCTTAGTTGCATGAAGTTACATCCCAGTACGCTAGGTTACATCCATGGTATACTAAAATTACATCCTCAAATTGTACTAAATTGCATCCACAGTATACTAAGTTACATCCACGGTGTACTAAGGTACATCCTCATTTGCATTAAGTTACATCCAAAGTTGCGCTAAGTTACATCCCAGTATACTAAGTTATATTTACATCCATGGTATACTAAAGTTACATCCTCAGTTGTACTAAAATTACATCCATGGTATACTAAGTTACATCCACGGTGTACTAAGTTACATTTTCAGTTGCACTAAGTTACATCCAAAAGTTGTAGTAAGTTACATCTTCTGTTGTATTAAGTTACATTCAAAAGTTATACTAAGTTACATCCCAGTATACTAAGTTACATCCATGATATAATAAAGTTACATTCTGAGTTGTACTAAAATTACATCCACGCTTAAGACAGAGTTACATACACGGTTAAGTCACAAATATCTCCGCACCAAGCTTGACGCCAGCGAGGGGAGAGAAGACGAATCTGGCGTCGGCGAGCTCCGCCGCGCTGGATTTGGCGTCGGCAACCTCCTCTGCGCCGATGCCGAGCGGATCTAGAGCCGGCGAGCTCCTCCGCGCTGGATCTGGCGCCGACGAGCTCCTCCGCGCTAGATCTGGCATCGGCGAGCTCCTCAGATCAGGAGTGGCGATGGGTGTGGAGGGCGAGGGGAGACAGCACCGGATTTGAGCGGGAGCAACCGACGCCGCCGCCGCCGTGGAAAATCGCCGGGGATGGGGGAGCAACCGGCGGCGGCGCCGCCGCCATGGAAAATGGTCGAGGATGGGGAGCAACCGCCAGAAAATCGCCGGGATGAGGAAGAATGGGGGGAGAGAGAGATGGAGAATGGGCGGAGAGAGAGGGGGAGTGTCGGGTGGCCCCGCGTGGAAACCGCGCCCGTGGAGGCACGTGGCGCACGCTCAGTGGGGGCGCTGGTTAGGACGTGCCAGCGCCCGGTCTCTCAATAGATTTTCCGATAGTTAATCTATATACCCTATAGTTAAACAAATGGTTTTACTCATGACCATGACCATCATCAAATCTAACGGCCTAAAAGGTGTGTACGAAATCAAACGGATGAGATCCTCCCCCGTGGCACATTTCGCGGATACGCCTGGCTCAGTAGGCCCAATGAACCACAGCCGCAGCATAGCCACGCCGGGAAAAACATGTAAATTTGTTTCCTTTTGCCCTTCCCTCGAATCCTCGATCCCGATCTCCCAGGAAGATATATTTGGATGTGGCTGGGGTTCGTCACCTACGTTCCTGCCATGTACATCCTAAACCTCCTCATTGCTTACTCTTGCCCTAGGTCGACTCCAAGGTCGCCAAAGGTGCTCGGCGAGGACTCTGCTCTCCCTATACGCGCTTCCGACAACCGCTCCTGGAGTTCAAGTTCTGGTGCGATTTAATGCTCTTCCTTGCCTAATGCAAATCGAATTTGTGGCATCCTTTTTTTCATGTGCTATGAACGAGCTCGATTATACATGCGTGCTTATCGCTGCTTGATTGTGATGAAATATTCGATGGGTCACAAGGATCTTCTAGATTTGACTGCAAATTGAGTAATAATCTGTTAAATGTGATGTTATTAGTTTATTACTGGACGTGTGGGCTGTGGACGGATTAACGGTTGAGGCTGGGTTTATGAGAGATTTGATGCAAGTTTCTTAGCTGGGCTGGTGATGCTAATGATTTTGAATCAAACAAGCACCTTCTTTATTTATTCACACACCTCTAAAGCAGTCACTCACTTTCTCTTTGGAGTGTTAATATTTGTCCAACAGTTTTCAGTTCATATCTTCTTTGACAATCCAATGCCAATTCTGATGAATATCTGATATGCCTTTATTTCAGTGGATAGTTTTAGTTTATTTATTCCACAACTAAAAAAGAAATATTTCTTTTCCAATCAACTACTAGCAAGTCATGGATCACTAATTAATGTTGTGGAAAAACCGGTCAAATTAAACGTATTTTGGCCTTGACAACTGATGGCTTGGAAAAGTTTACACCTGCTTAGGGTCAATTCTCTCTGATCGAAGGCTAAAACCTGCAGCTGTTCTTGTGTCAGACATCAAGGAAGAGGTTCAAGTGTGAAGAAGGCTTGATTGTTTCCTATGCATGCATAACAACCTGTAGATCCTGGTTTTCCCCTTTCATGTACGGTATGGTTTCTGTACTGAACTTTTATTTCGTAAATCTTAATAAAATTGGTCGCCAAATCATACGGTTGACCCGGCCAAAATCAGGCTGAAAGCTTGAGCGTCTGACGGGTTACAGCAACCTTGGCACTGCATTGTGCATTGTAACGTGAAAATGATTAAGCCATTGCCTTTTAAACTCATGGGAGTGTGCTCAACATTGCTTCCGTCAAAATAATCTACTTCCTGGGTCCAACAGTTCTCTGATTTGTATTATCAAAAGTGTAACACATCCAATGACCCAGAATCATTTTGATTGGATTTGAATGAATCCAGTAGTACTATAGCCTGAATATTAAGTTAGTTTCGTCCTTGGAGGAGATTTTAAAAAATAACTTGCAGTTTCCGCTAGAGCAATGTTAATTACATTATTAGTGAGATTTTTTCTGAAGGATGTTGGTATCTGAAGCCGTTTCTTCTAATATTGCTGAGGTAAACCCTCCTATGATTCTGAATCATCCTTATAATTTTCATTGTAACATTAGTGGGCTATACTGTTGTTTTTTTATTTGTCACATAGGTTTTTAGCATGGTCTTTGCTCTGTGAAATATGATGGTTCCCTCATGACCAATGAAGATTCACATTACTTCAGTTAGCTTTGTAGATTTCTGCATCTTTTCCTGATTCCATTTCTTTTTACAATCTGTAAGCAATTGAGATTGCAATGAAGTAGCGGCATAAGAAATAGAAGCAGCTGATTTAACTCAAGTCGTATGATCAGGGCCGCAACCATCAGTTTTAACTCCCAAGTGCATAGCTAGGTAAGATTATATATTTCTGAATTCTGATATATTCTCTCCGTAAAAAAAAAAGCATTCCTGGGTTTGAATCTGATATCTGGATATAGGCCATGTCCAGATTCAAACCCAAAAATGCTCTTTTTATTTGGGACGGAGGGAGTATTTGTGATGAAAGTCTGAGTCCAAGTTCAAAAATCACTTTCACCTGAATAGAAAATTGAATTTGTAATGTATATTGTGATGGATTTCGAAAATTAGTACTCGAGTTCAAGTAATGCATCTGTTCATGTAAACTGACCAATTACAAGCATGTTTTTTTATCTAAATCATGGGAGTTCATAATGTATTAATTGAATGGCATTTGATAATGTAGTATTGCACTTGTTTGATTTTCCCGTAAGATGGTACCTTTGGATGTAAATTTGTACTCCCTCCTTCCTTTTATACACGATGCTTGTTAGTTCAACTTTGAACTAACTAACATCAACCAGATGAAACCGGAGGGAGTACTACTGGATAAAGCATATGCTTTTCTATTTTAGGTGGATGTTGGATACTTGGAAAGTTATGGTTTTTTTCCCCAAAAAAATTCAGTGGACACGTGGCGTAGCGGGACTGCTGTGCACCCCTGGCGTCGATTTTTGACACGTGGCCCTGCAATCCATCAAACGGGCAGTAGGGCGTCAGTCTCCCGGCTCCCCTTGGCTCCTTTCCCGGCTCAATGAGAGGCTCGATCGAGAGGTATGCGGAAGAGCCATCTCGGCTCGCTGGATCGATCATTCACTACTCCATGTCGTTTTCGTTGGCGAGGTAGACGGAAGAGCTGGCATCAGAATTTAGATGCGTTTGAAGAAGAGGTACGGGACAGAAACAGCGGAGCTCCTCCGTTTCTGATGGCAGTTCCGAGTGTTCTTGTGTTGGTGATTGCAGCTGTGATTAGCCGCCGGCCGCTTCGCCACGTACTGAGAAGTAACCAGTCAATCGTAAGAACAAAAAAAATTCAGAAATCGAAACGTAGGGAAAGAAGAGAGATGAGCTGATACGTATATGGAAGAAGAAGATGTGAAGCAACGGATGCAAAAGAAATCATTGAAGCCGTAGTCCTTGAATGCCGCGGCTCGTCGGCGGCGGCGGCTGCGACGACGAATTGGGGATCGAGCCGACATGAACCTGAAAGCCACCATCCACGCCTAGAGCCGAGCCGCAGCCTCCTCACCGCGCGCCTGGCACTGAGGAATCGTCCGATCTTTAGTTTTTTTCACGTGGCATTCATCTAGAGCGGGTGCGCAAAGGGCCTCCTTTGCACCCGGTGTCCATAGAATTTTTTTCCTTTTTCCCCCTTGCCTGTCAAGGTGGGTTCCCTTTATTTCTAATTTTTAAATATGATTTTATATTTCCACGATACACATGTATTATTGAATTTGTATCTTGTGATTCAACTTAAATATCACCGTAGCATTAGCACGGGCAAATTACTAGTAGACATCAATTGATCAAATATGTTGTCATGTGCAGTTACTACTCTCTATCAACAATTACAGTTTAATATTATGCTCTATTCCACTACATCAGTACTTCTTCCGTTTCATATTGGGCATGCTCAATGGTTAAGACAACGATATAAGTAATTTTCTTTCAGCTCGTCAAAAGATAACATATGAGACAGTGATTTGCCTATTATGTTCTATGTATATCCTTAAAAATAGAATTAATTGGCTAATAAAATTCATTTATCTGAGAGACAACTAGATTATAATGGTAAAAATCATATCCATAACTTACAACTGTTGTCTTTTATACCGTAAGCAAAATAACATACAACCTCTTTCTGTCTCTTCCACCTATACAAAAATTCAAAGTGGCATTGTATTCCATACAACACTTTAATCCCATTGGGCATGCCTTATAAGATGTTTTATATTTTCATATTTTGTCTAAACTTTCAAACACTTTAAATGCAGAAAAAGCTACGCGCTATTTAAATTAAGAATTAGGAATGTTGGACAAACAACCAACATTCATGGCGGGCAGTAGGATGGTATCTCGCAACAAAAAAAAATTGACCAGAGTGATTGGCTATCACCCTAGCTCTGGAGTTCGTCGGCCCGCCGAGGTCCAAGCACAAGCCTTCTCCGTGAGGTCATCGCAAAGCTCTCGCCTGCCGCACCTGCCATGATTGATGATGTGGTTGCTCCTCTCCTTCCATAGCAGCCAAGCCACCGATGTGATAAGAGTCTCGAAGCCATATTTCTTGTCGCACCACAAGGAGCACTGTGCAGCCATCCACTAGTCTAGGAAAGTAGGAAACATAGACGGTCGTCGAGTGAGCTACCGGATAGGTTGATCACCCAAAGGATGAACCGCCAAACCTGACATGCCACGACACAATTTGTGTGGATATGATCGAACAATTCCGTAACCTGGTTGTATATGCATATGTCGCTATCCAACAAGATGCGTTTCTGAAGGCGATCCGCCATCTAGCACCATTTGTACAACACTAGCCATAGAAAGCATTTGCATCGTGGTGACACCCATGATCCCCACACAGGTTTGTTACGTTGAACTTCATGCGGTCTATCTAAACTCACGAATATTCATATGATTCTAGCCATACATGAATCTATTCAAAATATAATATATTACTCCCTCCGTCTTTAAATATGTCTACAATACTTTACTTTGACCATTAATTTATTTCATAAAAAATATCAAAAACTATAAAATTTACATCATATAAAACCATGTTCAAATACAAATCTAATGATGTCACATGCATAACACTAAACACCAATATTGTTAGTTTAACTATTAGTCAAAACTTTTAAATGTTGATTTTGCAGAAAACAATGACATCTTATATTAAAGGACGGAGGAAGTACAAACGTGAAACAGAGAAAGTATCTTGATAAGTATATTGTTGACGCCTTTTCCTGCCAACACACGACCCACCTAAAGATTTACGGTGTTTATAACTTAGAGTCGCCAACCACCTCAACAACAAGGTGTGTCCAGAGATAACCAAATCAGCCTCTAGGCCGATTTAGATATATTAGGGATCAAAACCAGCCTACAGGCCGATTTAGATCAAAATAGAGGTAGTAGGCGAATTGGAAGGTTTACATGACAAACCTACAAAAAAAAGTTTCGCACTGTCGCAGCGAAAGCAGACGGTTTACAGCGCAAATCGACAAAGATTTATGGCTAAAGCTAGTCTAGGTAAAAGGGAGTAGAAGGGAGAGAAAACATGGCTAAAGTAAAGGTAGAAGAACGATTCTAATTGACTCGTAGATAGTCATCTTGTATTACGTTGATTGTGTGAGAGAGGTGTCAATTGAACCGGCCTTGTCTCTTATAAAGGGGTGATCTTGCCTATCCCAGTGGTTTTCCACGTTCTTAGATGCATTAAGATCAATTAGGACTCAAACTTTCCAAACTTGAACGAGAAGAAAGCCAAAACTTCTATTTTATCTCGGAATCCGACACGGCCGGTCTGACCGGAGGCAAATTGCTGGTCGGACCGGCCCACCGGTTTGACCATCCTATAGCTTGCGGTCAGACCGGCCCAGCTGGTTTTCGGGCGCAATCTTCTCTGTATCTGCCGGTATGACCGCCTATTGGTGAATTCCCAGGCCTCTTCTAAATTGGCTTCCAAATTTATTTCTAACTTCTTTTAATCAAATTTAGGTGTCAACACGCTCATATCACGGTGCGATTTTGCTTCATGCAACCTAGTTACCTAGGCCAAGCCTGCAATATCACTTAACTTTTCTAATATTTCCAGAATCATCGCTGGTAATTGAAGCGGTAGAATACAAAGATATGATTTGTTGAATGAGAAGAAAAACGGACTAGAGAAGTAGAGATATAATTAATCTGCGTAAAAACTATCTCAAAGGTATGGGATTCATGTACTGCTGTGTCAAGATGAAAATGTTTTTAGAGTTCAGACAGTCGATCTCTCTACTGTCCAACTGTCCTTGTGACTTATCTATCTAGTGCTGTACCGGTTCGATCCAACTATTGTTAGCCGTGGACAAGATTAGGACTACATAATTGCCATGGTAATGGATGCTTCCAGAACTGCTACTCACTTATAAACCGTGAACAGTAAGCTAATTCAATCTAATCTCCTAATCCTATATATTGATTGATCCATTGTGTAATTAACCTTGCCGCCAAGTGGATGGTACTGCACAGTCCCAGGAGCAGTACCCTGATAAAGAAACTGCACGGCTACGTACAGAAGTACACGCTTAACTGATGCCGGAAGAGTACAACCTCACCCTTCTCGATCAATCAGTATAATTTTTCTGCAAATTTTCTTTCTGAAATAATTGGAAATTGGAAGGAAAGATTAAGTCGCAGAAGACATAAGACAAATTGGAGAGTAATCTTGACTGGTTTGCTGCTGGCAGGGCCGTCTAATGACCATGGAGATATATTATATTCATCCTCTGCTCAACAATTAATTAACTGCTTAACCACATTGTTCATTGGATTTGGCTACCAGATCAGGCCATTTGGAAATACGTCTCCATTTGCTAATATAATCAAAAGAGCTCCTGGGTGAAGATAGGGTCAGCCTCTCTAGATTCTTAATTAGCACAATAACATCCTTGGCGAAATTAATTTGATTAGTAATGTCCAAGTTGGCAACCACCATGATTGAACGACTGAATTAAACTGATCATTCCTAGCTACTCTACATCTCAAATGAATCCATCAACAGCGCGATTAACAAGGCCCGGTATATCATACACACCAACGATCATCGTTACTGCAAGACGCGAGATAGATGGTGGGTGCAAGCTTGCTTTGGGAGTCTCAGCGCAGAGGGCGGCGACACGCAAGCTATATAGCTCGGATGTTCTGGATGCTTATTTATGGCGTACCGATATATAGCATAGAATCCACTAGCAACACAGCACATGTGACATGTGTATGGAATTCCTCAACCAAATCCAACAAGAAGGTGTGAGTGAAAGAAAACTCGTGGTCGATGGTGCATGTTTTTTTAAAAAAATTAATTTTCAAAATATTCGTTTCTCTATTTGAATTTGAGAAAATATATCGAATTCACACATAATTGCATAAATATTTGCGGTCCCACGGCAAGGAAGCGCGGCACTTGCCAACACCGTACGTTATTGCTGGAACACTATGCAGCACCGGCCGGTGCCGCACCATCAAGTTGCGGCAACGCAGCAGCAAGTAGGGATGAAAACGGATCGGATACGGACGGAAACCAACTGCACCATATCCGTTTTCATATTACTTTTTGGATTCGGATCGGAATCGAAAACCTCGGATATGAAAACGGAATCGAATATTTTCGAATACAGATACAGAGCAAATACGAATTGGGACGAATACAGTATCGAATATTTATCAGAATATCAAAACCCCTCAATACGAGCTTCTTAAATCAAGTAATAGAAATCGTGCATTAGTTTTTCTAAAATAAAAGATAATTTTTTTAAAAAATTTATCAACGGGCAATATAACTAGTTGTATAATTTATTTTGTAGGACATGTAGTTAGAAAAAAAAGTCTCCCTCAACTTGTCGTATCGGGTGGCGCAACTAGACCATGTCACTAAGACGAGGAGGCCTCTCCCTTCCTACTTTATGAAGTAAACCTTAAATAATGGGCTAGACATTTTTTTGGGCCAAACTTATATTTAGGGCATATGGGCTTTCAATGTGCAGCGGATATCGAAAAAAAATCCGGATAGTATCCGACCGAATCCGAGTTCCGCCGAATAACAGCCATACCATATTTGTATCTGTTTTTGACAAAAAAAAATCCGAATCCGTATCCGATTCTGAAAATATCCGAAGAAAATCCGACCAAGACTATCCGTATAAAAAAACAGACCCGAATTTCGGAAACTATCCGTACCACTTTCATCCTAGCAGCAAGCCATTGCCGCAAGAGCTAGCTGCGGCAACACAGAAGCTATGCTGATGCATACAGCCGATGGCACACGCACAGCAGTTGGCCAGTGTCGTGCGGTGGTGCCACGCCACTGCGTGGTGTCAGCCGGTGTCGCACGGTGGTGCCGCGGCACCACGCGGTGTCGGCCGGTATCGTGCGTCCGTGCTCGGCACGTGAATATTTATGTAATTTTGTATTAATTCGATATATTTTTTTAACTCAAAGGAAAAATAAATATTTTGAAATTTAATTATGTTTTTTCACCCTTCGAGTGAATTCTTCAAGAGAGAATTCTACCTGCTCCTAAATTTTCTATACATTCATTTTATGTTCTTAAAATTTTCCGTATTCAATCCTCTGTACCTATGTCCATTCCGTCAGATATTTCAACCATTAGATTATTCTAAAATAACCATGTTGCCACTTATAGTCATCACGTGATGTGGCTAAAACCCTAAAGCTCAATGTGAAACTTTTTAGTTTATATAAAAAACCAAATGCAGTCAGATAATTTTAGCCTAAATTTCAAAACCAAAGTTAGCAAGTTCTTATTTTAAAGGAATTTTGAAATAATTTACAATAAAAATTGATGACGTCTATACAGAAGTTCCACACCGGGCATTTGCAATCCAAACTATATTTAGATGACTTAAGCTTAAGTTTCAATGACATATTTTATAAATCATTTTTTTAGAAAAAAATGAAATATCTTTACCTCAAACAAGCTAGCACATAAGCCCCAGGAGGGGTAATATTAGTTATTTTGAAATACATATCTACCAACCAAGTGATGGTTAACTATCGAAAATGCGAAATGGGTGCTCAGAGGAGTAAAAGAAAACCTGTGGATATACAATAGGATGAGACAATATTCGAAGTATATGAAATAGATGGAGCGAAAGATTATAGTCACACGCAAAATTTTATCTAACCATACCTTACGATCAATACATCTCGATACGAGAACAATACCTCCACAAGCACACACTCTCATCACTTTATCAGCATTTAGAAGAATCCATATATTCATTTGACGCGCGAGACAGCAAACCATATTATACTTTGTTGCCAACTGGCAACATACAGCCTGTTCGGCTGGCTGGGTTGGTTCAGCCAGCCCAGCCAGCCTTTAGGTAAAAGGCACTCAGCCCAGCCAAACTACTATTCAAAAAACCTATTCAGCCCAGCCAGCTCAGCTCAGCCAGTCAGCCGAACAGGGCCTAACTTTGGGAACACCTGAGAATTCAATCCCTAACAGTGCAGTCAAATTCGCTGCTAACCTTTATGGAAGCCATAATAATAGGCAACTCCTTCGGCAGTGATCTGTCGCCGGTTTTCTTCGCTGCCTGCGCTCATGCCCTCTGGAAAGCAAGAAAACAAAAGAATATTTGAGGGCAAATCAACGCAAATATCCCAACTAAAGATCGATATAAAGGAGGCCCTAGCTCTGTGGGCACACCGAGCTGATGCAGTTAACAAAATGAAGATAACAAGCTGGAGCGAGATTCATCTGTAACTATGCTGTTTCTATAGTTCTTTTTAGCTTCTTTTCTTTTCTTTTGTTCAGTTTTTCTTTTGTACAGTTTGTTGTATATCCTTTCGCCTCTCTTTCCTCTTTTCTTTCCTTTGTTTTCCTCTCACTAGTGCCCATTGTAATCTGTGCTCTCCACTTTTTTTAATGAAACGGCTATAAGGTAGAACTCTCCTTTTCTCTGTCAAAAAAATTTGCCGCGCGAGACGTTGCATTAATTTGGGGTTGTAAATGCCTAACAAGGATTTCATTGGATGGTGGACCATGCAACAAGCACAGTACTCTTAAGTCTTAACCTTCACTCCTGTGAATTAATCAGCTAAAGCACGCATCAATTGAGGAATTAAGAGTGACTGTACTGAGGGAGGGAGTACACCTACGTACGTAGATGGCCTCTGGCCGATCGATCGAGTCCGTCACTCTCTTTGTTTTAGGTGGTTGTACTGATCTTCTCTTTTGAATTTTGACTCTCCAGTTAAAACTTAAGACTAGATCTAAGATCCGTCTAATGCAAATACCTAGCTAGATCACACTTTCTGAGAATCGATGCACTGTAACGTGACCTGCCAGTTGGGTTAAAGTATGAGATCTCTTAAAGTATTGCTGCAGCTACACTAGCTATACTACTAGCACCCCTTCAGAAACAGAGCTTTCTCCATGTATACATAAAACAGAGTAGTTGTAATCTCTCTAGGTCAAAAAAAAGAAGACCAATTAGCGTTACATCAGTCGTCTATGATTAATCTAGAGAGAGGTATGGGCAATGGGACAAGAACCTTAATGACCGGGTCGACCGGATCGCATATGCACTCAAACAGAAATTATGTACCGGACCAAGCTTTAATTGCGTGCATTATGAATGAGCGGATGCCTGATGGTGACACTTCTGAACATGCACACTGACACGATGCAATGCTAGGGGCCTAAATGTACAACATGAGTATTTTCCTGCTCTAATTTTATTTGAATTGCTATCTATCACGCGACATATTTTCGGTCCAAAACATATTGAATTTCTGACCATTTAGTTGCTTCACTATTCATGCTAGGAGGAATCCTTCTTCTCCGACTTCGAAGAACTGCGGTAGGTTTATGGTTTCTAGGTTGAGAGAGGGGTAGGACGGTGGTGGGGGAAGATGGGAGATCGCCAGGCTTAAAAGGATTGCCATGAAAGACAGATGTCTGATGGTTGGCGATGGACAAGGACGGGCGACGAGGCAGCGGCACCAGAGCCATAGAGATGGAGGAGGACAGTGGGCCCACGTTGGTGGCGAGGGCAAAGCACACATTGCGGTTAGGAGGCAATGGTCGATGATGACAGATCCGACGATGGCTTGAGGAGGAGGTGAAGGGGAAGGCGGGGAAGGAGAAGGCAGATTAGGAGGTCGGTCGGGAGGTTCTTGTCATTGTCGTTAACACCATCCAGTGTCAGCGAGGACGGACGACAACACGGTGGGGTGGCGTCGCAGGGGATCGAGTGGAGGGGAAGGAGAGGTAAGGGTTTCAAATTGTCAAAATGAATCTTAAAGTGATCGGAAGGTCCAAAATTTGCATGATATTAATAGGTGATTTGTGTTGAGTGCTAGCTAGGGAGTTCCAATTTTATTCTCTTCCCAAACTATATTCATGTCCCCGTTCTTTATGGTTTTCATTTTGAATTTGCTAATTGTCACTCGACAGAAAATTGTAAGGATTTCGAATAAACTCTACATCCCACTTTTAAGGGAGCTTCGCGCCAGTGCTTCCTACTGGTAGTATAAAATAATATGGATTTAGTAGATCTATAAACTTTTTTGAGTACAAATTTAGAGGGTTCGATCATCTAAGGAAAAAAGCCATAAAGAAGTAAAACTGTAATTTTGCATATCCATCCGAGTAAATGACTAATATGTCATTCCAAATGATCGATTTATATAATTTTTACTGACAATATAATACTATCAGTAGGGAGTACCGGAGCGTTCCTCCTCTTAAGGGGGCTTTGGGCGGCGAGCCGTGGGGTTGGTTAGAGGAGAGCGAAGTGAGAACAATATAATGCAGATTTAGGTAGCAGCATGAATCTTAAAGCAACCTAGTCCGTTCAAATAGTTACTGAGATGCAAAAAATTTCTCTTGAAAATGTTACCCAGGCAATACTTTTTCATTTAGGCGGCATACATTTCAATCTCTTGAAAGAACAACAAAATTAGACCATGTGGATACATTACAAATCTAGGACAAAGAGATCTACCGGACGCTGCAATATAGTCTGCTGATCCAGCGGCATGCTCTGATGCTCAGCAATATATATACGCCAAATGAGAGACACGCATACTGTATAACGTACGTACGGGCATCTCGCCTTACGTACCTGCCAATGTAGCAAAGCGTACGAAGCGTCGGAGATTGGCTGACCTGTACATGTGACAACCTACGAATTACGTACGTATAGCTCGATCGTGCGTAGCACGTGGACCACGGATTTACTGATCGATGTTGCGTAGGAGCACGTGGACCACGGATACGTACGTACAAGTACGTGCACAACTGCACATATATCTACTTTCACTTTCACCGTTTTTCCCCCTCGTTCCCCGGCAAAACGTACGTACACGGGAGCTCAGCTCGATCGGTTGAAAACTTGACACCGCACGAAGTGTAACTGTACTGTAAGATAGCCACAAGGGGCGGCGAGACATGGGAGAGCCATTGCGTCAACGGCCAAAGGCCATCGTTAATTTGTGGTGCGCGTCTGCGCGCCTAGTGCGTGCATGCGTAAGGCCACCCTGATAATTGTTTCGTCTCTAGTAGTGTTCTCGCCCGTTAGATGGTGCAATGGAGAGGAACGGCAATGGGTGGATGAAAATAGATTCTACTTGCTCGGGCGGACGTCCAATTGTTTATTATATATTGTCCAATATTTAAAATATATTTCTTATCTTGAAGGTATGAAATGGAGACTGTCAAATTTACTTGAAAATACGCATATATATATTTCAGTGTTCTCAAACAACACAAATCCCACTAAAATTACACTTCCTCCCCTCGTCCGCCTTCCAAGTTGAGGCGCTCGCCTAAGCCGTCACGTTTTTTTACTCTAGTAGCCTAGTAGGTCATCCTCACATACGGTACCAGAAGACATCGACGGTGCCGATGAGACCCATGGTCATCTTTCCTCCCGAGCTCGCTTCTTCCCTAAGACTGATAATGATGAGGTGTCCTATTGTCTTCCAAGCACCTACACAATTAATGCCCATGCATCGGTCTCCTACGCTCCATTCCCATCAATGTGCAGTTGTCTCGTTGCACGTTTGTGTTCTTCAGACCTCCACCACCCACGTCATCTCTGTAACCCTAAGAAATCTCCTCTCCCACGGCCATCCTAATCCCTCCCTAAACTCATAAGTTCTACTCAGTTATGACCCCTTAAGGCTGCATTGCTATGCATGTAGTCACCATCCAGCAAACTCTTTTTTTTTTTCAAAAAAAGTGCGAGTAACATGTTGAGCCTCATTATGGTGGTCTCTACAGCATCAGTATTACGTTGCCGATAGAAATAATCAGAACCGTTTATATGAGAATATTCTTTTATATTTCCACTAATATTAACTGGGTGAGTGACAGTAGAAATCAATCCAATCCTTTGGATTAAAATAGATCTACAGTTTAAATTGATTTCTACCAGCAGTAGAGACCACTGGAGTGGGGCTCATAATTACGACTACGACGTAATTACATTTATTTAGTACAAGACTATTCTTGATAAAAAAATAGTTGAATAAATATAGTCACTCCTAAAATTTAAGCACCAACATGATAACAGAATGGGGGCTATTCCACGTCGATAGATACGAGAGTCCAGCTGAACTGTAAACTATGCCCCGGTGCCGTACGCGCATACACCTGCAGGATACGATACAATCTCGTGATACTCGATCCTACGTGCCAGAGATTTACACCTTATCCTGGACAGAGCAATGAATCCGATCTAATCCACTATAGCTAGTCTCTAAATATACTGCAGTTAATTAAACATACATGCTACTGCACATAGCCACACATTATACTCCCTCTTGCAAATTTAACGTGCACAAGTGAAATTAATGGAAGCTCCATCGATAGTTTTTCTGCTTTTCCTTGTACCTGCAAATTAAAGTTACTTGGGTCCCAATGGCGCCTTGAGAGAATAGTTATACAGGTCGTAGACGCAGTATCCTTGTTAAACCCATGGCGAGAGACAGCCGGAGTTAAGGATTGCCGATTCGTATCAACGTCCTTGTCAACAAAATCTGTGCCTGTCCGGTACAATCCTTTACGCCCTTGCCCGGCCGGCCGGCCGGCGGAGATCATTGTCTTCAGAAATTGTACTGTAGTTCGTTATAATTGCCATTTCCCCTTACTCCATGATCTACTTACTGGCTTACTGCTTCCATGGTGGGGTACTACTGATATTATTCAATCTAGGCAATTTTTTTAGGAGAGAGAAAGCGTCAACACTTGTGCATGTTTAATGACGGAGCTTCACTAATTTCCTGAGGGGGCTAATATATAAATATACTTTAAAGTAGGGGCTATTATATAATTTTGTTGTACACTAAAGCATATAACCATAAGATTTCAATGTAATTTCTCTAAACCTGGCGGAGGCCAAAACTTTCTTTGGCAGTTTGACTAATTTTTTGAGGGGGGCTAATGTGTGAATATACTTTAAAGTAGGTGCCATTATATAATTTTGTTGTGCACTAAAACATAGAACCATAAGACGTCAATGTAATTTTTCTAAACCTGGAGGAGGCCAAAACCCTCTTTGGCTTCCATGAAGCTCCACCCTATCCGTGAAGCCCCGCCCCTGTGCATGCTGTACCAATATATATCTGAGTAGTTGTCAGGTCTGAAACAATTTATTTTAATGAATGCTATTGACCATGTTTTTATTAACCGTTCGGTTTCAATGTAGCATGTCACGAAAAAATTCAGTACAATTCCATTCTTTTCCCAATTTGTTGTATGCAAACTCATCCTCTTTAGCGAGATGACAATGAAGCAGCGTGTGTAACGGCCATGGACTGCACTTAGTAGGCGTCAACCTGTGTGCTGCATAATCTATTACTTTCTTCGTCCTAAAATATAAGTATTTTTTATTTGACATGGTCTTCAAGATGTTACTTTAATTAATAATATTTTTAAAAGAAAAGCATATTATGATCGTTCACTTTGAATTCCGCGATGAATCTAATAACATCGTTTTTGTGTGATCGTTCACTTTGAATTTGTCACTATTAATAGTCAAAGTTTAAAAGGTTTAACTTGGACTTTTCTAAAAGTTGTTGTATTTTGGGATGGAAGGAATATCTTATTCTAATGTATGTGGGTAAAATATGATATTTATTTTGGAAGTGTCGGTTACATTTGATTTTTTGAAATTGTAGTTGTTTATATTAAAACAAGAGTCCACATCAGTTACAGTTTGCTAATAATTCATTTCAATTTGTAAAATTAAATAGCTCGCTCTGTTTTAAGTTACTTGCCAATTTATTTAGTTGTGTTCTCAGTTAGCTATTTTTATATATCTTTGACCATGAATTTAGAAATTTGTATAGTTCAATATATGAAAATTACATATTATAAAAGTCACATGTTGAATCTAAAAACAATGGGACCTTGCCTACATCTAGATTCATAAAGAGAAGTTGTCCTGAATGATTGTTGTGTTATGGCAACACTAGGCGGATTTGGCAGGGCCGCGCTATTGAATTTGATGTAGATTGCAATTAGCAGAACTCATCTCACAATCGCACGTCCAGATATTAATACATGTCTATATTTTATACAAGTCTTTTCCAAACAGAGTAGCTTATATAGGACTAGTCTTGCCCATATTGTTGCTTAAAGTACATGGACATATTTCAGCATAATTTTTCGGGTGTGACAAAATTTGTCGGCCACAATTTTTAGAAAAAAAATCTTTCATATATTTATGGTGTAACTACACTATAAAAATCTTGTAACTTTTATATGAGTGAACACGTATTTAAAACACATACAGCTTATTCATAATTTACATGAAAGTTATATAAACTACATATAATTACATTTTCAAGATTTTTACTTAAAAATGTGTCAATGAATTCTCAGGAATACCGTAATTTTTCTCCCGATGTGTAGACTGGAATTAGGTAGAATTTGAAATTTTGTATAATCACGTATAGTTGTCTGTATAGTTTGTTCTTACATAATGGATAACTGTATGTAGTTGTATTTGTAATAGTCTGGGAAGATTTTTGCTAAGATTTATATATATGTGAGGCATGCTCCTGAGAACACGGAAATCTCTTCATTTTTTTTTCTAATACGAGGTTATTTTCACTAGGCATAATGGACGATAAATTTCATCGATTATTCCATAACTTATACTCCTCCAAAAGTCCAATTCATTGTGACACGTTTTGACTATTTATAAGTTTGATCAAGTTTATTAAAAAACTTAGTAACATGAACACCACTAAATTGGTTTCATTAAATCCAACATCAGATATTTTGTAGTCTAGTTTTACTATTTGTTTTGTGTTAGATATGTTGTTATATTTTTCTATGAAGCAGAGGGAGCAGAACATAACGTTGTAAACACAAACATGCAAAGCCATTGTTTCCGTTTGCATGCATGCTACTGTGTGCTTAATTTTTTGGTTACGATGAACTATAGCGTACAGAGTACTCTTGTCATTTGCGTACGACGAAGTAATCTTCAGCAGCACGAATTTCGGATCTGATCTCTTTTCGAGTTAGTTAGTAGGCCAGTACTCTCGAGTCTTCAGATAGTACGTGTTGTACAGTGTACACAACTCAGACCCTGTTCGGATATATATTTTTTTAAGTGTCTGTTACATCGGATGTTTGGACACTAATTAGAAGTATTAAATACAGGCTATTAATAAAATCTAACTTATATTTTGGACTATTTCACGAGACGAATCTATTAAGCCTAATTAGTCCATGATTAACGAATGTGATGCTACAGTAAATATTTGCTAATCATAGATTAATTAGGCTTAAAAAAATCGTCTCGCGAATTAGTCTTTATTTATGTAATTAGTTTTATTATCGGTCTATATTTAATACTTCTAATTGACGTGTAAATATCCGATGTGACATGAACTTAAAAAAAATTCATGAGATCCAAACAGAAAATAGCTGATCACAGAACGCCCTAAGTAGCAGCCGGTATCTTTTTCAATTTGGCAGTAGAAATGATTACGTCTTCATGCAGATTTACTGATCATTGACAGTAGAAATCATTTACAGTAGTTCTGTACATGCATGTTCACAGCTCGGGTATGCATTTTAGTCGGAATTTTGTGGTTGTCTTAACTCGATGAACATTTATACACTTCAAATTAAAATACATAAGGGGCATTTGTTTTGGTTAATTAGGCTGCTAGCTAGCTAGTTGTGGTGTACTGACAATGGAATTTGTTAGCCTCTTATGGACCATCAGCTATCATATTACTTGCCGATTCCGTTTATCTATGTCATAGCTAGATAATTGAGTACTACTACTACCTTTGGTTACTCTCAGCGGTGATGTAGTTCGGCTCATGTGCTTGTAACAATGTAACATACTAATCGGCTAGCTAGTTGTTTACTTAAGAAGGTCATCGTTCGATTAGACAAAGTTTTCTTTGTTATTGTACGTAGTAGTTTGCACTATAGTGTGGTCTTGGCCGACTACAATACCCCATTTGGAGCACGAAATGCGCTGCGTACATGGATTCCGTAGGGAAAAAAATCAACGGGGGACAGGATTAAGAAAACCAATATTATCACACCCTGATTCACTACCATAGAACACTCTATTTGTACTGGTTCATAACCGGCTTTTATGCCGGTTTTTAAACCGGCACAAGAAAAACGGAACAAAAGAGGTTTATTTGTGCCGGTTAAAAAACCGGCACTAATATACCACAGGAGGAAAAATATAACGCCATCTTCGATGTATTCGTACCGGTTCTGCATGTATAAACCGGCACAAATGTCACATTTAATACCGGTTGTAATTTCGGATACTATTCTGTATATAATTAGTACCGGTTAGTTTTATAAACCGGTACTAATAGAGCCATCAAACGGCAAAAAAAACAGCATTTGTACCTGTTTTTTGTATGGACTGATACAAATCTTGTTTTTATTTTTTAAAATAATATACGTGTAGTTATTAGTTGGGCCATTAGTACCGGTTTATTTTTAATAATTATTGACGAATGTTATTTTTATTTTTTTAATAATTATTGCCGAAAAAAATTAATTAAATGCAAAGGCTAAATTAAATTACTACAATGTCATTAACTTCGAAGTTCTTACACAATTAATAAGCTACAATTTCATATGGTTATCGACGGGTGATACCCGCAGACTGGATAAATAGGGTATTGGGGTATTTTGGTGTAATGATTTTCACAAAACGACATCATGCACATAGAAAAACATGATATGTAGGTTCATATGGAATTGATATGACGAGATCCACAGAGTACAAAGTAATAGATGAACCCAGGTGATGTCGACGAGATCGTAGTCGGGAGGGTCGACTGGCTATCTGGCGAGTCGGTTTCAATTTCTCCGGCTTCGTAATCTGTTGTGGTTGTGTTCGACGTTTGATTCGGTCCCTTGATCCCTTCAACCCCTCAAGGGTATGCCCTTTATACCATGGGTTGCCCATGTCTCCGAGTAAGACTCAAAGACATAGAACTCTGCACGATACTGGGAAATCCTAATACTCTCCGAGTTGAACTTCGCAGTTACCATATCCGTGAAGACGCCTTCCTTACTATCAGATTCCTTGTTGTTTAGGGAAACAAACCGTATACATGGATGCATACCATATCTGTATATTCCGTAGATTGTAGGATGTGACATATGCCTTATCTATAACCCTAACAATGGTAATCGCGTATTCCGGATACCTTCGTGACTATGGAGAGATGCACACCAAGTACTATACGATTAGAAAAGATTAGGGAAAACTTTCTAATACTGGAAGATACAATTCTGCCATATTTTTTTACTTGAAATCCCTAAGTCCGACTAGGCCATCGTAAGAGGTATAAATCTACCGACCCCTAGAGGGCCCATGGCACGTCCAATCAAAATTTGACCACTTACGATCCGTCGGAGCACATCGAAAACCCACAGAAGCGCATTGTCTACAATTCCTCTAATTTGACTAGTCCCACATATACACAACACATATACCTATACACCCCCTATAAACTAATCGAAGTATTGGACTAGTCTTCTGTTGCAACTCGTTGTAGTTGACAAAACACCTTATCTGTTGACTAAGGAAAATATGCCACACGACTAATAAGAAGTAGGGCTATTACCCCGACAGAAACCTAAACCTATATAAAAATATGTCTCCCTATTCTAAACCTATATAAAAATGTCTCCCTATTAGTTTCGTATTCTTCATAGTCATGTATCAGCGAATCCCTAAATGTAACGGATCCCATATTCGAGTTGTCGGTAATCGACAGTCTCCCGCTGGAGAAGAACATCCTACGCCACACCTAAATAAAATCTAGATCACCCCAAGTAGCCATATACTCGTTAGGATGTCTTATGTGAAATTGTATCACTATACATATGTGCAACAAAATGTAAACGCAAACGACTCGTTCTACCTTCAAACTGTTGCACCTATAATACCATAAAAAAAACAATACCAAATCAACCCCAATTTTAAAGCATGTACGAGTACTAGCTATAATTGACTTGCTAAAACTATTCACCACTGTGTTTAAACACAAAAAAGGAACCAGCCAAAATTCGAAAACACCGGACGCGTTTACACGGCCGGATGCCCACACTGCCGAGCCTGCCTTTTTCGCAACCCTTCGCGAGAGAGCCGCAGACGGTCGCCTGTCACCCCGCGTCCAACAAATCCCATCCATCCATCCTACCGATCCGACGGCCGAGACCTCTCCACGTCTCCCACCCACCAACCCGTGTCCTCTTCCTGTGGCCGCGCCCTCCTCCATTCCCGCCCCGGCTGTCCCAATTTCGGCGTACCGTCGCGTCGCGTCCCGGCGCGCCGCGCTTTCCCGAATTGCCCCTCTTCTCTTCTCCCTCTCCCCAATACAAAGCGCGAGCGCGCGGCGGCAGCAAGCAGAAGAAGCACAGCGCAAAGTCTCAATCTCGCAATCTTTCTCTCTCTCTCTCTCTCTCTCTCTCTCTCTTCTTGTCGCTGTCCTTGACACGAACTTACTAGTCGCTGTCTCCTCGTCGCCGCTCAAACCAACCGGAGAGCCCGGAGAAGGGGAGCAGAGCCACCGCCGCCGCCGGAGATGGCTCCGAGCTGCTGCTACGACGTCGCGGCGTCGTTGCTCCTCTGCGCCGAGGATAACAGCAGCATCCTTTGCCTGGAGGAGGAATACGAGGATGTGGAGGAGAGGAATAGCAGTGGTTGCCGGTCGATTGATGGGGATTTCGTCGCCGGCGGCGTGGAGGAGGAGATGTTCCCGCCGCAGACGGAGGAGTGCGTGGCGAGCTTGGTGGAGAGGGAGCGGGAGCACATGCCGAGGGCGGACTACGCCGAGAGGCTGCTCGTCGCCGGCGGCGTGGATCTCTCGGTCCGGTGCGAGGCCATCGATTGGATTTGGAAGGTGCGTGTTCTCGATCGATAAAAAGGAAGTTTTTTTTTGTGTGTTTGTGAGTAAATGCAGTGCATTTTTCCATGATTAGCTCCGTTCGTTTAGGGGAAAAAACGTGTCTTTTAGTACCTTGTTCGTGGATTCGAATGCGTTCTGCAACTTCAGTTTTCAGTAATCTGGAGCGTTCTTCCGCGGGCGTAATGCGTTGCAGAGGAGTGTTTCACTGCACTTCGAGTAATAACAGTTTGTCGTAGCGCGATAAATGTGCAAGTGACAAAAATATTTTGGTTAAATTCTTGGGACCATCTCGGCCCGAAGCTGGCCTTTCATCTGTTCGCTTATTCACGAGATGTCGATGTGCATTGTCTGATTCGAGTGGTAGTACTACAATTGCAATGATGGAGCGGGATTTTGGGGGCAAAAAAACCTGTTGGTAACGTGGTACTAGATGATAATTGACGTCTAGTTATCGTCCTCATTTTTTTTTCATGTGATCTTTTATGTAGTTATGATTGTCTAGCAAACTTATTTCCTTGTGATTCTCTACAGGTTTACACATACTACAGCTTCACCCCTCTCACTGCTTATCTGGCTGTGAACTACCTTGACCGTTTCCTGTCCCAGTACGAGCTGCCGGTAAGAACGAAAAGATTACATTTTTAGCCATCTCAAGAAGTTGCCAATGCTGTCCATGTTCATACAAGTACTAGATGAACTAACCGTTCGGTGTTCATGTCTCGGTGTCTCCAAATGCAGGAAGGCAAGGCTTGGATGACGCAATTGCTCTCGGTTGCATGCTTGTCTATCGCCGCCAAGATGGAGGAGACTGCAGTCCCAGAATGTTTGGACCTTCAGGTGAGCATCAAACCATGACAAGCACTGTAATTCATTGCGTTTGTTTGATCTTGTTCTGAGCGTTTGTTGTTGTTGTTTGATTGTTGATCAGATTGGAGAAGCACGGTTTGTGTTCGAGGCGAAGACGATCCAAAGAATGGAGCTTCTAGTTCTCAGCACCCTGAACTGGAGGATGCAAGCTGTGACGCCATTCTCCTACCTCGATTACTTCTTAAGAAAGCTCAATGGCGGCAATGCCGTGCCGAGAAGCTGGCTCTGGCAGTCGTCGGAGCTCATCTTGAGCATAGCAACAGGTGTGCCACGACAGAAAGATCCTGAACATAATTTCATTCGGTGACAATGGATAGATCAGATCATAATTCTGCACCCTCAGCATGGTCTGATGCATCTTAAACATGTCAGGAACTGGATTCCTAGTGTTTACACCCTCGGAGATCGCCGCGGCGGTGGCCGCCTCCGTGGCCGGAGAAGTCACCGGCGTGGTAGAAGACATCGCAAAGGCTTGCACCCATATAGATAAGGTACAGACAGTGAGGCGAAGCATCACGTAAAATTAATCCTCATACTAGATTCCTAGCTTGTTTAAATCTGAATTAACTCAAGTGTACTACCATTTGGATCCATCACATTCATAACTCAATTAACTCATAACTTGCAAAACCCGTACTTTCGTAAGAACACAGTACTGGTTCAGGATGCGTGAAGTGCATTTATGGCCGTGTGAGCTCGGGGAGTTAATGTGCTGTTCGCCTTTCGCTGCTGTGTCTGCAGGAGAGGGTGTTGCAATGCCAGGAAGCCATTCAGGCCTCCATGGCCTCCATTAACACTGTGCAACCTAAACCTGCAACAAGGTCCAGGAGAGGCTCAGCCTCTTCCTCCTCTGTGCCTCAGAGCCCTGTTGGTGTGCTGGATGCTGGCTGCCTTAGCTACAAAAGTGATGATACTGATGCAGCAACTATTGCCTCACATGGAGGAGGAAGGAGGAATTGCTTTGATTGCTCCCCGGTCACTAGCAAGAGGAGGAAGCTTAGCAGATGACTGACCAGTCAAAGTGCCCAATGATAGATCACTCCTCTGTACATCACCACCACTCATCTCGACAAAGGCAAAGTCAATTGGTTTCGATTGCAACGACTGTTAAAAGAACACTGGAACGGGAAAGGAAAAAAAAAGAATGGGGGCCAAAAGGGAGGGAATTTTGACATGTCGAGAGAGAGCAAGAAGTTGCTGATGAATAAAGAGGTGAGGTTGACCACCTAATTTGCTGAGCTTTTGCAAGCCAGCAGCCATGGTGATGAGAGGTGCCCCCAAAGAACAAAGGAAAGCTTTGTAGCAAACATAAAGCTTGATGAGACGATCAAGACAAAGGATGGTGAGGGGCTTTAGGCAACAAGTCCAAGAACTAGGCATGCACTGACCTGGCTGTGTAGTGGAGTATTCTTTTGTTCACTAGTTGTAGACTTGTAGTTGCATTAGTTGTATTTTTTTTTTCATTTCATTTGTGAGGAGAAAATTAGGAGGCAGATCTCCTTTTGTAATCAAGAATGATGATCATCCACATGAATAAAATAACAAGGTGTAACAAAAAAAAATGAAAATTAACAAGACCCAGAAAAGGAGGAAATGGGTTTCATTCAGTTTTCTTTTGTTTTTCTTTGTATAATCATCTGGCGGCCTATCTCTATATTGTTTGACTGGCTGACTGCTTGTCTGCTTTAAGACCATGAGCACCGCATTCCCTAGGAAATAAAAGAAGGGGACCTTGTGACCTGTCAGCAGGAACCTTGGGAAGACAAACTTAACAATACCATGCGGTTGCAGCGTTGAGCATCTGTCTCTTTGTTCGAATTAGTAGGTGCTTCTGTTATTTTACTCCTTAATTTAAGGGCTAAATGCTCTCAATTCTCTAAAGAATAGTTATACGAGGGTTGTCAAGGATATGAATGGTCCCATGCCGGCCGAGTTGGGTTGGATGGATCCTAAGTACCAAAGAGGTCCAATTTGTAACGCAAAAAAAAAAAAAGCTATAAATTTTATTGGAAATAGTTCATTTCTAAAATATCCCATCATTTAGCTGGAAATGCTTTGTATTCAAGCTTTACGCCTTCATATTTATTGGAAATCATTTCCAGTACATGCTACATGATCATAAATTCTGCACTCTGTGCCGAACTAGAAATTTCATTGCCCATTCCAAACTTGGGGCCAATTTGATAAGCTTCTGGCAATTCCAGCCTGAGCTGACTAGCTTCCACAAACAATGAAAATGTCGATTCATATTTCGAGAATATGTAAAAAACGGTTTTCCCGGCATCTCCATACATACTCACCGACCGCTTCTCGAAATCCCTAGCTCCCCTAAAAGACCTTGGAGGGGTCTTGTATACTCCACATTACAACCTAACCTATAGTTACTAGTTGAATACTCTTTTTTTGCTACGGATAAAAAATAAATTATGTTATTTCCTAAAATAGGTAGAAACATATTTTTCATGAAACATGTAACTATCCTTTTATATAGAAATTTTCTACCACAATCTGATCTTATATGTCGATATCCATCTAGATTCTATATTTGATTGACTTTTAATATTACAAAGTTAAGAAGGTGGATTGCAAAAAATCCAATGAAAGTAGGTGGTTGTGCCACCACCACTAGACCATTTTATAGCTGTAAAGTTATACAATTTTGATTGAGTAAAAATTAGATACGACTTGTTATCTATTAATAGAAATTAGAAAAGAAAATAGGAGTAAAAGCGTGCGTCGAGAGGACTCAGACATGGGTCGGGCACGCACACACGATAACGCTTGGACCACCTGTGCTAGGCGTAGTTTCATAGTTATATTCAATTATAAACTTTGATTTAGAATTGATTTTAGGGTTTTTTTTCTTGTCACTAACGTTTGCACTCTATGATTGGTATCTATAAAAACTGGTCTGAAAAACCAAGCCTTCAAATTCAGCATCATTTGAATTAGTATAGTTTGAGAATCAAGCCGGGACAAAGTTGTCGTAACACCAGTCTCTTGTAATCTGCTTTCGCGTTCTCATAGACTATACCATGCTAAACTACAAGCTTAATCCTTCTGTTCTCACAACTAGGATTATGGGAGAACCAAACGAGTGACACACAGGCATCAGGTACACACACCACTAAATCAGCATGTACTAATTTGTCAGAAAAAAGATTGTCTATTTCTGTTGGCACTGGAAATTAGGAAAAGATTATCATATGAAAGTATGAACTAGGGAGTAGGGACTATCTCTATGTAATCATCATATGCCATTTGGCCCATTTCTCCGGCAGCACTTCAAGGAAAGATGGATCTCGTCAAGCTCTTTGGCAGAGATCTACGCCGTCTATGCAAATCCTATCATTAGTAGCACAGATGTTAATCATGATGTGTATATTAGGGAATTGGACCACAGGGTTAGTTTAGGTGCCTACAAGACTAACCTAGACGAGAGTCTCCATCATCTCAACTTCAGGCAAGAGTGTCACATACTCTCATACACATTTTAAATCCATGTCTCCTTTCATGGCCGTGTTCTATATGTGATCTTGATCTGTGCACATCACCTACTAACATACTCCTATATGCACATCGAGTATATAACCTCTTTGGTCTCTTGGCAGGCAGAGTGGGCAACAAGAACAATGCTGCATTGCATTTGTTTACATTTGCCACACCGTTAAATTAACACTAACCGGCCCGTTTCTCCTCGCTCTCTCTTGTAAAATTATCACCCGAGATGAGCTCTTCAATCTTTTAAACTCATCCATTTCGAGGAATCGACCAGCGGCACAGCAAGAGGCAGGCACGTACGTACAAAGGAAAGCCTGGTAACCGGTAAGCTCGCAGCGCGGCAAAAGCTGAATTAGTACGTGCAAAGACCAGCTGACCGATCGTGAGATTAACTTTTTATCAGGCGCATGCATCCTAAAGACGCCTTCTTTTAACTAGTTTTTCGCCGACGGCGCCGTGCAGTGCGTCTGCTGTAACTAACCGTAACTAATCTTTTGGATGATGGAAAACGTAATTAAAAGCATAGTTAACAATATCCTGCTTAATGATCTTTCAAAAAAACAATATCCTGCTTAATTCCTGCAGGCTGGGGCGATGAATGAACAGGTGGATAGCCGGGCAGCAGAGATGGAATCGCGCGTCGAGACAAGCGGTGGGGAGTCGCGCGTGCGTTCCCGGCACGGTGCTGACCGGTGAAGTGAAGTGATGCGCGCGGCGCGGTCGACTTCGTGGTCAGACTGGTGTCGTGTGGTGCCTGCACTCTAGAGATTTGTGTCCATATGGTGGTGAACTTGTGACCAAAGATGAGATGTGTCTGCATATGGCGGTGAACGTGTGACCAGCGGCAAGTTTGTAAATGCTGGAAATTTTATGGTTATACTAATAGGTTGCTACCCTCTCTATTCTAAAATATAGCTATTTCTAGAATTATGCTGATATTTTCTAATACAACAATATAAATATACAAATGTTCTGATTGTATTAAAAAATATTCCATCCTCCTAGAAATAGCTAGCTTCTAAAAGGAATATGGTACAAGTTTATGACAGATGGGTGATGATTTCCGCTGACGTGAGTGACAAGAAATAAAGGATCATGATGGATTATTTTAGAAGATAATATACTCACTCCATCATAAAGTACAAGGTGTTTTCTGCAAAGTCAATATTTAATTTTTTTACTAATAATTAGACTAATAATATGGATGTTCAATGTTATGCATATAACATCATTATATTCATTTGTGAACTTGTTTTAAATGATGTAAATTTTGTAATTTTTAATAATATATTATGATAAAATTAGTGGATAAAATGAAGTATTGCAGATCGTGTACAATGCACTTTATATTTTATTTTAGGACGGAGATAATGGAGAGAGTATCTCGTACTTCAATGAACAATATATCTCATACAACAATATAGGGTTATATGGAGTTTTTTAACATTATGATTGATTATTATTGTGTGTTAAAATTAGTTACCGATCATGATTGTACCGATAAAATCTTGCTCCATTAGTGTTGATGACCGACCGAGGAGGAGACAACAGTTAAGAGAAATGCGTTGCAAATCAATCAGTTTGACCATGCACCGCCGCACCAAAAATCCTTACCAGCTCCGTCCCATAGTATAGTAACTTAAGACAATCTATTTATACATGAGACCAAATAGATTATCCTACCCATCCTAGATTGCTATATACTAGGACGGAGAGTACACTACACACTGCACCGTAGTTCCCGTTGCTGCCAGCCATGCTCATTAAAGTCACCACCGGGGTTCACCTCTGTGCCAGCCTTCCCCTTATCGCCTGTGGGCGGCACCGCGGTCACCTCGCGGTAATCATGTCATGTCACGTTAAATTCAAAAAATCAAAATTTTGAATGTAAACTATGGCATCGCAGTGGTTACCATACGGTTACCGTAGTAAACTAAAAAAATGTTTGAAATATTTCAAAGAGAATAAAGTAATATAAGTGGTGTGTAGTAAGAAAAGTGTTTGCTATGTCTTGAAGCAATCAAATATTTCATAAATGAATTTAGTATGAACCTTTCCTATTTTTTAACCTCAAGCATTGCATAAATAACAAATCATATATATAGTAATAAAAAATCCACAATTCAAACTCTACAAATCTAGGATATTAGAATATGAAATACGCATACAAAGTGCACACATACGAATATATAGTCTACATATAGAGTCCGTACATATAAATGTAAAGTCCACTAGCAGGGTTTGTTTTTTTTATCTAATCCATAACATTCAAACACATAAATTTATAGAAAACCTCGTCAATTTGTAAACAAAATATCACCAGCAATGTCTATATTCTACTTATGTGAAGTTTTTGGATTTTTTTCATTATTTTATAAAATTTGAATTCAACAAATTTCACCTTGACGCTACGTGGGATTCCCTTACCGCTACCCTAGGGTAAGATGCGGTAACCTCGGTAACAGCACAACTATCACGGTAAAGATGAACTTAGATTCGTTGCAGTAGGATATGTCCATTCCTGCCAAAATACTTATGTTCTTGATGGATAGAGTATTTGTGTATTACTGTGCCATCATGTAACAAATCTGAGTGATTAGTTCCAAACAAGATAAGGAAATTAGTTGTCCTGATGTGTCACGACTTTTGGATATAATGGTTGTGTAGGATCAAAATACAAGAACCAAACTAATTAGAGAGGGTGAATGGTTGAGCCACTCAAAATTAAAATATTTTTATGGAATTAAAAGATACCTTTGTTTCGATGGAGGAAAAATTCAGTCGTCCTTATAAACCTGGTGTAACTGTGGTTGTGCCGCTAGTCTGACCGCTAACCTGGTATGGCTGTGCCGCCGCTACTGGTCCGACCGCTCCGTCGATCTGACTATAGGGACAACTAAAAATACACAAACGGAGAACTCGTGGATGCAGATCAACTTTATTTCTTCAATATGTATTTACAAAGTGCAACAACAATACTCATCTCTCTAAATTTGACCTCTGGTCGAAACCCTAAGCTAAACCATAATTTTTCTCTTTTCTTACCTTTAAAAAGCGTTATATGAGAGATACACCCCTCATATATTTATACCTTTGGTGTGGCTGCATAAAGCCACAAACCCTACTTGTACAAGGAGTCATACTTCATAAGAAATCCTACTCATACAAACAAAAAACTTATTCTTTTCAAATTTGGACTCTCCTTCTAAATTTGACTCTGGTTTCTATACGTACATAATCCGTCTTGTATGTCATATGGAATCTTCACCTCATGTGTGCATTGTCCTCTTAGCTTTAGTATCCCGCATGATATCCTAATCGTCCGCATATAAACTTCTCTCATGTTGTCTCCTGATTCATCATCGGCAATACTTTACGGGCGTCAAACAACGTCTACATGTGAACAAACCAAAAAACCATAACTGAGTATATGTTTTTATCCAATTTGACTCAACATTAGCATAAAACGGTGTAATCAACATATTAAAACTATAACAAAGTTGTATCCATTAAGCAATCACGAATTTTTTTTAAAAAATAATCCTATTATGTTCAAGACTGGAGCCGTCGTGAACGGGCCTATAGTCTAGTGGTTACAAGAGACTCGGTAGCACCTAGGGTCTTGGGTTCGATTTCCCGTGGGAACGAATTTTTCAGGATTTAACGGCTTTGTGTTTTCAGTGTTAAGCGACATACCCGTCGATAGCGAGACGCCCGTGGTGACTTTATCAATCTCAGGATTTGTCGACCCAGTCTTCAGAGGTGCTCATATGGGTAGGGTTATAATTTTTTTTTTAAAAAAAGAAGACTGGCCGTGCACTGGCTGGCCAGTCTGACCGTCTTCGGTCAGAAACAACACCTCTTAATCACAACAACTTAAATCATGTGCTAATTATTCATCACAAAATCATAAATCACAACCTTTATTCTACGTGTTAAAATTTTTATTAGGACAGTTTTTGTCATGTTCATAACTAGATTTTGATTTTGTACCGAGGGAGTATGCTGTTTAATGGGCGCAATCGTTAATTACCCCATAATTGTCTGCACAAGTGGGTAAAGGCAAAGCAAAGCTGCATCAGAGCTCAGCTCATCGAGTGTTCTGCTCTGCTATACCTGCTGTAACTCGGTCCGGCCAATCAAAGGAACTTGCTCGACCCATCATGAGGCCTGCAAGAAAAAAGAGAAGTCGAAAACACACAGAATTCCGCACGGGGACCGGCTCTCGAGGGGGCATCGAGAATTGCGGGGCGTTCCTGACGAGGCCAACGCCGATGAGATGAACGATCAAACGACCGATCGATCGGTTCCTTTCGCCGGGACACCTCGTCTGGCCGTGGCCAAACACACACGGCGAGGGTCGTGCCGTGCAATGATCGTCCCGATATCGATCGATCGATCCATTGGTTGCCACGGTTGGCTTCTCGTTGGCGATCGAGATGATTTTCGCGGTGGACCAGCTCACCGTATAGCCAGCCAAAAAGGTTGGGCATGGAGGTAGCTAGCTAGTGCCTGAAAGATTCGAGCAAAGCTACGCACGCGCCCGTGGAGACTTTCGTCTCTCTCGTCTCGTGTGTGGGAGAGACCGAGACGGGGAGAGAGAGTGAGTGAGAGTGGTGTCAGGGTGCGTGCCACATTGGATGCTTGGTTTGTTCAAGGGGACCAAGCGAAATATACTGCACTATTCGGTGCATCATTACACCAGACCGAGGTGCACTATGCGAGGGTGTAGTGCTGGCATAGTGGTGGTGGCCTTGTATAGCTTACCTATCCTATGCTATGCATTCTATAGATTTCTACTAGGAGACTAGGAGGAGAAGTACACTCGCTGTGGTGGTCACAAAAACGGTTTAGACCCTCGAGAGACAATATTCAGAAATAAGAAGAGAACAAAATCCCCACACGCATATATAAAAATGACTCTACCATCCACTGTTCAAAGCATATCTCATCTCCTTCTCATACCAACAAAACCATACCCTATCGGATCTTACAGACGACAAGGTTTTAACTTCTTGTAAACATGACGCTGCAAGGCACCAGGGGCATGCAGAGCAGTGTGTTGTTGTTTCCGTGCTCGCCTGCGACCAAACATCTCCAGTCTGCAAGGCTGGTGGCTGTGGTACACGGCTGTAAACCTGCAATACATACAGAGCGGCAGAGGATGCAGAGGTCGCGCACTCGCGTTGCAGATCGGCAGCTTCGCGACGAGGAGGAGCACGAGTGCCCGTGTCACATGTACGCGCTTGCCAATATGGGCCAAATCATAGCTGGGCTAACATCACACAACTCCTGGGCCCAAACCAGTTGGGACACGTTGGGCTGAACGCGGGTAGGCTTTCCAATAGATAACGCGTTGTACCAATATGGAAAAAGGCTATTTCGTGTCCCTCACCTTGTCGCCGAGATTAAAAACATCCCCTAACAGCAAAATCAGATACAACGTCACGCAACTTCTAAAACATGTGCAAATATACTTCCTGTAGAGTATTGTGGGTGGTTTTGGTGACACATGGGCTCCTAAGTCAACATGGGACCTACCCTCTCTACTATACCTACATTGGCACTGCTCCACCTCTCCTCTTCACAGCCGCCGCTGCTCAGCGCCAGAGGCAACGGCTCAGGAAGGAGTTGAGCGCCTATGACAAAGATGAAAGGTGGAGTGGTGCTGGTGCCGGCGGCGTGGGGAGGAGTTGAGCAATGGGGACGCAGAAAAGAGGATTGGCGCCGGTGGCGATGACGAGGAAGAGGAGAGGTGGAGAGGCACTGGCGGAGGGAGTGGAGGGAGGGTAGAGTTTTTTTTTTCTATATTTGATTGACATGTGGGCCCACGCCGGCTGACTTGTTGGGCTCACGCACCATGTCAGTCAATACTACCCACAATACTGCTAAAGAACCTAAACTGATATGTTTTTTTTTTTATCTAGTTTTGCGGTTCATGACGTTCTTTGAACTCGGTGACGAGATGAGGGATCTCAAATGGACTTTTTACTACTAATATTATCCGATCACTCACACCAAGCCTTATATGGGCCACAAGCCTATAAGCCCATATCGATAGGAAGCCCAGATTACTAGAGGCTCAGCAAAGAGACGGCAGTGAACTAACGACTGTAGTGCAGCCTGCAGGCGTGCAGCAATAATCGTCAAAAGCTCACACCGTCACACCCAGCTATAGCTCGGCAAAAAGTGCGGACTGAGGACCACGCGTATACATGACACAACATACCCCTGGCACACATGTACATGTACATCCCCTACTTTCAAACAAGCAGCATATGCACATGTATACCGACTAGCCACTGTGCCGGACCACAGGCTGCGAGCATCGTACGTTGGATAGCTCCACTGTGCTCACAGCTCACGTATAAGCACACTGGGTGCAGGCAGGCAAAGCACCACATTTGCCTTTGGATTCGTGCCCGGTAGAAGACAGTTATCACAGTAGCTAGTATACTACCTGCACGATGCGCACAGTGCAAATAACACTGTTCCCTCGCTGCTGTACTGCGGAAGTGCGGATACCCTAATTTGGGCATCAGTCGGTCAGCCACACAGCCAGCCAGACGACACGGCATGAGTAGGTTTTCTGGGAAAGCATCACGCAAAACACCCCTGACACAACATCTCGCTGCATACATACACAGTGTCTTGGGCTCTCGGCGTCGGGCGGTGTGCCGGGGTTAAATTTTCGCCGTCTTCGACGACGACGACGACGCCGGCGAGAAAAGAGATCTCGAGCTGGAGCTAGCTAAAGGCGACGTCGTCGTTTTGTCCCTTTCACGCGTCGTACGTACTCCTACGACGTATACGTCCAAGACGGCTTTAAAGCAGAGAGAGCTGGGTCACTGGTCAGCAGCTGCTCCCGTGTAAGTACAGCTCGGCGCCTGTCTCTCGTCTCTTTTTTTCCGGATAGATCGATGGATGGATGGATGGATATCGTGATCTTTGGCTGCTGCTGCTGCTGCTCTAACATTTGACTACGAGCTGGCTGGCTGGCTGCTGCTGTCTCTGTCAGGTGGACCTACACTGCAGGTGATACACAGCATCTGATCCCATGCATGTCCACCAAGTAAAGGAGGCGCCACTGCATATGATCACCGGCTTGCCATGCAACTGTACAAAGAGAAAGACAGAGAGAAGGTAAAGGCTGTGCAATGGCAATGCAAATGGGTTCGATCTTTAGCAAAAACCGGTCCACAGTAGACAGCCGAGGCTTTTGGAACCTTACTGCCGCTGCGGTCAGCGATCGAGCACTGCACTTTGCACTGCATGCCCATGGATCGACTTGATGTCGTGGTGTCTCTTTAGCTATGGGCTTTAGCTTCCCTAGCTTAGCTGTAGTAGCTACATCTTTCCTACACTTTACTGGTAGCTCGCGTTGGCTTTCCATCAAGTCGTACGTCGTCGTCGTCGGACGCGAGCGAACATGGGCGCCCCAACTCCGTGTCGAGTCGTCGGCTAGGCTACAATACATACACAAACGATAAATTCGGACGGTGTTGGTGTTGTGTTGCTTGCTGGCTCCGGACGGACCGCTGGTTCGGCCCAGGAATCACAAGGGGGTCCATGCTCTTTTGCCGCTGGGGAAAGGGCTGGCTCTGCATTTTGTCGCATCCAAGTGAAGTAAAGGCTCTCCCGATCGCCTCTCCCGAGAACTACGACAACCAGGCAGCTGCATCCTGCTCTACAGTGTACAGCTTTGTATGTGTAGTTGTGTAGAAGCATCAACCAAAAAAAATAGTAATAGTAAATAAACTGCACTTCACTGCTGTGTTTTGCTGCTAATCAAAGAACCGAATGGAAATTTGGAATATCTTAGTGATCACTTGAATACCATTGCAAGTTTGCAACGAGCAGGACGGGAGGAATATGTGCCCGAAAATGACAGTGAGGCAATAACAGGGAACGATCGTTTCAATCAAAAATATCTTTAACCCCTTGCTAGCGAATCTCACAAACCAGCAGTACGCATATCTCGGTCAGGTACAAAATTGAACAAGTTGTTGATGGCTTGCTTGCACTGAACTTACGTTGCAGCATTGAGGATTACACATGTACTAGGAGTGTATAGCATGTGTCGTACTTGGTGATGAAGATATATGGACACATGGTTAAATGGCATCGCCGGACGTGACCGGCCGGAAGCATTCAGCGTCAACTCCCAGCTAGCACTACACCGTGCAAGGACATGCATGCGATGGCAATATATATGTATTGCATTTCACTAGACTAATGGCACGGTCACCTAGCTTGCGACCTGCTTTGCCCGTACAGACGTAACTGCTAATTACACCGAGTACATTTCAGATCTGCAAAAATTACTCCTACTACTGCTCCAGCGCGTGATCTTTCCAGTACAATTCGAAAAATTTCCAAAAGGAGGGTGACAGCATTATTTTCCTTGTAGATATTTGTAGGTTTCGTAAAGTGGATGCATCATAAACTTAGATAAATAAAGTGGGACGGAAAAGTGGACATTGTTAGTACAACGCGAGGTTTTTCTTCAGTCTGTCAATATTTCACAAGGACCCCAGAAAAATTCTGATCCTATGACTACTCTTGGTTCCTCGAGATGAACAGGTGTACAAAACAAAATGGGTGCAAAGAAAATATTGAAAAAATATTTTCCTATGCACTTTTCCGAATTTGGGCTTCTTTAAAAGGAAGGACTAGGAAAAACATCGAAAAAATATAGGGCGGATCATTTGGATGCATGGTTGGTAAGAAAAAAAATGTTGGAACGTTTTTTTTTTCCAAATAAGAGAGCAAAAGGTTTGTCACTTTCCTATCAATAAAGGAGTGAGACAATATTTACAGGAGTATATATTTTCATAATAATGTTGGAATGCTCACTACTAATTTCACGTATAAAGGGATTGAATGCTTTAAGCCATGCAACATGAGACCAAATACATAGACCAGTGATTAATTTGTCTTGATCCTATACCGCTATACGTAGGTACTGAAAAATGAACTCTAGCAAGTGGATACTACCCTATGAAATTCATTGAATTATAGTCAGATGATTAACCTCTGTTCCAAATAAATTCCAAAACTACAAACCAGATTGATGAATAGTGACTATTCCTATCATATATATGGTTCTTGTTGATACGTTTTTCATCCATTTACCCTACAAACCCAAGGAAGCCTATGGAAGTGTAATACCAAAACTATGTCCAGTTTTGATTAAAAAAAAAACTATGTCCAATTTCTAGACCACATATATAATTGCATGTGTAATTCCTGGCTATTAACGAGTCAATTAGCTTGAGATCACTTTGGAATTATAATTAGGCCATGTGTAGCGTGCAAGCTCATCGATGCTAGACATCCACTTCAGAACTTATCATGAGCTCTAGATTCACTAGGAGAGGTGATGCGAGCAAAATAATGGTTCTTTACAAGTACCAACTACTCTGGACTCTTAACTACTTTGTAAGAAAATGATTTTCTTTATACTTACAGACCTTACAATGGGATCCAATTGATATTTTGTATTTTGAATAGATCCATACATGTGATTCATGTGTTCAGATTTATGTGGATGCACCCTAAAAAACGATAATATGGGTGTTTGTGAATCTGGTCGAGGATGAAGGGCCAAAACACTTCACAATGTGGAAAGTAGGGAGTTTGCATCGATTCTATATCATAAAAATAATAAAAAAACATTTAATGCAATTTTGACGTGGCAAACTAGGTTCATCTACACCAACTAGATATGTCATACGCCTATTGCCAACGCACAGAAACTCCCAAACATTGATTGTCCTTGTAATTGCACGACACACAAGCGCAAGACAATGAACAATGCCAATCGATCGGCAATGCCCCTGCTCTCTATCGATTTCCTCCTCATTTCCGATATGTTCAAAATTACGTACCATCAAACTGAAATCTACTCTACACTTCTTTTTCACCACACATGTTTCAACTGGCAAGTAAGGACTAACAAGCATGCGAGGAAGGGCGGAACATGGATTGCCTTTTTTCCACACACAATCACAGATCAGGCGTAAACGACGGTAAACCCAAGTGTAGCGCAACCAGTGGGAAAAAAGAACGGCGGCGCTCTACACTCGACAGCTAAATTCCAACTCCAACCGCCATCCGAAACCCAACCAGAATTGTCCCCAAATTAAACCGATCCCTTCTAGGCTGATCGAGGATGATGTTGGATTAATGGATTCCATTAATGCCAGTAGCTTAAACACCGGCCGGCGCGCTCGATCGATCTCGGCATGCATATTCCGGCCGGCCCCCCACTCGATCGGCACAGCTGGGCGAGACCGTGACGTACGCGCGCCGCGCGGCAGGCGGCCGGGGTCGCGACGGGTCGGGTCCCGCGGCCGCGCGCGGCACGGCGCCGTGGTCCACGCCGATCTAGCTAAGCTAGCCCCGTGCAGTGCAGCAGACGACGCATGCACCACACCACAGCAGCCAGCCAGCCGCGCCCACTACTAGCTCGGCGATTTCTCTCGTCTCGTCTCGTCTCCCCACCCAACCTGTGTGTCTGTGTGCAGTAGAAAACAAAAGTTTGCACCCTTCAGATTCTGCAAAGCAGCCCACACCGCACGCCTCGCCCCGGCGCCCAGCCGTGTCTACAGTCTCTCTCTCTCGCTCGCTCTCGATGGCTTCAATAATGGCGTGGCGGGCAAAAGTACAACACGGGGGAGACTCTCCTCTTCGCTTTTCTCCCCCTTCTGCGCTGCACCCCATCACGATCACGCGCGCACAAGCGCCAGCCTTTCTTTCTTTCACCACGGCGACCGGCGACCGCCGCCGCCGACGCTGCTGACGACGCAGCACGGCCAAAAGCGAGAAAGTCACCGGAGTTTTTTCTCCTCTCCGTCTCTCTCTCCCGGAGCCTTTCTTCCAAAAGATAAAGGAGGCAGGCAGCTTGCAAGGCATGGCCTTCCTTTCTGACCTTGGAGCTTACAACTACCATGCTCAAGCTCAATTCCTACTCTTTTGATCGCCAAGCTAGCTAGCATCATACCGCATGGTGATCCGAGGCCGGCGACCATAAATGTAATGCTGCATTGCATGCTGATGGGTAAAGCTCGTAGACGACGGATCGGGCGAGCGAGCTGTAGCTCTCGTCGCGATCAATGGCGAATCGCGAATTTCAATCGCAATGAATGCAACGGCCTCCGCTTAATAAAAGCAGAAAGGTGGATATATCGATGTTGCCACCGAAGTAAATGGCATGAGCAGAAATGCACATTGCAGCAAGCAAAGCAAAGAGACTTTGGGAGGGCAAGCAGTAAACGAGAGGACGAGGCTTCATTGAATTCACATAGGCCAAATTCTAAAAAGTCCCCGGCCATTGCTAGCTTCTGCAAGCTCTGTGTCCTAACACATGGGCAGCATCACTGCTGGCGAGATGTTGAAGACGATTGAAGTAAATGCCGCAGATACAGTGAGATCGCAACTGCTAACTGACGTTGATCATCAGAGGGAAATAGAGAACTCGGAGGAAAAATGCAGTAAACATATGTAGAGCAGCCAGAGAAATCAGAATTTCAGAATTGACAGGTGAAGCGCATGGATCATGGATAAGTTGGACAAGTTGGCGAGGAGTTCTGAGAAATTGGAAGAAAGGGTGATTCGGTGGAATACAACAGTGTTGAAGCTCATGGTTGGAGCCGACATTTCTGAATCTCATCTGCCCTAGCTATAGCCTGTAGCCAAGCCAAATGCTAGAACTACAAGTGCTTCCTGATGAAGTGCCAAGCACAAGAAATATAGGAGGAAAAGAAATGATGAAACAATTCGTGCAACCCAAATCCCCAGGAAAGGAAATTTCAATTGCAACACAAAAGTACATTCCAAAGATCTAAAATCGATCGGCAAATCGCCATCCATGTCCTCTTCCTTCCCAACACCAACGCCGTCGTCATCATCTTGGAAACAACAACGACGGCAAGGCAAACAACCAACACGAACCCAAAGAACCAACCACAATGGAATAAAATAACGAAAAAGAAAGAAAGAAGCAAAAGCAGCATCAGCATCAGCTACTAGCTAGCAACAACCACCTCCCTGATGATGCTCTCCCCCCCTAAAACCAACAAGAACAACAGCTGCTCGCTACTTCGAACCTAGCTAAGCTACTACTCAGGTGAATAGATGATTAGCTAAAAGAAGGCAAAGAAAAAAGGCTAATTAATTCAGCCGCTAATGATCGAGGTAGAGATGGTGTCATGGTGATTGATGCATGCAGTTGCAGTGCGTGTACCTACTAGCATCGGAAGCTTCATCTTCAGCTCACTTCAGCTATGGCTTCTTCCCCAGGGTGTGCTTGTTGTTGTGCATCCAAACCTTGAGCACATGGCGCTTGACGCAGACCTCCTCGCAGAACTGCTGCACAGCTGCTTCGTCATGCTTCTGGATGCGCCACCCAAGCCGCTCCGCGAAAGCCAGCATCTTGTCCTTCTGCTCCTGAGTGAACTTGGTGCGGAATCGCTTCTTGCCTGACCCGCCGGATCCGGACGGCCCACCGCCGGAGCCAAGCGACATGTTGCCGACCATGGGCCCAATCATCATGGGCCCGACCAGCCCGGACATATCGTCCCCTTCGTCGCGGCCCGAATGGGAGGTTGAGGGGAGAGCGAGTGGGCGCTGATGAGGCGGGTAGCCGGCGGCGACGGCGGCGGCGGCCGCCGCCGCGGCAATCTGGTGATGCTGCTGCTGGTGGTGGAGGTATCCGGCGGGGGTTCGGTAGTAAGGGGAGAACTGGTGGTGCGGCGAGGCGCCGTAGGCGGAGATTGCGGCGGGGGAGACGGCGGAGGGCTGATCCGTTGGGCCGGCGCCGGTGGGGGAATCGGACTCCTTGCGGTGGAAATTGCGGTGGCAGCCGCAGGCGGCGCAGCGGAGCGCGTCGATGGAGCCTTCCTCGCCGGCGGCCATGAACTCGCCGCAGCCGTCCACGGCGTGCCCGCCGATGCCGACGGCGTGGTTCTTGAGGCACTCTCGATACCTCGTTGCTCCTCCTCCGCCGCCGCCGCCCGGCGTGCCGAAACGGCCACCGGAGTCCCCCGGCTTCGGCAAGCCGCCGGCAGCTCCGATCCCCGGCTGCATCGGCGCATCGTAGCCTGAGCTCAGTGGCATCGGCGGCATCTCTTCGTCGCCGTCGCCGTCATCGTGCTCGTCGAAGTCCATGGTTGCGGCCGGCGGCCGGCCACCGGAAGCGGCAGGAAAGGCCTCTTTTTTTCTTACTTTTGGATTTCTTGGGTGGTCTTCGGCAAGCTTAAGAAAAAAGCTTAGTATTAATAGGGGAGGAAGACGAGGATAAGAGGGAAGTATAGGGGAGTGTGAAACTGTGGACACACACCTGCTAATTTTGACGCACCGCTGCCGCAGCAGCCGAGCAAGCAACCAAGCAAGCTGCTGCTGTACCCTTCAGCTAGCTAGATGATGCAATAAACTCACTCACACACACTACACACTCTCTCTCTAGTTTCCTCACTATACTTGTCTGGGGCGCACCTGTCGCGCCGAGGCATGACGGTGTTGTGTTGTGGAGTATCTCTGTTGTCTCGCTGGGTCTCTCTCGCGATGTACCCACTCCCTCCCTCCTTCACTCGGCAGTTGCATGTGTGCGTGATGTGCTGCTCTTCGCGAGGGATTTGGCTCCAACTCGTTTTAAATGGGTGTGTTTAGGCTTTACTAGGAGTGTTTCGTATGATTGTGACAGGTTCTTCGTGTTTGAAACTCTTTATCGAGCCCATCATAATAGAGAGAGAATTGTTACGACCCTAAGATATGGTCTGGTTATAAGATGCCATGTCAAAAACTCATGTAGATAATGCAAACAACATCTAGGTGCAATTTCCCTGCCACGGACGGCTCGAGGGTGAAATCCTAGCTGCTCAACTACTGGATCAACAAGCCGTATGGCCGTACAGTAAACTGAGAGACGGCGGTGGCGTGAGCAAACCACTATAGCGTGGTGTCTCATTCGTGGGTGACGCGGCACGATGCGGGTAGAGGTTCTTGGCGATCTATGATTGCACATGGTGACAAAGAGATTGTGGTGCTGAGGTGGCTTCTCGGCGATCCCAGATGGAGAGGTGGCAAGGCCTTGTATAGGGAGATGTAGTTGCTTTAGATCTAGGGTCGCCAATGAATTTGGGTGGAGTGTACGAACCGGTAAGGATGGAAGTGACGACATCGCCATGAGGAGGCCGCGGTGGCGGCAACAAGAGACCTGTTTGGTTCCAAGCTACACTTTGCCACACCATAATTTGTCAAAGGTGTGGCAAGCCACAGAAAATATGACCAGCAAATTGTTCGCCACAACTGTGGCAAGAGTTGGCTAAAACAATAGTCTATGACGCGTGGGCCTAAAGTGTGGCAAGCCACACTTGTAGCAATTAACCAAACACTATCTAAAAAAAGTACGGCGTGGCTCAACTGTGGCGTGGCAAAGTGTGGCAGAGAACCAAACAGCCCCAAGGTTTCTGGTGGTGCCATGGCATGTTTCACCTTGTGGTGTGACTACCCAGGTGAGATGACAGTGGCGTGGTGTGGTATCGACGTGTCGATCTGACCTACCTAGGTGTGCAGACAACCATTGTGTTGAGGCAAGGACACTGAGCTCCACTTGCAATAGCAGAGTGCCAACGTCAGCCTGCTTGTGCAAAGATGACTTCTTGGGAAGGACCTCCTTGGGGTTCTCCTCCTCGGTGGTGATAAGCTCACTCTGTCGTGCATGTTTGTGTTTATCAAGGGTGAAAGCATTATTGTCATGATCTTGATCGAACAGGGTTCCCTTGCACATCGATTAAGGGTCACTCCTGCGAGTGGATCCACGGTCGGTAGTATATTCGCATTATATTCGAGTACGAGATGCAATCGAAAAATTTATAAAAGTTTTATATTGACTATGTAATCGGATTCTTTGAACATGTACTAACAGAATGCCTAGGTAGTCCTAAATGCAGAAGATCCCTTCTCCATGTAAATTTTCCTACCAAGGCCTTGATCTGCATGGGGTTAATCCATAAATATCAGAAAATAGGCCTTGATCTGCCTAGGGTTAATCCATAAATATCAGAAAATTCAACAAGTCAATGTAAGTAATCATCAATAACCATGCAAAAGTTCATGAAGGGGTTGACTACCTTTACACGAGAAGCGTGAGGCCTCCACTGGCCCTTCGTAGCTGTACTCGAGGTGGAATCGATGTTGAAGGGGTCTGAATCGTCGCTTAGTAGTCGCAGACGTCTTCGAACGCGGTCAGCTCATTCTCCCTTAGCTGATCCACCCGGTCGACGAATACCTTCAGGGATGGGGTCAGGGGAGCGTACTTCTCGGTGTCGCACTCCTTGGCTACGTCCATAGGAAGCTCATATAGCTGGGTGTTCTCGTCAGCTTGGAGGTAGAAACCATGCTTCCCTTCACTTCCGCCTTGACGATACCAACTTGTTGGGGTTGTACTTGGCAATCTGATGATCGTGACATCGGAAAACACATTAGCCCACCACTTGAGTAGTTGTGTGCCTCAATTCATAGTTGTGCTGGAAAAGGTCTTTGTCTGTTCGTAATCAAGGATCCCCACTTCTAGGTGGGATCCCCTTTCTCATTCTTATGAAGACCGACCTACTTGATGGAGGATTTGCCCAAAGCCATTTGTGGAGATGGAGATAGGGAGAGAATGGTATTCTAAGTGGGAGATGAGGAGGCATGTGTTCTTGAGAAATATGGAATAGACTAAGCAAATGAGCAGGCGGATTCCAAGCAGATGTCATAAACCTGGTTTATAGCTTTGTGTCGCTTTGAATTTCTCAATTTTTGGAGGGATTTTAGCTAGATTTTACTGCATCTTGAAGAGAGACTCTAGAACTCTACTTAGACTTCTAATTTGACTGTATATCTACTCGATGTAAAGCAAAACATGACTTGCTCAGATATCAGTTGCAGTCATGGTGGAAAAAATCACCGCTATGGTCAAACCAATGGACCAGCTAAGAGCTGCAGTGGAAAAATATTTTTCTCTTGCGCTAGGTGGGAGTCAAACTTCAAACCTCCTAGAAACAAGGAAGCACTCACCTATCCATCTGAGCAAGCAAGAGTTGTTGTCTATGGAGGAAAAATAATAGATTTCTACTATTTTTTAATGAGTCAAATATTAAAATCCTCCAAAAAGTAATTATTTGACCCGGTGGTCCGACCGATGGACCGGTGAACTGAAGAGGGCGCTGGGTCACTCACCGGTCCGGGTTTTTACACGATGGTTGCAGGTATCACCTTGCGACTACATTGTATGAGCCGACAACATTAATTGTATCCTTTCGAGTAGGGGATGATAGTCAAGGGATCATTCATGAGCCACTATCATATTCTCGGTACGTATAGGATACCCTATATTGTTGTATGTATGGTAACCTCATATACCGAATACCTATATAACTATGAAGAGATGCCCACCAAGTCATAAATGATTTAGAAAAGACAAGGAAAAGTTCTATATTGGGAAATACAATCTGGATAGCAGAAGTATGCTTCCAACTCAGAATTCCTAAGTTCGACTAGGCTACGATACCTTTGCATGGGGTATAAATCTACAGGTACCTTGAGTTGAGGGCTCGAGACACGTTTAATTGAGTCTAAAGACACCCAATCCGTTGAAGCACATCTCGTCAATTTGACTAGCCCCACTGTTACACATATTAGCCATAAAACCTTAAATATACTAGTCGAGTGTTAGACTAACCTTGTGCTTCAGCTCATTATACTCGGTGACAAGCCTTATATAGTGGTGAAGGAAAACATGCTACAAGGCCGGCAAGAAGTAGGCCTATTACCTCGACAGAGGCCTAAACCTGTATAAAAATCCACCTCCTATAATATTTGTTGTGAGTTCTTGCTAGTCTTGGTATCAGCGTCTCCCCTGGTATAGCGAATCCCTATTAGATTTGTCAGTAATAGACACAACATTACAAATTTTCAAACATCTTATAGACTAGGAGCAATCTAAACAAAGGGTGATTGTCCTAAGGTCTTCCTCTTTGATACTCTCAAATACACGACCAAAATATTTTTTTGTCATCATCGACTACACGAAAAAGAGAGAAATTTTTTTTAGAAAGAGACAAAACCCTAAAATGAAATATCGTTATTATTAACAAATAGTGTCATTGAGTATATATCAATTTTCGTTTTTCTAATAGATGAATTTTTGAAGTTCAATGGAATTTTCTAAAAAAAATTGATCAATTTAAATTGGAAAAAGAATATCCTCAATAATATTTCATGTTAATAGGTCAGTTGGGTTGTGGAGGGAGGTGAAATAGACTTGGGAAGGAGAGAAAGGGGTGTCATAGTAGTGGTATAGGATACCCAGACCAAGTATGTGCATATGGAGATTGCACAATATGGATACCTCAGTGTATACAGAAGGGTATAGGCAAATATGAAAGTTATCACGGGTGAGAAGACGAAAACCCAAGTATGCAAGGAAGAGATTGAGCAGTCCAAGACTTCGGTCTGATCCAACCTCTATCCCATGTTACCTTTCTAGACCATATGAGTCTGTCATGATAGTGGCCTAGTGGGTATGAGATACCCCCAACAACATGTTAGGAGGACGTAATACCTCCTTGTATATGAAATGGTCTAGACATGCATGGTGGTTGCCATGAATGAGGGAGGAAACCCAACTATGTAACGAAGGAAACGGACAATCCGACTTGGGTTTGATGCAACCTCTATACCGTATGCCTTTGTATGACACGAGTCTGTTAGCACAAAAATTATGTGCGTCACACAAAGGCTTGAGAGATCTATTTAGCTGGAGTGCAGATCCTAAATATTGAGGCTGCAAGCGTGCTAGTCAAATTTTTTTTTGCGAATCAAGGAATGTATTACTCAGTCTTAATATCGTTCAAGACGATTTGAGAAATAAAGTTACAATCATTACCGATCCAGGTTAGCGCCTTATTAGCTAACACATGGCTAGCTACATTCTGAGATCGGTGTATTTTACTGAGCACAACATTCCTATTGCCAGAAATAAGACTACGGGCTTCCCTGATCACAAAAGCTAGACAACATATCTAAATATTGAGGCTGCGGGCGTGCTAGTCAATTTGATCTTGCAACTGATAAGATGGTTGTACGTTGCTCACCAAGGAGCATATCGGCTCTCAAGCCGATGTGATGTAGTGTCTAGCTAATGTTGATACGTTGATGATCTAATAGCCGATCAGCTAAAAAGGTGGTATGATGCGCTTCCAGCCCATGACCATAGGATTTTGATATTCAATCAGTTGTATGTTAGACACAGATCCAAGTAATCAAATAAACAAATGAGTTCTACGATAATATCGTCTAGAACCAGGATATAATATAAAATACAACACTTGCACCTAGTAACAGGATAACTCATCAGATAACACTCCGATGAAACATTGTGTAAAAATCTAATGACTTAATAGACATAAACCTATTGATAACAATTTGATAGATTGGACCTAACCAACAGAGTATAAGATTGAAAGCAATAAGCTAATACTACTAAGCCGATAGATCTACACAAGGTGATAGATACACCGATTTGTCTAAAATAGCAATGTCTTTAAAAAAGCACCGACTCAGCCAGAATATCAAACCTAACCGAGAAAGTCCTAATTAAGCTGATACGACTCCAAACAACAATACCGCTAAAGATAGAATCGGTATATCTAATAGGCAACACTTGCATCAGTTGGATCTGTATATCTATCGGACCTAACCGAGGAAGAACCAATCTTTGCTGGTACAAGAGCAATCGAAGGAACTTGCTTCTTCACTGGAGATCCAATCTAACTGATACAACCCAACTTGGTAGCAAGACACCGAAATTGTCTTCTTAGAAGGGTTCAGACTTAACCGATGCAGCCCCGAGCGGAAGGCGAGAACCCATCGAGTAGGTTAAAGGTGTCAGACTTGACCATTGGATAATTCTTATAAAGACCCCTGGTACACAATTTATACCCTTGGGTCTAATTGAGTCCCGATCGGACACTGGAGACAAACTTTCCTTACAAGAAAAGCAAACTAAGACCTCCTTCCTAATTACATAATGAAAATAACTAAAACATTCCTAATTAATAGATATAATTAACCTGTCATGTAGCGGTCTTCATGATTCCTTCTTGAATTCGGTTTCTTTTAGATAAACTTTTCCATCGACTCGTGGCATCCTTTACTTAATCGAATCTACTAAAGAACCATCTAAATTTTGGCGTTAACTATCTTACAGGGATATGACTGTCTATTGGTAGAAATACATATCCCATCTTGGGGCAAAGCACAAATCAGATCATGAGAGATCAAGCCACAATCATCAAAATATACCAGTGGCATGGAACCCATGAATTCTTCCAGCTAGTTGTCAATAACTTGCCATATATGTCTCACTATACACGCTACCAGGTGTAATGCCCCGGCCACCGGGGCCGGGCCCGCTAAAGCGTGGCAGCCCTCTAGGATCTCAAGACATCCCTCACAGACCAACACAAGCTTTTCTTTGCACTTTTGTGCTCACTCGTGCGCATTCAGGAAAAACTTTCTCGTCGGTCACTCATCCTGAAATTGCTCTAAGCCAAGAAAGCCTAACCTCAGAATTCTGGCAAGATGAGCTTCCGGAAAAGAAGTTGCAACTTATTGGTATGAGTATTCTTTCAATCCTATCAAGTCCTGGGCTAGGATATTACACCAGGCAACCCCCTAGTTCATAGGATGGGTTATTCACCTACTTCTACTCTATACCGGGCGAATCACCATGTGCGCGCACACACACACACATTGAAGGAAACCGGCTAGTTGGCCAACAAGAGTTGGGCTATTATCCTCATCGGGGCACAAATTTGCATAAAAATGTTGTGTACCTGTGTTCTTTTTGTACAATTTTGGTGGGTCTTATTATTAGTGTTCCCTAGATAGTATGATTTCTATATTCAGAATATCATTCGACGACAAGAGGCTGCTAGGTCGAGGCCCCTTGAATCAAGCAAACGGGCTTCCACACATATGCAGATGGAGAGGGACAACGCTTGTGACGCTTATGCTGACAAGGTCAAAGGGCATGGGGGCCCTTATGTTAGTGATGAGAGGGTGCAGGGCCCAAGACATTCAATGTAGTGCTGACGCGACTGGCATGTTGGACGGTCAAAGAAGGAAAGGGCGCCAACCGAGTATTGGATGACACTCGGTGTGTGATGGGCTCTAGTGAGTGACAACTAGAGAGGTGTGTTGGAAAACGATGATAGAGAACTGAGGGCGCAAGGCAACTTCTGAGCAACACAGACCAACTAGATGAAGATCTACGATGGCCGTCGATGGGCGTTTTGAGGGCGACGGCGAGGTGTCGTGGTTGCATGTGACATATGGTCATCATTGATGACCATTTAGGAGGTGCATGGTGGGGGAGGGGGGTTGAGAGGGATT
>CM002486.1:16152988-16167219 GCA_000325765.3 Leersia perrieri
GGGAGAAGAACAGTGGGAGAATGGACAAGGGAAGCCATAATAGGAGGGAAAATAGAGGGTAGCCTAGAAATAAGACCAAGTGTGGCAGTGGTTTGGAAATAAGAGAGGGAGGCTGCGATTTTTTTAGTCCATAGTGAGAAAATTTGGCCCCATGCATTTTATGTGCTTTTCTTACATGCACTACCATGTGCGCCACACAGAATCAAAACCTCTCTTGATTGAATTCGGGTGTCAAATAGTCTAGCTTAAACAATTTTTGGTATTGTAGTTGAGGAGGGTAAATCGTACTAACTGAAAAGTCTACAAGAATAATTTGGTCTTTTCTTATCATGAAACCACGGTATCTAGAATTTTCTTTAGTATTTTTCAGCGAGAAAGACACACATTTTGTCATATTGCACAAGATTTAGCAAATATATATTTTCAATTTACACCATGGTGCATAGAAATAGGTTTCTAGTTCTAGGATAATTCTTCAAATGCATAGAAACTTCACAAAATCATATAAATATTGATAGAAAAATCATAAAACTTAGTTTAAATTAAACATGTTTTAAGGTTCATGCATATTTTAAAGATTTGTTTCAATTCAGTGAAACAACCTAGTGTGGAATGGAACTTATTCCAATAAAGTCCGATGTAAAGTGAAAGTACACCCTAAGTCCGTTGCAATTCTTTTTCAAGGAAATTCTTGCAAGCAGGAGAAGGAACAGGGTTTGGGAGGGAGGAGTAGTGTCTCGCGTGAGTGGTTGGAGTCGATTAAAAAGAACGAAATGTCAAGCATAAGTGATACCAAACCACGAAGAAAGATATAGTTCTGATGGTTGACCGGCCGCCAAGTAAAAATATTTCTTTCCGTTCTATATTTGGGGCATTGTTTGCTTGATTATTGGCCCACAAATAAATCATTTTCTTGGTCTTTTTTTTTTGGTGGTTTATGGCTGGCAATAAAAGGGTGGTTTTTGGTAGTTTAATTGCACGCATAAGTGTAGGATGATGTTCGCTACTAATTAATTAATTACAGTAGCATATGACATAGTACATATATCTGCCTGGCATAACCGGGACACAGCCACGTAACCAATTAGGGACCCCCTCTCAACCTCTAACAGCTCTCGATCTGGTCGGGTAGCTAGCAATCTCCGGCCAATGTACACTGATCAGGCCGGACAGGACCGGACTGCATTCTACGGTGCAGAGATCACGCAAAACGTACAATTATCTCCTACTAGTATTTTAGTTGTAGTTCTGAACTTCTTATAGGGGTTTAACTACCCTACTTAAGTACATGCACATCGCCGTTTGCTACTTTAAAAAGGAATCTAGGACGGGCTCTTATGCAGTTTCAAACTCGCCCTTAACGATCACGTATACATGCACAACGCATTCTGATTTTGTACGTGTTCCTTTCCGTTATGGCGATCAACTGTTCATTGTAAATGACCTCCACATGAAAATAGCAAGTTCGCCTCTGGTACAGTTTGACTAACTAGATGGGGCTTCACGTACGTACGTATAAATATACAGGATGGCAGTAGAGTAGTACGTAACGTACGAACGCATGGCATAATTCATCTACAGAGCCCGTATAGAGCACACTGCGTAGCGAAGCTGCGAATCTTAATTGAATGAACGAACATTAAGCACATACGGAGGCAGTTGAACTCCTTATAGCCAAGGATTTGGTTCGTGTGTTAGCTACTAGTAGTGTTCTTCAGGTCAGCTGATTCTCCGGTCTTATATGTGTAGACATGTCCTCACCAGATATATGGCACCATGCAGCTAGTCACAATGATACAGGGCGTGTTCATTTGTTTAGTTTTGGCAAATAAAACGGCTGATAGTGCATCACATTTTACGTGCGGCACTACTTTTTTAAGGCCCATTTGAAGGAATGACAAAAGAATTTTGGAGGATTAAGAATCCTAATAAAATTTTCATATAATCCTCTTTGATTCGTAGGAAAGTAAAGAAAGAATTCCTAAGGATTGCATCACTATGATTAGAATTCAAAGGAAAATAACAAATGGCTCAAACCTCTTGTAAATTTTCCTTGGCTATCAAAACATTTAATTTTTTTTGTTTTATCCTATGGCAGTATCAAAGGCATTCCTTTGCTTTTCATGCATTTTTGTTTTCTACCATGTATTTAATTGAGTATTGGCTATTTCAAACTTAAAAAATATTTTTCTCAACAACTTTCATCAACTTTCATGTAGAATTTTTTCGGGGAAAAACGCTCCCATTAAAAATGTGTACATAAAAATAGAGGAAGGTACTGTACGATTAAAACAGCCCCTTAGTATACGTAGGATTACTTGCTGATTTTCCAAATTAAATTCCCACTATATAAGTTTCTGCCTCCACCATAATAAGGATCAGACCGCAAAGTAAACTGGTGTTAGCCGAACATGAATCTGAGCCTGCTAACTTACCAAGTACTACGGAGTAAGTAGTTAGTCCGTAGTAAATGCTTATATTTGGGGGGACAGTGTAAGTAGCAAATGCAATCATTTATATTTACATTGAGGATAAGGGAAAGGTTTCCTTCCGGTCACCTCACTAGTCAAATTTTCATTTAAATTGCTTGGTTCTCTTCTATGTATAGATTCTTGTGCACTTTAATCGGCGTGTCAAAATGCTTGTGTTGTGTGAGTACTACAAGATTTATTAGCAAAACACTGTAGCACAGCACAGCTATTTGGCTGCAAAGTTTTAATTAGCAAAACATTATAGCAGGTTATATTATGTGGCTGTAGCTACTGTTGGTGCAGCTACGGTGCTTCTTGCAGCTACGCTGCTGAACAACCAGTAAAAATCTAAAAATAATTGTGTTTATCAACGGATTCTTTCTTCTTCTTTTTCCGTCTTTCGTCAGAACTATTACTCCACAAGTGACGACTGCGCCCATCGGCCGGACATTCACCGGCGTGTCGGGGTCCGGAAAATGCTTTTGAGCCTCGCTCACATTTTTAGCGGGGAAACACAACTGCTTGCTGAATCCGATAGAGAATTGCGTGGAGTCGCATGGGACCCCTTGGGCACACTGTGCAAACTATCCTGTAATGTCTGATTTGTCTTTTCATGGTTACTGCAATAGCTAGCCTACAGTGTTGAGCTATAGAGTGGGAGGAGCTGTTATAGCTAGCAGGCCCTTGCTTTTACTATGCGCGTTGAAGCTAAACTGGTCATATGCCTCATGGCTCATGCCTCCAAAAGAAAGTGGGTTATGTTTGTCTGTCTGGTCTCTCCATAGGTTGCAACTTCGCCTTTCGCCTTGTTTAGTTGAGAGATTTTTGCAAAAACATCACATCAAACGTTTGACTAAATGTCGGAAATTGTTTTTGTCACGAATAAAAAAACTAATTTTATGGCTAGCCTATAAACCTCGAGACGAATCTTTTGAGCCTGATTAATCCGTCATTAGCACACGTGGGTTACTGTAGCCAATTATGGCTAATCATGACATAATTAGGCTCAAAAGATTCGTCTCGTCATTTACAACCCAACTGTATAATTAGTTATATTTTTTATCTATATTTACTGCTTAATGTATGAGTTTAAAGATTTGATGTGATGTTTTTGGGCGAAAATTTTTGGAAACTAAATGAGGCCTTGGTCCATATTTCACCTTATTTCTACTCCTACCTCCAAAAATTTGACGCGCCTAAGTACGAGAAGTCTTGAGGAACAAAAATTAAGCCCAGATTCGTCCCAAATACTTAGGAGGGAATTTGGTCTCTCATAGAATAATTTATCCAGCAGATAAATAGTTCTAATCCTCTCCTAGATTGCTATATTATTATATGGATGTAATATATTTTTGGATGGATGAACTAATACTACTGACTCCGTCCCAAAATACTTGTCGTTTTGGGTTTTTGTTTTATAATGTTTAACCATTTGTCTTATTCAAAAAATTATAAAATTATTGTTTATTTATTTTTATTTGTGATTTGATTTATTGACTTATCTTTTTTATATCTGTAATAATTTCTTAAATAAGACGGATGGTCAAACATAATAAAACAAAAACTTAAAAATGAGACGGAAGGACTACTAAGTCTACTCTGCTACCAGTTGCAGCAGTACGTCCTCCATCCATCCCGCTAAAATGTAATCACGGAATATAAGCAATTTTGCTTATTTATTTAGACATGGAAAATTGACTTTTCTCTGCATCCCTGCCCCCCCCATGAGTCGTTGCCCACCTTATCGGTACCGAAAAGCCACCAACGGTGTCTGTTAGTCTTGCCCGGCCGGTCACCACCCTCTCCCTCTTCCCCTTAAGCCTCCATCTCAGTGCTGGCTACGTGCCCCCGTGCCGTGTTCTTCCTTGTCTTCGGCGGCTTCCTTGCCGCTGAAGACACTGCCATCATCGTTGCAAGCTTTCCTCGCCACCAACATCAGTCCACCACCACTCTCCTCCTCTCTCTTGGCCAAGGTGACGCCACTGCCGGGCGCCGCCGTGGCAAATCCATCTGAGCCAGAAACACCTCCTAATTCCTCACCCCTAACCCCGTATCCTCCTCCACTCTCACCCCAAAGCCTAAATAGTAAGTCCGTTGCAGGATTTTGGGCTCACTAGAGATTGACAAAGCAACATCATAAATCTTGTAGAAGATCAAAAGGTTAGATAATTGAGTGTTTTTTCTAAAGGAAAATCACTCGACTCATATATAGCAAAATCATTAATTAAGTGGAAATGCTTAAATTTTGATACATTAGATCTACTGCTCGAGAAATGCTATGTATTCGATACAAAATTTGAATTCTCAAAATGTTTGTATCTTGTTTGTAAAATTTATGCCACATGACTATTCATATAGTTTAATGGATAGTCGAATTAGTAAGTAGCTAGCTAGACAAGAAATACACGTTGATCAAGGTGAGTTTAAGAGGATACGGATATTTGGAGAGCATGATGAATACATGATGTAGTATATGATAAGTTTTCAGGTGAACTTGTTTGGATGACATGCATGCATTGCCATATTTTTGTCAAATCTTTACCAAGACTGTGTTTAGTTCTTTACCCAAAATTTTTTATATATACAGACACACATTTAAAGTATTAAACATAGACTAATAATAAAAATAAATTACAGATTTCGCCTGTAAACCGCGAGACGAATTTATTAAGACTAATTAATCCATCATTAACAAATGTTTAATGTAGTACCACATTATCAAATCATGGCGCAATTAGGCTCAAAAGATTTATCTCGTAATTTACATGCAAACTACGTAATTGGTATTTTCGTCCACATTAATAGCTTCATGCATGCGTTCAAACATTTAATGTGATATTTTTGGTCAAAAAATTTTGGGATCTAAACAAAGCCTAAGTTGTGTATACTATTTAAAACACTGTTGTGGCAAGGTTTGCCAAGGAAATCGGTTAGGGCAACCACAATGTGCACGTGGAACTAGCCTTAAGCAATATAGTATTATTTGTGTTGTACTATTTTGCATTGAAATACATGGGAGAAAGGAAGGGAATAGTGCTTTGAGCAACCTTATGCTTAAGGCTTACCATACGCAATAAAATAACATTTTCAATTTTTGCAACATATAGATGTGTGGCTTGTTAACCTGCGTAGGAGAGAGTGAATATGATTATTTTTTAAAGTAGGTCCCATGTTAAGGTCAAGAATAGACCACTTATTAATTGTAATATTAGTTATAAGTAAAATGATATAAAATTATAGGATCCAACTTATTGCCTCAATAGCATCAAGGATTGAGGATACCCGACACACGTGGACCAAAAGTAAATCAAGCCACAGTTTGTAATGGCAAAATGTTATATCAATCCAAACATTGGCTATTTTTTGTGCTCAAACATTCTGACGCCTGCTTTGGAATGGATACGCCTACTGTGTGGCGCATGCAGTATCAATCTGTACTTGAAGAGCAGCTATAGTGGCAGCAACTAGCCAACGGGGCCACCATGAAAAGCTTTAGTCCTGTCACATCACTATTTGATGTCAATTAGGTTAAACGCAGACTAATTATAAACTAATTGCATGGCTAATTCACGAGAGAAAAAAATTAAACTTAATTAATCCATGATTAACATATGTTTATTGTAGCATCAATTTTATTAATTATCGACTATTAGGCTTAATAAATTCGTCATGCGAGTTAGTCTTCATTTATACAATTAATTAGTTTTGTAATAAGTTTATATTTAATATTCTTAATTAACATTAAATATGCATGTCACCGGGACTAACTTTATTAATCTATAGGATCCAAACATTCCATAAGACAATATATTCTGTGTCACCTGTGAGCATACCATACAGCGATGAATGATCTATGTGATCCTCCCACCACAGTGCATGTGCATGGCCGCGCCAAGAGCGCCTTAGGCATTGTTTAGATGGACGTTTGATCAGATATTGGGAGGTGTTTTTAGACACGAATGAAAAAACTAATTTTACGGCTAGTCTGGAAACCGCGAGACGGATTTTTTGAGGCTAATTAATCCGTCATTAACACATGTGTGTTACTGTAACTCTTATGGCTAATTATGGTATAATTAGGCTCAAAAGATTCGTCTCGTCGTTTACTGCCAAATGGTGTAATTAGTTTTATTTTGTATCTATATTTAATACTTAATGCATGTGTTCAAAGATTCGATGTGATGTTTTTGGATGAAAATTTTAGGGAAGTAAACAGGGCCTTAATTTCACACGTTATCATGAACCACACACTGCACCAGGTCGGCCGGCCGACCGCACCCACGCCACACACACCGCCCTTCCAACCGGCGAGACCAGGCGCACGCGCAAGTTCGAGCAATTAGACGTGTTGACCTCGGACAAATCCGTGCATGCGTATGCATCGGTGTGCATGCGTGATCGACGCGCGCCGCCTCTTGAATACGCGAGACACGTACGTACGTGCGCGTCGCATGAAGCCGCATATCGCATGCATGCGCTCGGTCGCAGACGCTCACGTTCCTGCCGCTTTGTAGCGTGGTGACGGTGTGCGTGCGTCCAAGCGGAAGAGATAGAGAGAAAGGGAATGGAAAAAGCGCATGGACGCATGCATGCACCGCCAGCGCCAGCAGCTGCCAGGCAGGTGCAGCGGCGGTAGCAGGTTGGAGTAGCTACAGGGACGTGTCCAAACATCTGAAAAGATGGATCAGAGGTTAGCTGCATGTTGGGACTTGGTGCCAGCCGAGGTAGCAACGCAGGCGACAAAATACCAACAGTTCTCTAGCTCTAAGCTAGTACAGCACGTTAACAAGCTATACTAAACGAGGCAACAAGCTATGTATAACTCCATGCTGGAGCCTGCACTCGCCTCCTAATCGGTACTGCTGCAAGGGTGAACTGATTATACTTGCTCGACATACTAGTACTAATCCCGTATACTCTGCTATTATACTTGCTCTAAACAGGATACGATTCTGCTGTACCAGCAACTAGTATCTCCTGCTGCAATTCAGACTGCGTGACGCATGCATGCATGCATGCATGCTGCGCCATCCCTCCCTCTGCCTACAAATTCCAGTATTCCAGGTGGACATAAACAACCGGGGCATGCATGCACAACAGAGGCGACCAGAAGAGCAGGCCATGATATTTAAGGCCGAATCAGATCTCGATCGATCGATGGCACGGTACACGGTGGGGTCGACGCGGCGTCGCCATCCATCCAGCGATCCAGGGCCAAGGGAGACGGAGACTCTTCCGTCCGTGTATCAGTCCATGCACATATACTCCTCCTAGCTACAGTATGTGTGTGTGATCAGAAGTCAGCACTGCCACTGCGTCTATACTTGCGCATTGCCAACGTCTGCACCCAGCATGGCAGGCGTCCGTATTTCTGTACCCGTCAGTTGCTCACATGCAGATGCAGGCAGGAGAGCCCATACCTCCCACCCATGCCATGCCGTGCGAGTTGTAGTACACTCGTTAATTCGTACTGGAGTACTCCTGTATTATTACTAGTTTATGGCTTGGCACGAGTGAGATTAGCTTAAACTCGCAACACTTTTGAGATTACTTCACTAAGAATCATAATGTCACTGTCAAGGAGATGTTCCTAAGTGCTGATATCTCTGATAATTTTCATCTCTCTCTCTCAGAAGAAGCTTTTGATCAATTCCAAATTCTTGAGGCATTAGTACAACAATCTGAGCTAGAGGAAGAAGGTGTGCAGATAGCTGGGTTTATGTATGGAACTCAGGAATTTTCTCATCCATGAAAGTTTACAAGTTGTTAATGGGTCATGAAGAGCTGCCGCCCTCTTACTCTTGGCTCTGGAAGAGTTTTGTTCAGCCTAAGCATAGAGTTTTCTTCTGGCTCTTAATGATCGATAGACTCAACACAAGAAATCTCCTAAGAAGGAAAAACTTTGAAAGGCCATCCTATCTTTGTGAGCTGTGCCACTTAGACCAAGAAGAAACACTGCACCATTTGTTTTTCACCTGCCCTTTTGCTTCAGCTTGTTGGAACTTCCTTTGTCCAACCAGAACAAGAAATATCTCAATGCAAGAATCCCTTGAAGATTTCAAAGATAAACTCCAGGTTCCCTTCTATATGGATCATCTTAATGGCTTGGAGCATATGGTTGACAAGAAATAACAAGATTTTCAGAAACATAGCACCACAGTTTTAGATGTGCCTCTTCCAATTCAAAAAAGGAATTTGCCTTGGTTATCCATAGAGCAAAAGAGTCACAAAAACAACAGCTTCAATCATGGCTTGACTCATTGTAAATTTCAAATGTACAGTGTACAGTTTTTGTTTATATATATATATTTATGTATATATATACACCGTAGGAAATCCTACAGTCATTTTGATTAAAAAAACACTTTTGAGATTAGCTTAAACTGTGGTTCGGGTCCGTACGAACGACGAACGTGGGCATCGTAACCATGGCGCCAGAGAGGCAGACCGACAGACTACGTGGCAGATGCAGCACTGTCTGTCACAGTAGTGGGCCCGTGTTGTCCGAGACAAGCGAACGATCACATCGCTGAACGAGCCGAGCCGATCGATCCGTGCAAGCTAGAGATCTTAAAATAAAGACGCATATATACATGCATGGCGTCGTCCCAGCCGGTGACCGCAGATCAATAGCGTCCGTCCCGGCTGTCCTTACCGATTCGTCACACAAACGTTCGAGACGAGACGCGAACTAGCCCACGCGCGCGCGACAGCGGCGCAATGGTGCGCGGCAACGTACGGGCGAGCGTACGCACGGTATACACTTCGAAGTTGGAACGCGGGGAGCGACGAGTAAATAGCCAGCGACGGGCGGCAACGGCGGATGGCATGCATGCTGCCGAATTATTCTGCACTGGTGCGGTCGCCGTGCGCGCACAGGATGCACTGTGCTCGTGGTGTGGCAACTGTGGGTATCCGTCCGTCCGTGCTAGGGGTGTGTTGCACTGTGTGTGTCCTCGCTGGTTACAACCAAAAGTGATTAAATTTCAAACTGGCCTGTCCCCTTGAGAGAGGGAGAGAGAGATCTGCTGGAAAAGGAGTGGGTAGATAGTGACAAGACGAGGAAAAGGAGGAGGGGGCCACAGACGCGACCGTGATTTCCATTTCTATTCCTGGCAGCCTTTTGTTTTGAGGACCTCTTCTCTTTTTTTTTTTGTTCTCTTTCTCCTTTCAAACGTTTTTCCCAGCTGAAAAACTTTGTACTCAGCCATTACTTGCTTCATTAAAAACTACCCGTGACAAATGAGTGATCTTTACTGTCCCGAAAAAGTAGCCTGAGGTATCATATTTTTTTCTAGTCACTCTCATTACTTGCTTCATTTAAAGTTCCATACCTCCTGAGACTATAACTCATGGTAAGTTGGTAATTTCCTGGCAACTTCAATCATGGTAAACCTGCGAGTTTGAAATGCTTTGAACGAAAAATTGCATAGTTGTTCAGTTTTAACCGCAGTAATTTTCAGAAAGAGAGTATGTACGCTCGGAAGCAGTAATTATTCAGTCGTGCACGAACAGTTTGGCAGCAGATTTGGACGCCCCCACCAAGTCTAAGCTAAGCTACAGAAGTACTCCTGCTCACTATTTCGCCATGGATCCAGCTGATGCTGCAGCTGCAACAGCGAGCCCCATCCAGGTGAGGGAGCCGAGGGCACTGGACATATTCCATTGCTGTCTCTATTCTCCCCTCATGATTGCCATAATTTCCTCCTGACTCTCATCCAACTGGCTACAGCTACTAGTAGCCTAGCTACTCAGCTACTCCATCCAGTGTGCTCCTCACCAATGGAACGAATAAATGGTGCCACCCTCCACATACTACTAGTAGCCTGTTTGCATTGTTCATGTCTCGGTTCCACAGACTTGTGAAGTTGTGAGCAGTTCTTGCTCCACCCTTCCAACACTAGTGCACGGTGCACCACACGAGTTATTATTGTGTTAAGCTATGAAAACAGAAAATGTAATATTTTTTGTAATGATTCCGACCGGGGTAGAATCACTGCATTCTCTATTGGGTGGTTTGCTCAAAGACCGATTATCTTCCTCGAAGACAAAACCAAAGTAAACAGTCCGACAACTAAGGCCCTGTTTAGTTCCCAAAATTTTCACCCAAAAACATCACATCGAATCTTTCGACATATGCATAAAGTATTAAATATAGCTAAAAAATTAAAACTAATTACACCGTTAGGCTGTAAACGACGAGACGAATCTTTTAAGCCTAATTAGGCTATGATTATCCATAAGTTCTACAGTAACCCACATATGCTAATGATGGCTTAATTAGGCTTAAAAAATTTGTCTCGCGGTTTACAGGCTAGCCATGAAATTAGTTTTTTCATTCGGGTCTGAAAACCCCTCTCGACATCCGGTTAAATATTTGATGTGATGATTTCGTCAAAAGATTTCATCAACTAAACAAGGCCTAAACTATAATACAAGAAACATAACATGAGCAAAAGAACGGACCAACTGAAAACCCATGCATCATGCCAAATAGTGACCCTTCCACGAAACATAACATGAGCAAAAGAAAATGACACTCTATGCAGTCCTAATTGGACAACATCATATAAGCACAAAGAAGTGGCACCCATCAGGATCATACGTCACAGCACGTCTATGCAGTCTTAGCTGGATGACATCATATAAATAATTAAATATTACTCTATCGGTTCCATAAGGATCATACGTCACAGCACGTCCATGCAGTCCTAATTGGAATATATGTATATGATGTCTCCTACTAATATATAATATATCTGTATAGGAGAGTATTTTTAGATTTATTAATTAGACTTGAAAACGTCACATCTCACATTTGTAAATATATTTTGGGAATAATGTGTGGGGCACCATATTTATCATATATACTACACTCATATGCACACGTCACCGCGATATCTGTTAGGTGGAATCCATACACGCATAATAGCCACCATAACCTCACGCGTACATAACGGGCGAACCGAGTGTTTCATATAATAAACACGACGCCGAACAAAGGGGATAGGAGGCCCGATAGCTTGCCAGTCCTCACAAGGCGTGCCTGTCCACCACGCGAAGGCGGCGACCAACCATGATACACGTCTCGTAGGCCTCGATACCAAGCGCTATCATTTTAACCATCCCAAATGTTTCATACACATACTCATGTGACGCTAGTCCCCAGGAGTTAGTGACTAGCTCCACACTTTCATCAAAGCAATGACATCGAAAATTAATAATAAGGGTGTTCTAAGCATAATGCATAAATAGTCTTAATAGGATTCTAAAATAGTACTTGGCGACAAGCCAAAAATAATGGTTCATGCGGTAAGCGTGCTACCCAACCCTCAGGCAAACCGACTAGGGGTAAACCTCTAGTATGAACCGTCCTGGAAATCTGCGGCATCACAAGTTACATCAAACTCCTCATCCAAACAGTCAATACCTGCAGCGGTGTCTGAGAAAAACAAGTAAAAGAAAGCAAGAAATCAGTACATTAATCAAATTAATGTACTGGCAAGTCAGAGACAACCCTAGCATACTACATGTTGGCCAATATCAAGGATAAGTTGTGTATAGGTACATTTGCGTAAATGCCAATTTTATTTCACAACATGTTTCGCAACAGAATTTAGAAACAATAATATAGAGTACGTAAAATATGTAATATAAAGTAATTGAATATCAACACACGTCTACCCCTCAAGTAGAATATCACCATTCACCATCATCATCTCATCATCATCATTATCATCACCGATCTTTACCCAAGTTCACAAATAAATCATTCCCAACCTTTTCCCAAGTTCACAAGGATTCTTTTAAAACCATAAAACTATACTCATGATACTTCACCATGCCGCTCATGACCGTGAGCACGGCTAATTGATTAGTTTTAGACTCTGCAGAGTTTGTACAACCTTTAAATCCCACATGATGTGAATCGCTCTAGTCTGTCTCATCCTGATCAAGCACTACCACACTCTTCACGGTGAATGTGGTCTAGAGGTCACAACGAAACCGTTACATTGTTTATTGTTTAGCCTTGCACCAGCACGATGAGTGTTAACCCACGTTGCTAGCAAGGCAACGCCGCTAGGTAGCGGGCCCATGCTTTAACCTAACGCTGTGAGGAACCCTGCCTGGCCTTCCCCACGAGGCACAACACCGTTGTATTGGACAAACACCCGACAAATCATCACTCGTGTGATAAGACGGCCAACACGCTATAATCATAAAACATCAATAAATCAACAACAATGGTTGTTTTCTCCAGGCTACTATCCAAGCTAGCTCATACTCTCCAGCCTACCAAAATACAAGGCTAAACTCTAAACAACTTAATAGGTTAAGGCCAGATCATACTTGGCACATTTGGTTTGTACTGTTTTCATTAGTTGGTGTCATAAAGTTTGGTCCTTAATCAACTCGGGCGAACGATCCCCCTATCGGTGCACAACTACCACCATATCTGCACCACTCACCGCCCAAGTCTAAAAACAAGTCATCTCCATTTTCAGTTCACAATACTCACACATTTCAACCTCAGCCCGAGGCATAAAAAATATCCTATTTAACCAAGTTCATAATCATTTTATAAAGGAAGTAATAATAAGTGGTACCATAGGCAAGCATATAGCGGCAATAAGTAAATATTCATCCCATAGAGCATTATAATTATACTCAAAAGTACTCTAAGGCTACAATCAGCAAGTATTCAATATAACAAGGTGGTATATGCAGCAAGATACGATTTAACTACCATTCCCACAATCATATTATTTTTATCAACATATATCTATCTATCGCATGCATGTTTAGAAACAAAACATTTAGCCCAAGTAAAACATAGGATCAAGTTGTTAGGGGGGGGGCAAAACTTGCCTTTGTCAGCAAACACCTGGGTCTGGTCGTCAACAAACTCAACCTCCTCGTCGACGACGTATTCTTCCTCTATACAAATTTACGTGTACGATAAATACAAACATACATAAAAACCAAAATGCATGAAAATGCATGAAACTTATGCAGGGGCTGTGTACTGGCCTCAGATGATGCATGGTGAAGGAATTTCTATTTTATCAATTTTTAGCTGGGAGCTATGCATTTTATAAACCTATATGTTTGAAAATGCAAAGTCCTATTAAATTACATTTTTGTAAAGAAAGTGAATGTGCATCCTGAAACAAAGTTGTAGAGCATTATTTTATAAAATTAACAGAAGTGGTTTCAATATTTTTAGAGCTATATTCAATTTGTTATAGATTTTACAAGCTCTAGGCAACATTTATGGCAAAATAAGATTAGATGGAAAGTTTGTACAGAAAGTACCAAGTTTCATATTTTTTTAAAAATATTTCACAGTTTTAAAAACCTAAAAAAACTGGTTTCACAATTTTTAGAGTTCAAATGAATTTTCTACATATTTTTGAAGTTCTGTTCACTTTCTGCCTTCTAAAACAAAATATAAATCATTTTCCGAAATCTTTATTCAGCCGGGGGTCCACACGTCAGTGAGAGAAACTTTGCAAAAAGGTCCTCAGAGTTCCAGGGAATAAACCCGCGCTCCACGAGGTCTACGTGTCAGCGGCGACCATTTTGCGGAAGGGCCCCTGCGGGTTTTGAACAACCACGACGAGGGGCTCCCGCGGTCTGACCGGCGGGGCCCACCTGCCAGTGGCGCAGTACGGCGGCGAGAGCGCTCTCTGCGAAGCCGGCGAGCTTCGCGGCGGCGTCGCCGGCGGACAGCTGCGAACCAGGGCGGGGTACCGTAAG